>CM053605.1:38105055-38134993 GCA_028646535.1 Procyon lotor
TTTTGTCAGCTCTATTTTAATGTAGTGAGAAATTAGAGTCCAGTTCAGGAGGCCTGTATTATGTATCCTGTGGGAGAGTATTTAAATTCAGAGGCTTTGAATATGGTTAACAGACCATACCGAGATATTTGCATTTGTGAGGTTAAATTTTTTCCTTTGAGTACATAATCTGAGGCATGCAACATAAAATTCAGACTATAGATAAAATTATTTTCTCTGATATTTTTCACTTGTCTCAAGAAAATTTTTGATTATATCATTGGTAGGCATAGACAAATACAAGTAAATATTCTTTTTTTCCTTTTGTTTTGCTTTGTGGTTAGGGTCCAATAGGTGCACGTGGACCAGAGGGCCCTCCTGGAAAACCTGGTGAAGATGTAAGCTTCCTACCTTCATTACACTTTGAAATTTTGAAGAGGTTAAGAAGTGTTAACACGGATATTATTCATTAACTCCAAATGTATTTTCCTCACTTTTAGCTTTCATTAAACGCACGCGAAACTGGAGAACTGAGTGTAGTTATACAAAAATCTAAAAGTATTCTTAATTTCAGTGGTTTTATATTATTAGGTTCCGGTTTTTTCCTTGCATTCCCCTGGTTTGCCATTGTGATTTCTCCGTAAGATACTAGAATTGCCGTCAAAATCGCCACGGCTTTCTCTGGTGGAACCACTGGAGTGAACTTAAAGAAAAATACATTGCTCTGATGGCAAAACATCAGTATGAAGCCTTCATTAAATGGGAATTTTTGATGTATTAATAGTATAGCACCGATATTGCTCTCCGATGTGGAAAAAGCCATTTCTTCAATTGGATTTTTAAAGATAGGACTCAACTTCAGGATTTAACAGTAATAACATGTGACTAAGAACAGGATACAAAAACAGATTTGCTTTTTTGGATTTTTTTCTTAGTTGTACCACAGTTGAGGATAAAATCCTGGGTAAACCATTAATTTCTCTGTGATCCTAAACCAAGCAAATATTTTCTCTTTGTGTTTCAAAGAGATTTATTTCAGCAGATTACATTGACTTTGGTCATACAGAAAATATGTCTCGTAGTTCTTAATTATTTTATCACAAGAAAAGAAATGACAAGCAGTGTTCTAAGACACTGTTTTAATTCAGTGCCACATGTTCATATAGAATTCATAGCATGTACCTGTGTGTGTATGCTGTATAAATTTTGGTGTTTGTAAAATGGGGAGCTAGGTCAGATGAGTATAACTTTTATTAATTTCTTCTTCTGGATAAATTAATGAAACCTTCACACCTGACTTGCTATAATAGATTGCCATCAGAAATAAAGCCAGCCTCACTTTTGTACTGTTTAGAGCATTGGGCATGAGCTTTCATTTTTTTGTGGGAGGGGCATGGGCTTTCTAAAAAAGACTTTTACCTATAGTTGACTTGTCATCTAGTCTCAGAAGGGAGCATTTTGATCCTCTTTGTTTCCCCCTCACCTTGTTTTTTGGTTTGTTTTTTTGTTTGTTTACCTTAAAGGGTGAACCTGGTAGAAATGGAAATCCTGGTGAAGTGGGATTTGCAGGATCTCCGGTAAGTTTTTTTCATCAATACAATGCCAGAGAGGCAAACTTTGGAAAGTAAAGAATACTAAAATTACCTTGTAATTCATTATATACATGTGCATTAGACACTAGCATCAGGATATATTTCCTTCTGTCATTGTGAAACTGTACATTTTGCCAGAGTGATAGCTAATTCCCATTTCCTATTTTGTATCAGCACCATATGGATAATCCTCCTAGAGCTAGATAATTATTTCTAACCTAACCCAGATACTCTTCAAACTGAGTGTCAAATTTACAAAGTCACCAACCTGACCTATTTCTATTTCACAACCTCCTAATACCATTTGTCTTTTTAATATTTTTATTTTGTACAGTTCACATGTCAAAAAAAAAAGCTTGAGAGTTTATCGATTTGTTTTTATATATGCTAGGAACAATAAATTATGGACAGGATGCCTCTTTGGCTGCTCCTCAAACCCTCATGTTGGCTGAAATTCTTGATTGATGTTCTGGACCCTAGAATCTTATGACAAGATCCACTGACGACCAGCACTCTTAACATAGCTATTCATACCCCTCGTCATATCCCTGTCACCCCCACCCCCACTCTATCCCTTGGCTTACTACAGGGACCTGTCCCTGGTAACACACTCCACCGGAATTCAGGACCTGGGCCACGTGGCCATACTCTGAACCTGCCTTTCTGTCCTTACTCACGTTACTTTGATAGGTCCTTTCCTAGGATATGCTACACAGGCAATGGGGAAAATTAGAGATAAGCAAGGAAAAATCCTCTTAACATTCTTGCTCTTAAAATTTCTCCTTGTCTGATAACCACTAAGTAGATTCAACCTTCTACTTACTACATTTCCTATAATTTGCTAATGTTTCTTCCACTCAATACAACCAACAGTACTGAATTACTCTCCACTTACTTCCTGAAAATGGATGAAGTTCAATGCTGGGATTTTATTTTTTTTTAAAACAGATGAGTGCTCATCTTTTAAGGGAACTTACAGGGCTCCAAGGATTATTTAGTTTCAAATATAAAACCATTTCCCCAGCTCCCTGCTTTCTCTCTCCTTCCTTTCCTGCCCCATCAGCCTGGGGAGTCAACGCAAACAAAGACATGAGGTTTAGTCATCAGCACAGACGTCCACGTCGGCCAATCCAGGCTCCAGCTTCCCATCCCGCTGCATTCTTGCACATCCTCTCATCGTGGGCCCTCCGTGGGGAGGAAGCAGGCCCCGCCAGCATGTGGCAGATGCACTGCGCGAGTTCTGTGCAATAACACATGTGATTGGGGTGTGATGACAGCCTCCGGTCAGCAGAAAGAGAAAATTTTATGAGTACTAGTACATCTGGTTCATTTTCTTGTTGTATTAGAGATATGTAATCACAGGAGAATTCCATTGCAGACCACAAAAACTCAAAGTTAACTAATTATTTGAAATAGCATAGCTCAATAATTCTCCTATAGGCTGAGTGTACAGAGTTTCCTGCTCAGGAAAGAGGGGGAACAAATATCAATAAAGGGGAGCATTCCAGTGGACAGACTTAAAGGAAATTCTTGAAGTGAGGAATTCCTAAGCAGGGCTGTGTAAACAGAAGAATTAGTGGAACTTTATTTGTTCAGAGAACATGGGTCGATGTGCCCTGACTATTATAACCCCTCCTTAAAGCACTACAGACACATTTCCCTACAAGAGGTCACAGAGGAATGATTGCTTTGCTTTCATCATATGAATTTCATTTATTGAGTATTTAATATGCAGTGAATGAAGGCAATGAACAGAAGATTTTGCCATCTGTCTAAAATTGTGTCAGCGTAAGAGAAGTTCCTTAGGAAAGGTTTAGGAAAAGTGCTATGAGTGTTAAGAGAAATGTTAAACCATTTGTTCTGCTGTTTATTCAATGATTATTCATTGAATGCCCCCTCACCAGGCATTAGGCTAAGTGCCTGGGATACGCAGATTAATAATAGTAATTGATAATAATTGATACATCAATCTATGCTATCAGTGTACTCAGGCTACTGGTGCTGGTGGAAATGGCATTCAATTCAAAACCAAATTAATGTAGACAAGGAGAATAAATGAATAACTAAGTCATTGGGTCCTTATCTCTTTTAAGAGGGTATAAGGAAAAAGTTGCAAGCATCATTTCAAAATAGTCATATCATTTGGACTTAATTTTCTGTTTGATTTCTAGTTTTTTAATTTACTATGGTTAGGTGGAAGATATATAAAATTAGCACAAATTAAGGAATTATTGAGTCTAGGATCTAACCTGTTCTCTCCATATTTCCTGACCAAAACCTTCTGTTGGATATTTCCTTTCTTCAGTTAATCTTTGAAACAATCATAGATCCATAAAGCTTCTCCTGAACATTTTACTTAAAATAAATATATTTTTAAGGATTTTATTTATTTATTTGACAGAGAGAGAAATCACAAGTAGGCAGAGAGGCAGGCGGGGGCGGGGGGGAAGCGGGCTCCCTGCTGAGCAGAGAGCCCTGATGCCGGGCTTGATCCCAGGACCCTGAGATCAGGACCTGAGCTGAAGGCACAGGTTTTAACCCACTGAGCCACCCAGGCGCCCCTTAAAATAAAATTTTGATCACATTTTAATATGATCTTTCTAATCCTATTTTGGGGCCAATATTTAGTAGTTCAGAGAAAATAAAAGACCTTGGTGCATATTTTTCTTCTGCCACAAGTAAAGCACAATATAGAGAAAGCATAGTTTTCCTTAAGTTCCTTCTCTGATTTTTTTCCACATACACTGATCTAGTTGATTCAGACATTGAACATGTTGATTCAGGCTTATTTTCCTATTTTATATTGGTTTGGGGTTTATCGTTTGTTTTTATGTTTTGTTTTTTGCTACTAATTATAATACAGTGATACAGTTTCAAAATTTAGAAATGTCATCAAATCAAATACCTAGCACTAATCCATGTCTTTGTGTAAGTCATGTTTCCATTCCTAACAGTGAGTTTGCTTTGCTAATTTTGATCACCTAGGTGTATTCTGACAGATTAAAGTATACTGCTCCTTTCTTTTCTTTGTTATTTTGCTAAAAAAAAAAAAACTATAGTATTAAATTTTGGGGGAACAAAATTATATTAAACAATTTCCTATTCTTATTAAAGACTCTCAAATGCCTTATCTTTTTTTTTCCATAGGGAGCTCGAGGATTTCCTGGGGCTCCTGGTCTTCCAGGCCTGAAGGGTCACCGAGTAAGTTTAATTTTTCATAATCCTTTCAGATACTATGGCTTATTGAGTAGGGTCTAGGGAGCATTACCTTCAAAATCTTTACAATTAATTCTATTTGTCAGTTGTCCTTATCTGGGTATGGTCTCAGTATTCATCTGTAGTTATCAAATTCACAATATGTTTTTTATATTCCCTTTGAATTTCTTTTGATTCTATAAACAAATATTTTTGTGTTTTTACTATATGCTGGATACTGTACTACAAAAGAGAACACAGTGATAAACAAAAAAATCCATAGCCTTCAGCTTCAAGATAATAAGGGTGACAGTCACAAAAAGAAATAATGACTACATGGTGGAAAAAGTGACATGATACTAGAGAGAGCACTAGATTATGAGAGGGGTCCAGTCAGCCTGGCATGGAGGGCTAAAGAGTGCTTCTCTATAACTTAAGATAATATGTAATTATTATGTTATGTACATATATAGAAATTACCTATCACTCAAAATGGAGGTAAAACCTCCATTGCAGCAGTGTGTGCTTGACCACACAAAGTTGATGGATGTGTAATGGAACCAACAAGAGTTATTTCTAGAGAGGATTCTGTAAAGCCTGGTGCCTATCTAGCATGGAAGAAAATTTCCATTGGTGGTATTAAAGAAGACACAGAAGAATATAATCTGAGAGACTACTTTGAAAACTATGGCAAGATTGAAACCATAGAAGTTGTGGAAGATGGGGAGATTGGAAAAAAGAAAGGATTTACTTTTGTAACCTTTAATGATCATGATACAGTTGGTAAAATTGTTGTTCAGAAATACCACACTATTAATGGGCATAATGGTAAAGTAGAGAAGGCCTTTTCTAAAGAAATACAATCTTCTGGATCACAAAGAGGTCATGGAGATAGATCTGACAACTTTATGGGTCATGGAGGTAACTTTGGGAGAAGACGAGGCTATGGTGTTGGAGGTAGTGGGACCAAAGGTAAGTTAGGGAGGAGGTGATGGTGGATATAATGGATTTGGACGTGATGATGGCAACAATGGTGGTGGGTCCTGGGTATAGTAGTAGAAGAGGTTATGATGGTGGTGGACCAGGATGTGGAAACCAAGGAGGTGGATATGGTAGTGTTGGTGGAGGATATGATGGTTACAATAAAGGAAGAAATTTTGGAGGTAACTACATTGGTGGTAGGAGCCATAATGATTTTGAAAATTACAGTGGAAAGCAGCAATCAAATTATGGACCCAGGAAGGCAGGCAGTTTGGTGGAAGAAGGTCAGACAGTCCATATGGGGGTAGTTATGGGTCTGGTGGTAGAAATGGTAGATATGGTAGCAGAAGGTTCTAAAAAACTCAGAAGGAAAGGCTACAGTTCTTAGCAGGAGAGAGAGTGAGGAGTTGTCAGGAAAGCTGTAGGTTACTTTCATCTATCCCAAGTATTAGAGGAAGACAGCCATCCCAAATGTATTAGAGGAACTGTAGAATTCTGCCCCAGAAGGAACAATGATCCACAGTCAGAGAAGTTACTGCAGCTTAAACAGGAAACCCTTCTTGCTCAGGACTGTCATCGCCCCAGTTTGCCAACAGTTGTAGTTAAGAATTAATGCAATGTAGTGTCACTTAGATGAGGTGTTTTATCTGTTATAGCTTTTGCTTTTTCATTTCATTACATCAGGTATATTGCCTGTAAATTGTGGTAGTGATGCCAGGAATAAAAAGTTAGGAGATTTTTAACTTTTCAATATTTGTGCAGTTCAGTTTTTCTACATTCTAGTACAGAAACTTTAACAAAATGCAGTATTGAAGGGGTTTCCTTGTGTGTTAACAAGTAAAGAAGATCATTGTTGATTACTATTTTGTATGAATTTTGCTAAAGTTACCTGTAAAGAAATGCTTACTGACTTGCAGTTTAGGGGGATTCTATTCTGTGTATTTCCAAACCATGAAATTAATGGGCTCTGACATGTGGAGAGAATAGATATTTGTATGTTTTCAATATGTTTTAGATAAATAAAATGGGATATTTGGATTAGCATATTTGTGAATTTAACAGCATTAAGATTTACCCTCAAATGAAAAAAGATCTCAAAATTCCAGAAAAAAAAAGAAATTACATATCTGTTTATCAGTCTGTCATCTATCTATCAGAAAGCATAGGTGATATTTGATAAGTATATACTGGCTGGCCTCGCTTCTAATTAGAATGCTTGCTGCTGTACTAGTGATTAATTATTTTGAATGTCATCCCTAGTTATAACCCATATTCTATAATCTATATTCTGTAGAAATTCCACAATTACTTGTCTTCTCTAAAACCACCATAGGTTTTTCATTTGTAGCTATGGATTAAATTTCTGTGAAGTCATAAAAATCTGAAAGGTGAAGACATTGCAAATTAAGAATGGTACTTTAATTTTCTTTGAATAGGCTCTCAAAAAATGTTGAGAATTTGGAAACATTCTGGGTAACAACTTTAAATACCTGTTTTAATGTTTTTTTTTAAAAGATTTTATTTATTTATTTGTCAGAGAGAGAGAGAGAGAGCACGCACAAGCAGGCAGAGAGGCAGGCCGAGGCAGAGGGAGAAGGAGGCTCCCTGCTGAGCAAGGAGCCCGCCTGATGTGGGACTTGATCCCAGGACCCTGGGATCATGACCTGAGCTGAAGGCAGGTGCTTAACCAACCAGGACACCTAGGCATCCCTAAATACCCGTTTTTATAGGGCATTTTCTGTGAGCTTATTTTTGGTTCTTCTTTTATACATCTGAGAATTTAAAAAGCAATAAAATACAAATTTGTATATTTCTCCTTAGGGACACAAAGGTCTTGAAGGCCCTAAAGGTGAAGTTGGAGCAACTGGTTCCAAGGTAACTGTTTAAAACCAAAATCTAGCCTCACTATTGCATTTCTGGTTTGCTTCAAGTGCCTACCAACTTTTCAGAACCCCCTTAAATTTTGGAGGAAAGAGGAATATAGTTGAGTAGATAAATATAATTTTTCATATATGAGTGGCAATAGATTTGGCAGGATACCTCACATGGCTTAACTTTGCCACCAAGCATAGGCATCATGGAACTGGGTTTCTGCAGTAGGATATAGGATGGGTGTTTTCCTTACATGAAAATGACACTATGAATTCACCTTCTAAAACACAGTCACTGTTTTATCTTGTTTAAAAGTATCTGGGAGGCTTAGATAGTTTATTAGCTCCATTATTTTAGTAACTTTTTGATTCCCAGGGCCTTCTGGCCATTGTTTATGTTTCTAGAAAAAAAGAGAGACCATAAAAGAAGTACAGAGGACTTTTTAGTGGGAAGCATCATGAGATATATGAAAATATATACATATATATGTTTGCGTGTGTATATATGAATGTGTGTATATATGTATGCATGAGTATGTGTGTGTGTGTGTGTGTGTGTATGTATATATATATATGTATATACTTTTACTTTGGCTTTAATTATTTTATTTTTGAACTTCCTATAGTAAATCTTAAAGGAATACTAGTCAATTTTAGCTTTGTAAAGTTTTACTTGAGCTAAAGTATAATCAGACATAAACATATAATTATCTTTTTAATACTAATTATTGTGAACAGATGTGATAGTTTCATCAACTTTGTTTACATCTCACTTTTATTTTATAATTTTTTCTATAGAAACTAAATTGCTATTGCATTTTAAGAAAAAGCAATACAACGGAATTTTGAGGTCCTTCATTTCAAGTATGCCTTTCAAATGCTCATATTGAAAATACACTTTTAAAATGAAACATACATGGAAACAGTGATTTGAGTATCAGTAGTAGGTTTTTCACACTATAATGTAATCTTGTTTTTGCTTTAGGGTGAAGCTGGCCCTACTGGTCCCATGGGGGCCATGGGTCCAATGGTATGTATCAGTTTAATTCTTTGTTGTTGTTGTTGTTGATGTTGTTGTTTTCTTTTTAGACTATATAAAGAGAAATAAAATGACATGAAGAAAATATGTTAGCTGATGAAGTAATCTTGATTACCAGTTGACAATCACATCCAGAGAATTATACCTTTTGAATAGAAAAGTCTTCTTGCATTTCACTGTTTTTCTTAACCATTGAAGACTCTTATTCTTTTTCTTTAGTCAGTGTTCAAATAAGGATTATTGTAGATTTGGCTCATTATAGGTACACGAAGTGAAATCTATTTAGGTAAGAGGTGGTAGGTTATGTATGCCCACAGGTAGAGATTCTTTCAAACCCAAAGTTGCCCCTAGAAATACTACCATTTGGTGGCCAATTATATTGAGTCTCAATTGAATTGAGTGATGTAGTCAAACTACCTTAGAATTCAAATAAAATGCTTCAAAGGTGTTTTTTTCTCTCTCATCTGTAGGGTCCAAGGGGAATGCCAGGAGAAAGAGGGCGGCTTGGGCCACAGGGGGCTCCTGTAAGTATGTGTATTTCAACTCTCTCAAATGAACTGAATATGTCTCTTAAATGAGAATATAGTACTGGCTGCTACTTTTTAATTCCTCAGTTTTTATCCTTGCTTTTTATTTTGAAATAAATTTATGTTTACAGAAAAGTTGCAAAGGTAGCACAGAGAGTTCCTGTGCACCCTTTACATAGGTTTTGTTAATGTTAGCATCATATATAACCACAGGACATTTGTTGCCTACTTAAATTAATGCCAAAGTTAAGAAAATTATAAAAAACCTATAGCAGCATGGAACACAATCCATGGAAAAAATATAAAATTTGGAATAGTAATAAAATTATGATAAAAGGTACCACTTATCAAGCAGTTATTATATGCCAAGCATTCTTCCATGCTTTATTTCATATTCATCATAATCCTAAAAGGTAAGTACTCTGAGTGTACCCTTTTTAAAGAGCTGAGTTTCCTGGTCATATGTCTTTGTTTTATTTTATTTTATTTTTTTAATTTTATTTATTCATGAGAGAGAAAGAGAAAGAGAGAGAGAGAGAGAGCGTGTGAACAAGAGGAGAGGGGCAGGAGTGGGAAAAGCTCCCTGATGAGCAGGGAGCCTGATGTGAGGCTCGAACCCAGGACCCGGAGATCATGACTTGCACTGAAGGCAGACGCTTAAGTGACTGAGCCACCCAAGCACCCCTGTGATTTATTTTAAATGTATAGATTGAGAGACGCCTTTGCTGTCTGCCTGTATACCTTGAACCTAGCTAGGTAGGGAGCCTATTCCACTGATTCTCTTCACAGCTCCTTGGAGGTTAGGCTATACTTGCTAATATTTCAACCTTGCAATTCATTATATTGCATCTGCTTTAACTTGGACAATTAAGGATTGCTCCTAGCCTCTATTATTATGAGATCTTATCCCCATTGGTATTAGGAATCCCAGGTTTATAGCATTCCCTGCTGTTACCCCTAGCTACAGAAGACAACCCCTTGGTGTTTCTCAATAGTACCAAAGTCAGGGCCCTGGTTGGGGAGAAGTGAGACCCTCTCACTAGGCCCTTGAAGATAAAGTGTCCTCTGGAAACTTAGAAACTACTGTAGAATCTACTCTAGCTGTTGCTTATCCATCCTTACATGATATATTTGATCTCGTATGTTCGCTTCTCTGTGCTCTATTCTACTATCTGCCAAGGCAGTTCTGGCATTTCTACCTCACTTACTGTGGGCCACTGCTCTTTCTAAACCATCTCCCATGTTAACATCATTTTTCAGAGACTTTATCAGAGTGTTGAATGTATATCATGGGAGAGTATTTTCATATTATTAAAGTTCGCCACTTTATGTCCTTTCCCTCACTATCCGGTACCCTCAGGACCTACTCCCACACTTTCTCTTTTAGATTCTGACTATACATGATGTAAAGGACCCATAGCTCCTTTGGTGTGTATCTTTCCTCTTTTATCAGAAGCAGCTTTTCCTCAACTCATTTATTTTGTGACTTGATGCTGGTTATTGATCTGGTGGCCCAGCAGCAGGGACAGGTGTTCATGGCGGTAGCTTATGTTGTCCGGTAAGGTGGAGGCTTCCGCATTATCTTTAAGTGAGGAATAATAAGCTGTTAAGGGTGGGGATGGTGGGAATTTCTACAGGACCACAGACTTCAGAGTTGAGATTTCAAAGTTCTTAAGATATCCAAATGCCGAATTTCATTCCTTCCAATCAGGGGCCCTGACCATAGGGCATAACAGACTTTTGGTGTTTTAGAATTCAACCTTATCAAGAACTCCTGAAGCTTTATCAAGTCCTGGGCCCAATCTTCAGTTTTTCCACCCTCTGACTGTAGAATATTACAATATTTTAAAGTGCTTCCAAGGAGTCTGATATTGATGATAAATCACCATTAGCCTTTCACTATCTTTCTCCAGTGTATTTGCTCAACAAGATCCATGCAATTCCATCAACTTCATAATTGCTGCTTCTTCAGATCCTTCGCAAGTGCCTGAGCTATTGTACCCATAGCCCTTTCTCTTATTTTTCTGCACTATCTCAGTTTGCCACTGGAGACAATATTTATTGCTGCATTATTACAGGATGTCAAGAGCGAGTCATACTTCATCTATCACAAGCTAGTCAGTAAGGAATACAGCTTTAAATTTCCATTTTATAGTCTGCTTTCTTATACTCCTTCTGGTGACAATAGTATTAGGGTGTCAGGTCAGGTTTCCTAGGAAACAGCATCAGAGCAAAGACTTATGTGCAGGAAATTTATTGGGGAGTGCTCTCAGCAGCTACATTTGTGATGAAATGAATAAAAAGCAGGGTTTGTCACAAGGAGAATTTAAGTTGTATTACAGTTACAACGAAGGCCCAGTCTCCATGAGTCCTCAGTTCCACGAGAACTGTGGGGCTGGGATGGCTCATCACACTTGTCTTGAATCAGGGCGGAGGGGGGCAGATCCTTTGTACCACTGCATTGACCTTGAATGAGGCATAACCTCAGGAGTGCTACCTCCTTGGCTGAGAGCAGTTTGTGGGAGGGTCTTCGCTGTGAGCCATCAGCTTATAACACTTCCAGCAGTGGTAGGATGATTGCTTCAGTGCTGAAGGAAGATCTAGATGGTCCCCACAGCATTCACTGCTACTTAATTTCCTGTGTGTGTGTGCCTTATTTTGTTGTTGTTTTTACAAAGAGCACATTCCTCCTCTGAGTTAATCTGCTTATTAGAAAGACTGAGGTGTACAAAATTTCATTGTCTTTGAGCTTATTTGATTGAAAGTCATACATTCAAGTAAAAAGGATCATTTTCATCAGTCCCATTTTCTCAATCTTGATTTTTCTCTGTTATTGTTGTAAAGATAGATGTATTTATTACTACCTTATCAGTGTGGTACTAACATGTACTTTTATTGCTGTTGACCCCAGTTGAGGTTGTTGTCAGTTAACTTTAATATTTATTCTTCAGTTTTTAACATGGAAATTTTTATAAGACAAGTGAATTATGAGCAAGTACTGTAGAAAATGTAATTTTATCTTGTCTCTTTTGCTCCTAATTAGGGACAACGAGGTGCACATGGCATGCCTGGAAAACCTGGGCCAATGGTGAGTTGTACCATTTCCATATTCATTCATTCATTTATTGTTCCATTTGCACACTCATTGACATGTACAGAGCACTCACTGTATCCCAGACACTTGGAATAAAAAGTGATAAGCAAATGGTAGTTACCTTTGGAAACTGCCTTGTCTATCAAGGAAGAGAGATATATCGATATTAATATTGTAGCATAATGCTTTTCCTAAGTGCTACCTTGTAGAGTATAACTTGAAGTTCAAGTATGGGAACCTTCCTGTACCTACACCTATAGTGAGATACAGATATTAAGGAAGACTTAAAGAGGAGAACTTTCAAGCTAAGTCTTGAAAGATGAGTATATAAAGTGAGCAGGAATATAGCATGGTCCATAGGATGGATAGATGAAAAAAAACATGATGAGCTCAGAGAAATCCAAGGACGGTAAATCAGATTTGAAATTTATTTCCCCTTAGGATATTTCCTGCCTTGTTCTTCATAAAAAGGAAACAAAGAGATAGGAAGAAAAAATAAGAATAGTTTAAAAGGGATTTTATTACTGCAAAATGGATGGAATTATATCACAGTCCTTAAAGAAGAATCAGGACAACCTGGAATGGAATTCCCCTTACACTCACTCATTTCCTTTAAATCTGGCCTTTAAATCAATGGCTTAAACTCTATGCTCACCTCCCCAAATATGGGATAGTTACAAATATCCACATATTGGCCTGAAAAAAAAATCACTCTTAAGTATCCAGATGATCCTTAAGCATCATTTTTATAAAGTGCAGCCCTAGATTTTGGTACAAAACCTAACTTTCTAAAAACTATATTACTTGATTAGCACAAAGAAAGTACATCTCTCGGGAAGTAATTGTTTCAAACAATTTGTGTTTGTGACTGACTTATTCTCTAATACACTACAACAACAAGTGTTTAATACCACTGGACATAACTTTTAACACTATTCCCTATCAATGTTGGAAGGTACTTACAATAAAATGACATTATCTTTGTGATTTGAAAATACTAAGTGGATTATTCTTATGTGTTAACCTACAGAATGTTGTCAAAGAATGAAAGATGACTCAATTAAATATTGATTAAAAAACATGTCTGATCATTTTTCTGGTTTCTTTTAATAGGGTCCTCTTGGGATACCTGGATCATCTGGTTTTCCAGGAAATCCTGGGATGAAGGTAAAATGTTAATATATTTAGCTCTTGGTTACAAGACTTACTTGATTATATGAATCCTAAAGTGAAGAATGGCATTTCATTAATCGTATGGAGCTTTGTTTAACTAAGGAAAAAGCCTAGAGCATTTTCAGTGTCTATTATGGTAGGGAAAAAAAAACTGTAAAATTTTAAAAATGAGATTACTAAACAATATGTCATTAAAAGAGAATTACTGATAATCATACAATTGTAATATTAAAGAATCTGTCGCATTAGAACACTAAACTAAACAATTGTAACAGCTGCAAAGAATAAGAATTTAATCCGAATTGGAACTCTGTTCTTGGATACAGTGCCTGGCAGTAATAAATAGCAGAATGTTCTAAACAATAGGAGGTTCAAATAAATCAGAGATTGTCACAAGGCTGTTCTCTCACACAATGCTGGTTTTCACTCCTCCCCCTACCCTTACCATTTACACAACCCATTAAAGAAATAGACAGGGAGGCTATTTGGCTTTCTACGTGGGAATGGATTAAAATATTCTGTTGGGATGATTGACATCTGCAGGGAGCCACAATTTGTTCTTTCTGTTTTCTGGATGATAAATTCAAGGATTATAGTAGGAGGTTATTACGATTATATTAGCTAAATTAGTGAATACATTCAGAACACTTCAAATGTTAAACAGCACAATACATTTGACTACCCCTCACACTCAGTTTCCCCTTGGCAATAATTTCCTTCATCTCAAAGAAGGGATTTACTCACAAGTTTCTGGCTGTACGAAAATGACTGTGGCCATGATGGTCACCTCACTTCTCTCAGTCTTTTCGTCTCATAGAATTTCATTGAAGGTTAAGTGACGCCCTGAATATAGATTCAGGCTTCTTGTGAGGAGTGCTACTCAAATGGGCTTTGAACTGTTTGAAACAAACAACAACAAAAAAGTCCATAGCTGACATTTCAAATACTCTGAAATGTGAGCGTCATCGAGTCGAATTATTCTTCAGGCTCTTTCTAATGCTGTCTTTAAACTCTGTGCCCCAGAGATGTGGCTGCTTTACAATGACGCTCTAAGTCATTTCACTAACCATCCCTTCTTTCACTGAGAACTCACTGTACACTTGAGCTCCTGGGACCTTACTGAGGTCCTCTCTGTCTCCGATCTGTTCCCCCAGTCCTAATCCTGCTACAACCAACTCTGGCCATGGAGGGCCCATCCTCCCTATGTTCCCTGATCAAAATATGCAAAATCCCTTACCCCTTCACGTGAAGACTCTCTACCCTCAAACTGAGCTCTGGCCAGAGAATTAAGGATAGCATTCTCACAATGTCCAGGACTAAGACTTAGCAGAAAGTGGTTTCTGCTCCTACGGTGGCATCTTGCTAAGACCTCATTAGAATCACTATTTATATAAGAGTTCACTCTGCATACTTCCTTCTCTTCTAGCCATTTTCTAGCCCTTGGCTGTTGGCTACTGAAAACTGCTTAAAAAGTCACTTTGCAAAACTACTTTTCTCAGAAATTGTTTGCCTATCCTATCTCCACCTCCCCAAACATAAAATTTCCAGATTGTTGTTTTTGGCCCGGATTTTGCTATACCTGTTATATTTTTCCTTGATCTCTGGTTTCCCAGATGAAGAATAAACTTCCACATCCAGTTCTTTGTATTTCAGGGATTCAATAGGGATTTTATATGTTTTATTGGCACTACTGAACACCCTGAGACTTAGAATTTTAGTTCTAAAATTCCAGATCCAGGTCCCTCTAGGATTAGATCTACCTGGGAACTTAATATATTGTATAAGATACAGAAACCCACTTAGGTTTAAATTTCAGATAATAAAGAAATTAAATTTCAGATAATAAAGAAAATATTATCAGGAAATAAAGAAAAAGTAGTATAGATATGTATGGTCCAAATATTGCCTGGGACAAACTTATACTTAAACTTGTTATTTATCTGAATTAAAACTTAACTGGGCATCTGTACTTTTATTTACTATTTGGACTGCAGTCTTGGGTTGAAATAAGGGTGACTCACCGGGTAATCTTGACCCCTTGTCTCTGCTGTTAGTTCTGCAGACATCATCACAGATGAAGGGGTAGGAAAGTGAGCCCATTCCTTAAGCTAGGTTAGGCACACAGCCTTTGTAAACCAATCTGTGCTTATGACCCCTTTAAATACTTTAGTGTAAAATATAAAGCTCCAAATAAACAATAAACTTTGAACCACACCACGTTTATATTTTTCTGAAATTAACATGTCTCTTGTACCCCATTAGGGAGAAGCAGGTCCCACTGGAGCAAGAGGCCCTGAAGGTCCCCAAGGTCAAAGAGGTGAAACTGGGCCACCGGGTCCAGTTGGCTCTCAAGGCCTTCCTGTAAGTTCCTAGTACATTTAAGAACAATCTCTTAACAGAAAGCTTGATACGTTTTGTAACATCAAAATGAAGGCAATCTATTTTAATATATCTTCTTTGAATTCTGAATGAGTGCAACTGATTTATAAAAACATTTCTCTTGTTAATTCTGCTTAATTTTAGCTATTTTATGGAAAGGGAATTAGTTATAAAAGTGAGTTTTATGATATAATGGTGGTTGATTTTTTATAATGATTTTCTGCCTCCTTTTGAAATATAGGTAGACATCCAAAGACCACCCCAGATATGGCTTAATGTCTTACAAACCTTTCGTGTATCTTTTAGGGCGTGGTAGGAACTGATGGGACACCTGGTGCCAAAGGCCCAACGGTAAGTAACTAACTGCATTCATGCCACATGAAGCTCAAATGGTCATCATCCTTTGGACATTGACCACAGACTTCTACGTAGGTCTCTGCTCATCATGTCACTCTTTCACTCTGTTAGGGCTCTCCTGGTACCTCTGGTCCTCCTGGCCTATCAGGGCCCCCTGGATCTCCAGGACCTCAAGGAAGCACGGGACCTCCAGGAATTCGAGGCCAACCGGTATTGTCCTTTTGAAATAACTATCATCCATTAGTATAATCCAACTAAGATCACCAAGAAAAATAGTGTTCAGTGAGATGCAATGAAACATAGATAATGTGACTTATCTGAATGAGGCAAGTGAAGATAGGAGTCTTTGTAAAGTGGAAGCCAAATGTTGTACAGCTTAGGGGTTTAAATTAAAAGGAGAACATTACTGCCTTGTGTTGGATTTTAGTGTTTTTTTTTTTTATTTAAAATAATGGCCATGACTTTATGGTTAGAATTTGATATGATAGAATTTATCAGTAGTTGAATAATAGCAATTATGGAAATATTTTTGCAAGCCAGTGTGAAGAAATGTGGAGGTTACAATGACAACTTGGTGAAAATTGGGTCCAACAGCTATTTCTTGAAGAGTGATCCCACCATATTGTTCATATTGAGTGAATTTCCATATTTTGTGAAATTATTTATTAGAAAAAATGTTATGATAAGCGCATAAGAAAAAAACACATTTAGAAGTTGTGCTTATATATTTTTAGCTTGATATGTAAAACTTAAAACTTTCTTTCTTAGCACTGCCTAAAACAAGTACTTTGAATTCTGTTCCAAGTAACTTAGTTACACTAATAAATCCTTTTAAATGTTGGTGACAGATTTACTAAAACATGAGTGTTGCTGAAACTTCACATTTGATTTTATCATGTTCTCAATTTAGCAATCTGTTTTCCACAAGTTTAACTGGTATTTAAAGACACACATATACAAAACCCTAGAATGCTCCAAAATGAAATGCCCTATATGAAGTTGTCAAACTGTCAATAAAGAAGACATAAACATAAAAGTATTTTGATTCTGAGTAAATAAGTCTGTTTCCTAAAATAAACCTGAAATAGATTTATCTGTAGAAATTGTCATCGTTAGTTCTAATTTTAATTAGCAAGTTGTAACTGAATAATTCTAATTTTTCTAGTGTGCATGATAAAACAAGCAAGATTTTAAAAGTAAGTCTCTTGAAAACCACTGCAAAATAGACAGACTGCTAGCTGATTTTACTACATTTTATAAAATTTCACATACATTCTACAGGATTCACAAAATTTAAAGAATGATAATACAGACTCAGCTGCAGAAAGTTTTCAAGGCCCGCTTCCTTTAATTAATTAAAGCAGATTGGACTGGCTAAATGTCCTGGTTCTCATAACTATTCATACTTTTATTTTAGGGTGATCCAGGAGTTCCAGGTTTCAAAGGAGAAGCTGGCCCAAAAGGAGAACCAGTAAGTCTTCATTTTTTTGTTTAAATGATAAGAATAGCATAAATATTGTCCAGGAGTTCACAGATCTAAATGCTCAAGTGTTTCAAATACAATGAGGAGTATACCTTTGGATGGAAATAGTTTAACATAGTTTCAAATTTGTAACTGATTTCGTTAAACTAAGCTTCAACTATAACTCCCTAGTACTCTGGCTCTTTCTGAGAACTTCCTTCTGTTTTTTATAGGGGCCACATGGTATTCAGGGTCCAATAGGCCCAGCTGGTGAAGAAGGCAAAAGAGGTCCCCGAGGTGATCCAGGAACAGTCGGTCTTCCAGGCCCAATGGGAGAAAGGGTAACATTTGAATAATAAATTCTTAGAGTTGTGAGGGAATTACATGGGTAAGTTTTGGGATAGTAAGGACAGGGGTAAGTTTGGGGATAGTAAGGAAAGCTAGAACAGTTAAAAGAAATGCTTGCAAGTGCATTGGACCATTCAGTATGGTTGTCTGTGAATTCAAAGAGGCAACTGTTTAATTATTGCTCCTTAATCAATTTAATTATACTCCTTCATTCAACTAATACTGATTGAGCAACTACATTGTGCCAGTTGGATATATTGGTATATAGTTGATATATTGGTACTCAGTGAAAAAGAAGGCTGTGGTCCCAGCCTTCATGTGGGGGCTAGTAAACAATAGTTTATTCCAGTAGGGAGGTAAACAATAAACAAGTCAACAGGCAAACAAAAGTGTAATTATATATTTTAATAAGTACTCTATACACTTAGGAAATAGCAGGTGATGTGGTAGAGAGTAAATTTGAGTGTATGACAGTAGTATAACATTAGATTAGGTGGTTGGAAAGGGTTCTTTGGGAAGGTGGAAGGTGACATTTTAGTTGACACCTGAAGGTAAGGATGAGCCAGCAAGAGGACTTGGGAGTGACTACATTGTCAGCAGAGGAAACAGAAAATGCTAAACCAGGAGGCTGGGAAGTTTGGTGATTTTAGAGATTAGAAGAGGTTGCTGCAGCTGGAGTATAATGAAACAGGTCCGAAAGGGACAGCAGCATTATCACCTTACATGTATAGGGACTTTCAGAGAATGCAAAGCACTTCACACAGAAGATGATACAAATGCATGTTATCATTGACATTTTGATGGTGGTGGATGGTGCTGTTCCCTTTGCTGCTCGTATCTAGATATCAGTTTTCCTCTGTGTTTAATTTTACAATGAATTGTTAGTATAGTTCTTAATGTGAATAATTTTTGGCTCAGTACTTGTATAGTCTCCAAAATTTAAAATTTCTTGACATGCACTTAGGTTTTTTCTTCCACTTATACTTATCTAGTGTCATGTTGGCTTGATCACGGCTCTTAAAAACCTTACAAATGAAAGTTAAAATGAAAGTTACCCACTCATTATACATTTCAAGAACATCAACAATAATTAAGAATCACATTTGGTCATTTGTAGGGTGCTCCTGGCAATCGTGGTTTTCCGGGCTCTGATGGTTTACCTGGACCAAAGGTGAGGTTATCCCATCAATGTTGACAATCATGTGGCTGGTGCTACAAAAAATGCCTTTGTCCAGAATAGTTATCTAACTTTGGTCCACATGGGTACAGATTCAGAAAAAAGTCAGACACAGATGTCAAGTCTCATGTCAAATCCGTCTTGTGGAGGGCTAGTTTATATATTATAGAGGTCTAGGGGAAAGGATAGTGGTTGAAAGTATGTAGAAGTTTGTTTTCAAACTTTCTGGGGACAGTGCTGAAAAGAAACAGTCACACACCTCTCCTTTAGCTGATATAGAGACTTTTTCCTTTATCTAGAATTTCAGACTCTAAAATTTTGGTGTTTTTTCCCAACTCTAGATTATCAGAGTGATAATCAAAACATAATTTTCTTTAGTTAATGATGAAAATCACTTTTCTTTAAGAAAGACAAATGAGAACAGAGTATGTAGTGATACTTTTTGTAGCTTTGTAACTACTTGACGGAGTATTTGTATGATATGCTAGTGCTTTGATTGTAAAACATAAATTTCATATTTCTTTGCTTTTATTTTCCTGCATTGTTTTTTTTTTCTGACACATTCTGTTTTGTGTTGGAACAGGGAGCTCAAGGAGAGAGGGGTCCTGTGGGTTCTTCTGGACCTAAAGGAGGTCAAGGGGACCCAGGACGGCCAGGTGAACCTGGGCTACCAGGTGCTCGGGTAAGAACACAGCTGTTTGCTACATCAACCCAAGAGGACTGCTCCTGAGAACACAGCAAAAGGACTTTCTAATTGAGCTGTCTTGACAAGTGGGAACATGTTTTTTGTTTTTACAATTTTGACCTGATTCACTATTTTTAAAACACTAATTTGTTATTTTTTCATGTATAGAATATATAGTCATTTCTAGTCTCCCTTTCTTAAAGGAGTATGCATTAATCATTTTGCCACTTGACATGAAAGAAAATCCCATTTGTCAATATTTATTTTTTTCTTTACTTGCTGACAAATAATTTATTTGGCTTTTGGCAGAGAGACTTCCTGATAAATTTCTTTTTGACCAAATGTCACTTGAAAATTCATTTGGACTGTGAAATTCCTCTCATATTCAGTTGTCAACAGTGCTCCTCAAAGAGAAGGGAATTATACAAAAAGTTATTGGATAGAAATAGACATTTGGGGGGCGCCTGGGTGGCTCAGTGGGTTAAAGCCTCTGCCTTTGGCTCAGGTAATGATCCCAGGGTCCTGGGATCGAGCCCCACATTGGGCCCTCTGCTCAGCGGGGAGCCTGCTTCCCCCTCTCTCTGCCTGCCTCTCTGCCTGCTTGTGATCTCTCTCTCTGTCAAAGAAATAAATAAAATATTAAAAAAAAAAGAAATATACATTTGGCTCCACATAATCTTGAACCCAGTGTTAAATATATGAGTAAAAGTCTATTATAGCCCTTCCTCCTTCTACATGGGAAACTGACATTTTCTTAGAAATTCTTCCCTGAATACCTGATAAAGTTGGAATGTCATCGAATGAGCAGTCAACATTGCTTATGGTAAACATGACCCCTGAGTGTAGACCATATTTGGACTGGGAGGACCACGAATTATAAACACCTAGTGGAAGGCATAGCTTTGTGTGGTCCTGAGTTTAGAGTAACTAGTCTCGAGTTTGGTGTAACTAGTATCGTTCACCTTGCCAGGATCAGTATACTATGTTCAAGGTACTGTTATAAATACTGGTTAAGTGAGATTTCTAAGCCACAGTGGCTCCTGTGCCCACCGTGTAGACTCATTTCCTCACATGTGACCTCTCCATTGTGGGAGGTTGTGCTGCGAGGGCTCCCTCCAGTGAAGAGTCCCATGTGGTGCTGCCTGTTGGCTTGCTATGTTTTCTTCCCTGTGCCTTTTCAAAGCCAGGCTGGCCAAGGCCCATGACTGGCCCGAGTTTGTCTAGAGGAGCCTAAGGCTACGGAGAATAGGCATTGCAGAGTGGAACCGGATCCTTTTAACATGGTGCTATTTTTACTCTCTAGAATCCTTACTTCAGTTGCAAGTCAGCAACAGAATGACAATAGCTTTTAATTTTCAGGGTCTGACAGGAAATCCTGGTGTTCAAGGTCCTGAAGGAAAACTTGGGCCTTTGGTAAGTAATTTACGCAAAACTCCTTAGGGGGCCTGGGTGGCTCAGTTGTTTTAAGCATCCAACTCTTGATCTCAGCTCAGGTTTTGATCTCAGGGTCATGAGTTCAAGCCCCATTTGGAGCCTGCTTAAAATAAATAAGTAAACAAAAGTCCACAACCATTAGTATTTCTCAATAGACCTACAACTTAAATGGTAAGATGTTTGTTTGAGGTTAATGTTTTTAATCGGGTGGATGCTGATAATATATACATGTTTAAAATGCTCAAGCAAATTCATAGGATCTTAATATTTCAAAATTCACCAGAAATTGATCAAATTTAATCAAAACAAATGTTTGAGATTGAAATTGCTTCTCTAACATCAGTGGAAAAAGTTGAAATTATGTATTCTTCCATTATTGGTCAAATTTGTCTATTAGAAGCATTTTCATTTCTTGATATCCTCTCAACTGTAGAGGTTTAAGAGGTAGGTCTGACTTTTGACAGCTCATATATTCTAGGCCCTTCCTTTCTACCAAAAATGTGAAAAAGAAGTACCAAATTTTCATTACCACAAGCTAGAGTAAATTAAAGAAGAAAGAAAAATTTTCCCTGTAAATATGAGAGTGTAAGGAGATGTGAAGATGAGGTTTGTGTATAGAAAAAAAGTGAAATCTTTGTTCTAAATACTCAAAATACTTCAGCAGTTTTTTTTAAACACTCAACTATTTTGATTCACTAAGTGAAAGGTGAAGGATAATTTAAAACTTATGTAACTTTTATAAGTAAGGAGAGACAAGTGATGATTTGGGCGATACGCTATTTAGAGAGAATTTTCATGAAACTTACTTTGCTCCTGTCAATTTTGTAGGGTGCTCCAGGGGAGGACGGGCGGCCAGGTCCTCCAGGCTCCATAGGAATCAGAGGGCAGCCCGGCAGTATGGGTCTTCCAGGCCCCAAAGGTAGCAGTGTGAGTACAGTGTATAATAGTTTGCTATCTCATCATAATCCTCACTTGAAGCAGGTATGTTTTGAGCAAATTGATTGAAGTTTAAAATGGTTTCTGATTTTTCTTTAGGGTGACCCTGGAAAACCTGGAGAGGCAGGAAATGCTGGTGTTCCTGGTCAGAGGGTAACTATATATTTTCTGCCAATATATATATATATCATATATATATGATATATGATATATGATACATATGATATATATCATATATATATATATATATGGAATTATCCAAATGTCTTGTGACCCCACTTTACATATTATCTCTGTGTGATATTAGGGAGCTCCTGGAAAAGATGGTGAAGTTGGTCCTTCTGGTCCTGTGGGCCCCCCGGTATGTGACCTTTCCACAAGAATGTATTCATATTGCATTTTTTCATTGATGTTTGTTTAAGACTTTACTTATGAGAAAGTTTCAGAGGAAGTAAATAAGAAAGTGCAGGATTAAAGAATTTCCATTGTAATCTTTTCTTTTGACTCCTGTGGGGGCACTTTCTGCCTTTTTAAATGGAGTCATTGGACTTTTCATTTTAAACTTCTTTAAAATCTTGATGGTAAAAGCTTCCTCATCATCTTTATGTGTTGAAGAATATGTCAACTGAGAAAAATCGGTTTGACAAATGTTTTGACAAACTTTTGATGTATATTTTGTACTTTTATTGATAATATATAAATACTGAATTATACCTATATTCTTCTAATGATGTCTTATTGAAATTTATGTAAGCTGACTTTTTTTTGGAGAACTAAAGAATGAAAATTTTTTATCCTTTGAGGTGTTTTTGCATCCTAGGATTCTAAAATTAAATATTTATCAGAAATATAAATCTTGGCATATTTATCTGTTTGCGATAGGACAATTTAAATATCTTTCTAAAATGTTATCTTTGCTTTCTTCAGTTGTTCTAGTGTTGAAAGCTTGATTAATACTTTTTATGACACTGAGAAATAGAGTAGAGATACAGGTTTTCCCCATTATCTGAAAGCAGAGTGTTCTAATAAAAACTTTTATAAGCTGAAATGGTATAAAGAAACAATTATCATTAGTTTATATGGAAAATTATCTTAACATTCTCAAACTCCAAAAACAAACTCTTTTAGGATTTTCTAGTACCTTAGGACATATCTTGCTCTAACAGATGCACAAAATAAATACAGATAAAACACAGACACTCACAGACACAGTTCAGCACTATGGTGGCTTAATGTCGAGATTCTGGTTCCCCAGGAGGGAGCTTGGGGGGGCCATTCTCGCTGCTAGGGGTGCACTGCTTCTGTGATAGCTTACTGCAAAACAGACGTTGAATGCTTTTTTTGCTTTTTGCCTTTTTTTGTTAAAGCAAAAATTCTCTTGGGATTTCTTTCTGTTAGCAGAAAGCTAATATAGATCTTTCATAAAAGTGAAGTAATAGAACATGAACTTTGGAAAAGCTGGGGATACTTGTATTACCTGCTTAGATTAGATATATGAAAGTAATGAATTTTTCCAGGTTCGACTTGTTCAACTTTCCCATAATTTTATGGTTGGCTCTAGACATTTTATGTTTGGATCAAAAACTAAACATATGTCCTCAGTATCTTTGCTGGCTTTAGTAGATATTCTCTCACCAGCAGGGACTTCCAACAATACCGTTAAAGTACTTCATTATAATGCCAGTTCATTATCTGGCTAAAGTGAATACATGTGACTAGAAAAAAGACAAATATCAATACTTCTAGTAGGTCGCATAAACAGGAAGCAGGTATAACGATCGGACTCTATTCATGATATTCTTTCCTTCATGACTTAGGGTCTAGCTGGGGAGAGAGGTGAACAGGGACCTCCAGGCCCCACTGGCTTTCAGGTATGCACGAATTCACTTTTCCATGTCTTCTACTATTAATTAAACTGCTTTTTTAAAATATAAAAAGATATGGTCAAATGAGGTGAAATTCCATAATTTTCAAAAAAATCATTCTTCTTTTAGTAAATAGATAAAATGAATAAAACCTAACATTTCTGTTTAAAGAGATGGAACAGACTTCCCCAGAAAAACTGATCAAAATCCAAAACTATTAACAAATTAAAAATTATAAAATGTTTTTGGTAACTTTTATCGAACTATTTTAAGGTTGATTTAGTGTTATGGACACAATGTCTTAAAATTTTTGTTGAACAAATTTTCATGATTTATCTAAAGGTACTGTATGGGAAATTAATAATGGATAATCATACTTTGATTAAAAAGAAACTTTTAGGAGTAACTTTCAGTACTATACTAGCAACCTAAAATATTGCTTTTAGACCCATAAAAAACTTGACAAATGTTAAGAATCTCCTGTTAGATTATCTTTTTTTCCTTAAGTAGTGTGCAAATGAAAATCTAAATCTATAAACTGACCATTGCTGCATTATGTTAGAAGATATAGTTTTCTTATTCTGTTTTCCTTGTCTTTAAATTATATCTTTTCCTTGAAAGTATAGTCATGGAACATCCATGAATTATAAAAGGTAAACTGTTAACACTAGTGACCTATTAAACTTTCACAAATTCATAGTTTCATTTTCTTCCTTTTCCTTTAGGGTCTTCCTGGTCCTCCAGGGCCACCTGGGGAAGGTGGAAAGCCAGGTGATCAGGTAACTTTATTTAAAATAATAATAGCAATAATAAAAATTGCTGGCCCATAATATCACTTATTATTATATGTGAAGTGAAGTTCTGTTCTGATTTGCTTTATAAATATTATCTCTTTTAATCCTCAAAACATGTATCTATGTACTAATATGATGCCTCTTTATCAGATGAGGAAAATGAGGCACAGAGATGTTACCTGACTTTCCCAAAGTCACATAACTGGTATAATTTGTGAATATTGGTAGCCTGCTTCCCAAGACTGTGTCTGTAATCACTATATATATATATATATATATATATATATATATATATATATATATCTATATATATATATCTTCTCATAACTACAGAGTTTTATTGGAGGCTTTATAAGTGGCTATAAGCAGATACTATTTTATTTTTATTATTTCACCAGGACATCAGTTAATTTAATTTATTTTTCTGTGAGTGATTCATTCATTCATTTAACCATTCAGTAAATACTTGCGGAGCACTCTGTGCTTAGTGGTATTAAGCCCTGGCCCTAATCAATTGAACAAGATGGACACGAACCTAGCCTTTATATTACATCACAGTAGGAGATAGAGAGAGTTTCTGGGGAGGCATGTGTGTGCGGAAACAAAAGATGCACTGAATTCAGACTTGGGGATTTAGGAAAAGTTTCCTAGACAAAGTAATATCTTTTATGGGTAAGAGGGGAGGAAAGAAGGTAATAAAATATTCCAGGAAATGGGAACAGCAGGTACAAAGGTTTTGCTGACCAAATAAAGGCACTGAAAAATTGGTAAGTCACCAATAAGTTGGTGTGGAGGTGAGGCTGGACAGTGAATCAGGAGCCAGATAATGGAAAGTCTGAATTTGAATGTAGTTTGTTTGAATTCTTCTAATGGAAGATGATGAAGGGCTTTTAAGTAGCGAGTAGTACAATTAGATTTGGGTTTTAAGAAGATCACACCACATGGAGGACGGTACATTGCAGGGGAAAACACTGGAGGCCCACTTGACACAGTTTTTGTTTGTTTCCTTTTTTTAGTAAAACACAAGTCTATTTGAGGAACTAACATAAAAGGTGGTGGGTCACTAAGTCACTAACAGCAGTGATGGTCTCGTGTGACTGCCACCAGCTTGAGGGCCGGTGCTACATGCAGAGGAAATGCTGGCCCTCCATTCCGGAGGAAGTGAAGTTACTATCCAAGGACAGCACATGGTTCTTCATGTTTCACTTCCCCTGGCATCATCCTGCGTTGAGGATGGAGGATAGACACTGATGCCCCTTAAGTGAAAACAGATACCCATGTGCCCAAGAGAACTCTTCTGTCACACTAATGAAAATTTCTCATGATGGGGGATTACAATGGAAGCAAACATACTGAATATATTGATATTAACATTTGTGAGTTTGTAAACAGACAGTAATGGTTTTAGTGACCATGGTTATCTGTTATCATCTAACCTATCAGACATAGGCTACTTTGTCAAAAATATACTCTATTCAGGGTGATGGACATTGGGGAAGGTATGTGCTATGGTGAAAGCTGTGAATTGTGTAAGACTGATGATTCACAGACCTGTACCCCTGAAACAAATACTACATTATATGTTAATAAAAATATATGTTTATACTCTATTCAGGATATTGCAGGATGTTATAGTTAGTAAATCAAGACACTATGAATAGTGCACTATCTGCCACAAAATTACAAGCTATATCATATTTAGAAATTGCAAGATGTACCATTACTTACATATCACTACAAAACACCACATAATGCTGATTAAGCTACCATAATGTTTTCTATGATATAAAATATTATTGAGAGAACTCCAGGATGTGTTTATACTTAGGTTTTCTTTTAAACCACATATGAGCCATTAGCATACATAAAAAGGAAAATGATAGAAATTAATTTGATTAATTTTTTTTTAAAGATTTCATTTATCTATTCGACAGAGAGAAAGATCACAAGTAGGCAGAGAGACAGGCAGAGAGAGGGGGAAGCAGGCTCCCCGCTGAGCAGAGAGCCCGATGCGGGGCTCGATCCCAGGACCCTGGGATCATGACCTGAGCCGAAGGCAGAGGCCTTAACCCACTGAGCCACCCAGGTGCCCCAATTTTTCTTAAAACTTCATATTCAGGACCAACCCAACTTCTAAATCAGTTTTCATCCCAGTCTTTGATGACCGTGGCTTTCTACACAACAGCTTTCTTTGTCATAAGTTATTATTTTTAATCAAAGAGAGAGGTTTTGAACTTTTTGACAAACTTTCTTTTGGTTATGAAAAAAATGAAACTTGTAACATAGTCATGACTCCACTAGTTTGAACCCACAATTCCCAGTAGACTGTTGTCCATAGTATATGGTCAAGAAATATTTACTGAATTGAATTGAATCAATTTTGTTTAAGAGATCAGCTCTTTATTGCTTTTTATTTCAGTTTCCTCTAGTAAATTTTTTTCGCATTAGGAAATACAATTACTATGTATTTTGTTGTCTCTAAAAAGACCAGTGCACTCTATTTGTGAGATAATAGATTGCATGTTTTCATTGCCCAAAAATCAAACATTCAGCCTTAATAAACATTTTTTTCTGGAAAAATAATTTCCATCCAATGAATGGGATATCCCCTCATTTATAAAAGTATGCACATTTTTCTTAATTCATTATTATGGGCTTATTCAAACCTCTAATAGTATATTAAGAGAAATTAGATGTGTGATATGGAAAGATTTCTAGTAAATACCCAAAATTTAGCTCAAAGCATTTCTTAAAATTTTTTAAAATTATATCTTCTAGGGAGTTCCTGGAGATCCCGGAGCAGTTGGCCCATTAGGACCTAGAGTGAGTATTTTCTCTTTCATCATTAACTTTATTTCCATTGCCTTCAGTTAAAAAAAAAAAAAAATATATATATATATATACACACACACACACATACATACTCTTTCTATATATAGTGTATATATATATATACTATATATATCTAGGTATAGTATGTATATATGTATATATAGGTATATGTATATATATATATTTTTTACCATAAAATGGGCTTCATTTTAAGAATTAAAATTCTTTAAAAAAACAAGAATTAAAATTCTTTTCCTTGATGAAAACCAATCTTATATGAAAAGTTTGTGCTGCAAAACAGCATATTCTTATTTCAAGTTCATTTCTTATCACTAAATTAGAAAAATGAGCCTCAATAGTTGCTCATTTCTCATTTTCTCCAGTAGAAGCAGTTTTGCAGATATTTAAGCCACGTTCACAACAATTGCTTAGATCCTTTGACATCCCATTGTTGCACTAGGGAGAACGCGGAAATCCAGGGGAGAGAGGAGAACCAGGAATAACGGGGCTCCCTGGTGAGAAGGGAATGGCTGGAGGCCACGGCCCTGATGGTCCTAAGGTAAGTATGGTGGTGAGCTGGGCCCTTCAGAATTTTCCAAGAGTTACAGCCCAATAAACACATGTCGGAACTGAAATGTATTTCTCTTGTTGTTGCGAGATACTTTGATTATATAATTTTCTTCTTCAACAAGTATTTAATAAGCACTGACTAGGCTTTTTCCTTGGCACTAAAGAGTCAGCTGAAAAGAAGTCTCTTTTCTGTAAAAAGATTTATGGTTTAGTGCATATAGTGATACATTCTCATATAGAAGCCCATTCCTAATATTTATTTATATAACTTCTACTAGTGACTTCCATTAATAAGCAGAGGCAATAAGTAGACAACTGTATATTCATTCCATTAATAAGCAGAGGCAATAAATAGAAAACCACATAATTTATAAAGAGATATTCCTAGTTATATACTCTATTTTTTTTTTGTCTCAGGTTCTGATTACTAACCATAAAAAAATATGTCATTTTTGAAATCTAAATGTAAAATACATCATGAGGCAAAATCAGTACCATTTCCTTTGGGTGCCATTTAAGATTGATAGAAGACAAGGTGATCAATTTCAGTATAAACAATTAAAATAGAATTTTTCATGACCATATAACATTAGATCCCTTATCATTTTCAAGGTCTAGAGTGATTACACAGGATCTGCTTTAATTTAATCACTGACTTAGCCTTAAGCCTAATAGCTTAGCCTATTAAGCAAGCTTAATAAAATGGGTTCATTAGTGAGAGGAAATACTCTCTAAAAGTAATGTCTTCTTTCTTTATCAGGATCCCCATGATGTTGTCAAAGAAAAAAGAAGGCAACCATTATTTTTATTTGAACTCATGCTCAATTTCCCCAAAGAAAAAAGTTGAAAACATAAACCAACAATCAGAAGGGCAAAGTCTTTTTTATTTCAAAAAATAACCTCAGACAATTTTCACAAATGAAAAATATAAACATTAAGTTGAACCATATGAAATCGCTGATATTCCACTCTTTTTGACTTATCATCAGGGAAATTTCATGAGGCTCGATCTTAATACTGTATTGGTGAGGTCCCCTATTTTGGTTCATTTTAGGGCAGTCCAGGACCATCGGGGACCCCTGGAGATACAGGCCCACCAGGACTTCAGGGTATGCCAGGAGAAAGAGGAATTGCAGGAACTCCAGGCCCCAAGGGTGACAGAGTAAGTCTGTGTTTTGTTTTGTTTTGTTTTGTGTTGTGTTGTGTTGTGTTGTGTTGTTTCAGTCATCCATTTAGACTTTCAAAATTCCTCCTGAAAATTTTTTCTTGGCCAGGCTTTTACTTCTACCATCCTGTCATGAGTCAACCTTCCCTCCATCCCTCCTGATCTCTTCCTTCCTTCCTTCCTTCCTTCCTTCCTTCCTTCCTTCCTTCCTTCCTTCCTTCCTTCCTTCTTTCTTTCTTTCTTTCTTTCCTTCAATACCTATATTTATTGAGAAAAATACACAATGCCAGGCACTGTTCTAGGCTCAAGGGGATATAACTATGAACAAGCGAGATAAGCCCCTGCCCTCATGAAGCTCCCACGCAAGTGAGAGAAAAAGGCAATTAAATGAATAAATGACATTTTGTGTGTTTCCCCAGGGTGGCATAGGAGAGAAGGGTGCTGAAGGAACAGCTGGAAATGATGGAGCAAGAGTAAGTGAAA
>CM053605.1:38135493-38187800 GCA_028646535.1 Procyon lotor
AGTGGAGATAGTGGGCATCCCTGCCGTGTTCCTGATCTCAGGGGAAAAGCTCTCAGCTTTTCCCCATTGAGAATGATATTCGCTGTGGGTTTTTCATAGATGGCCTTGATGATGTTGAGGATTGTACCCTCTATGCCTATACTGTGAAGAGTTTTGATCAAGAAAGGATGCTGTACTTTGTCAAATGCTTTTTCAGCATCAGTTGAGAGTATCATATGGTTCTTGTTCTTTCTTTTATTAATGTATTGAATTACATTGATTGATTTGCGGATGTTGAACCAACCTTGCATCCCAGGAATAAATCCCACTTGATCATGATGGAAAAAGAAGATGTGGTGTATATATATACAATGGAATACTATGCAACCATCAAGAGAAAGGAAATCTTGCCATTTGCAACGACATGGATGGAACTGGAGGGTATTATGCTAAGCAAAATAAGTCAGTCAAAGAAAGACAATTATCATACATTCATATCTGATATGAAGAATTTGAGAGGCAAAGTGGGAATTTGTGGGGGGGTGGGGGAGAGAAATGAAACAGGAAGGGATGAGGAGGGAGACAAACCATAAGAGACTCCTAGACTCATGAAACAAACTAAGGGTGGCTGGGAGTTGGGGGTAGGGATAGGGTGGCTGGGCTGTGGACGTTGGGGAGGGTATGTGCTATGGTAAGTGCTGTGAAATGTGTAAGCATGACGATTCACAGACATGTACCCTGGGGCAAATAATACATTATATGTTAATAAAAAATAAATTAAAAAAGAGACATAAAGTAGATTTTATTTAAAACAAGAAAGTGAAATAATTTTTTGTCAAATGCCAGCTTGAAGGTAAAGAGAGTTGTATTCAATCTTCCAACAAGTAAGAGATAATAAAGTGATAATATGGCTTTAAAGCAATAATATGAATTGGAGGATTGCATCACATCACTGTCTGTAGTCTATAGGGCACTGGAAAATTGATATAACCTCACTTGATCTCACAGTTTAAAATCTGTGATTAGCCGCCTTGGCTAATCACTCAACTCTGAGTTAAGTTATCCTTGTAATATACCATGATTTTAACATTCAGCAAACAAAGTTTTTTTCTACTTGTTGTCTAGGTCACTGTACTTTTCTAGTTTCCTGTCATTACATCTCCACCTTCTTTGCTGCTTCCTCTTCATTTCTCCAACCTGTAGACATTGGACTACCGCAGAGTTCATTCCTTTTTCATTTTCTCTCTTTCCACACCCAGTTATTTGATGACTGCATCTGCTTCCACGGATGTAGAAGCCATGCATATGCAGAGACTCTTAAGTGTGTTTCTCTAACCTGGACCTCTCCTCTGACCTCTGGATTTGTCTAATCACCAAGTCAGCTAGCCTACTTAGGTGATTAAGAGGCATCCCCAGTATAACCTGCCCAGCCTGAAATCTCGAACCCCTCAAATCTTTAACCTTGACAGTCTCCTCTAGCTCAGCTATTGGCAACTCTCTTCTAGTTACTCAAGCCAAAAGTTTGGATTCATGCTTGACATCTCCCTTTCTCTTAGACCACACATCCAAGTTATTAGCAATTCCTGTTGCCTCTATATTCAACACATATCTAGAACATAACTACTTTGCATCATTTCCACTATTACCATCCTGGGTGGAAACTACCGTGATCCTTGGCCTAGATTATTGTGATGGACTCCTATCTTTTCTCATAGATTCTGCTCCAACACACTATTATCTCAAAAGAGCAACTACAGCAACATTCTAAAACTGTAGGCCAGATCATGCTGTCCATTTGCTCAATGACTTTTCATCTCATTGAGAGTAAAGGCCAAGATCCTCACAGTGGCCAAATAAAAGTCAGGTGGCCATTTAAGATCAACAAATCAGAATACTTATTCTGAATGTATGAATGCTGAATGTCATAAGACATCAAGAAAGTAACCATAAATTTGCTCTCCCAGGCAAAGCTAGATCACCCTTCCTCTCAGATGCCATACAATCTGTCTCCCTGTCTCTTTCTGTGGTCTTTTCTTGTACTACTCTACCACATGCTAACTGCTCTGATCAGGCTCCCTTTGTTCTTCCTTGACCACACCAAGACCATCCCTCTCTGAAGACCTCTGCAATTGCTCTTCCCTCTGTCTGGTATGATGTTCAAGATCACCATATTGGTTGCTTCATGAAAGACATTTGAAAACTTTAGTGGATATCTCAGTTAGTCCATTGTAAACATGGTTAATTTGTTCTACAAAATACAGATATAAATTTGTGAGTTATCTTTAGTAGAAGTGCTGACTGGAGTTTTGAACATACCCGAGATTTCCCAGGGGAGATATTAGAGAGACTAATGACACTCTAATGACTGGCAAGAGGAAGATGATAGAGATAGAGAAGAAATTGCCCCCAAGATAGGCGTTTATCCTTTCCCCAATGTATCACCAACATGGTAACTTTTAGACCGTTTATTGTCATAGCTAGAGTATTAGCTCTAAATTCAGATTGTTTGTATTAAAATCTTAACCCCAAATTTTAACCATTTACTAGCTAGGTGACCTTTGCTAATTTACCTAATATTTTATAATTTGTTTTCTTTTTTTCAGTAAATTAATAAGTTCAAACTGACTAGAACAATGTTTGTTCATATTAATAATGCCTGGCTCATTGGTCACATTGTTATTATAGGAGACTTCCTCCAAAGCTCTGAGATTCATTCAGGGTTCTGGTTCTATGAATCATCTAATAGTCTGGAAACTGAGTGGAAAGTCATGTCCTGCATAATTGTTCAACCAAGCTCTCTTTCTACCTGCACTAGACTTGTTTGTCATTATTGTTTATTAAAAAAAACTAAGTACAATTGTCACAGTCAGCCCAAATGGTAGGACCCAAATAGTAGTCCTTTTATCAATTAACCACCACCAAAGATATGATATTTCTGACTTGGGCCTTTTTTTTTTAAACCATTCTAGTCCTGTTGTCTCTTATAGTTATTCTCACTTTGTTTCTGGTGATACAGAGATGCTCTTTGGCTTCTGCCCACTCCTGTCATCTCCCCTGAAACTAAGAAGCTTATTTCAGCTGAGTTTTTTCCTACTTCCATCTCTAGACCAGACATACTTCCAAGCATGTTTTCAAAGGTGCTGACATCTCTCTATGTATTTCTTAAGACCTTGGTGTTCCACCTTAGGAATATAGTTAGAAGGTAAGTTATGCCTCGCATAGAATAAGCCATTCCAACATTTCTATCTTAATTCTTCTTTAATTCTCCATCTGGCAGGACTGTTAGAGATGTCTCACATCATTTTGTTCATTTAATTTTCACTGCCTCTGAGGCATGGTTCGGTTGACCAATCATATTAACAATGGAGTCTTTCTAGAATTTTCTTTTAACATTCACATATTGGTGAAGTTTGTTTACTCTGAATCGCACAATTCTCCCACACATATTGCCCAGATTTTAGAAAATATTATTAATTAAATTTTTTCATTCTTTTTGTGTGTAATCCTCCTCCTGAGACTGACTTTTTAATTGTTACACAATGCATTCTGGGATCTGACTCTAATTATAAATCTGGAGACAATAAGCAGTGGTGGGAGTGAAATATGAGGAGAATTAGTCTTTTCTTGCAGGCATCTTGCATTTCAAGAAAGGCAGAAATTTTAGCAGGCAGGAAATAAAGGGTCTTATTTTAAATGACTAGAATAATTTGGTGTAAAAGAAATATTTGAAGAGAATTCTTTCAAAAATCCCATGCAATCTTCTGGGGTCCTATTATTTCCTAATTATGTAGCAGTCAAACAAGGAATTTGAAAACCCATTTAGATTTATGTTGGTTTGTTAATCTGCAAAATTAAGATTTATATTTGTTCTTCGGTTATCTCAAACCTGTGTAAAGAGATGAGTTCTAAAATATGTTTTTTCATGTTAATATATTTATTTTAGCACAATCAGGGAAAGGCCATAGCTTCCCTTTTGCACTTTGAGCCAAGAATGTATAGATCTGAACTTGTCATTCTCTTCTTGTGCATCAGCAATAAAACAGACACACCCACATGCTGTCCTACAATTTCTCATGAAATTTAAATATCCTGTTGTGTAGCAGAGGTCACTCATCCTCTTCAGCCTTAGCTTCATGGTGTAAATCATTGCAGGTGATCACAGATGTGAACCCTATCTCCACAGACTGATAAATTCTCATCTCTGCATGCAATTTGGATTTTCCTATATTTATCCCTAACCAGTACAAATATTTGATCCCAGAGTTTTTCCAGTTTTCTGAATTTCTGCTCACTGCCATCACTGCTCTTATCAGTTGCTGGCCTAGTCAGGGTTCTTTGTTACAGACAACCTAAATCAACATTGGCTGTTTTAAGTAGAAATGTAATTTATAGATTTTGTCTAAAGTTCAGGGAAATTTAGAGAAAGCTATAGAACCCAGGCTCATAAAATAAACTTTTTTTATGAGAATGCTTACATTTGGAGCCATATTCAAAATCATATCCCAAAAGCAGCCTGTCAAAACCATCATAAAACTGGACACTAGATGTTATTTTGGGCATAAAGTTGCAGACAGAATTAAGGTTGGTCATCAACTGACCTTGAGATGCTGAGATTATCCTAAATTGTCCAGTTCCACCCAATGTAATTATAAGGGTCCTTACAAACGAAAGAGAAAGGCAGGAAAGCCAATGTCAGAGTGAGGCAATGTGAAGAAGATTCTGCCAAATATTTCTGGCTTTGAAGATGCCTAAATTTAAAACTCCAAGTACTTAATTTTAATGTATAGTGTAATTTGGCTTTCTTTCTGTCTCTGTCTCTGTCTTTCTCTCTATACCGCCGTGTGTGTGTGTGTGTGTGTGTGTGTGTGTATAGTATTATAGTATTTCTGGAAAGTTTCACAAGAAGCGGTTAACATTGTTTCCTCTTGCATGGAGGATAAGTGGATGTCTTGATGTGACATGTGACTGATGGAATTTTTACTTTTGAAAGTAGTATTATTGTTATAAACCATATGGAGTAAGCAAACTTCAAACTATAAAGTCAAATGTGAAAGAACATAGTTTATAGTAATTAAAAGAATAAGAATATGAAGGTAGAAAAGGGCCAAGAGGGCAACGAGAAGTGTGTAGCAGTGGTAGAAAAGCCTCAACCTGCAATTATTCTTGTTTTGCCAGATCCTGCTTAATCCAATAAATTACCGGCATCTTCCTCCTTGATTCCTCCTCCTTTGGGGACAATGAATTTACTATGTTATTATTTCCAGCGATTGACTCAAAGAGCTGCCCTCAGTTTCAATATACCCCATGAGTTTCACTGAATCTGACCTAAAAATCCTCAAGATTCCCCAGTGAGCATTATCTCTCTTCTGAACACAGCTTATCTCATATTCTTGAGGTCATCGCATTATTAAGCTAGAAAGTTAGAATTCACTATGTTTTTTTCAAGATCACCAGAGTTCTTGAGTGTACACGTGCATTTCTTATATCTATGAAAAGTGACAAAAACCAGGAATGTTTTTATTATGATATTTTATTATGGGTGTCTGTAGGAAAAAAAAAAGATCAACAACCACATACAAGCTTACAAAGTTAAATTTCAGCACATTCTCTGTGTTACTGTGACAAAAGCAGCCCCATTATTTGTTTTTTGTTGTTGTTGACTTTTACAGGATCAAGGGAGAGAGTCCCCTGAAGTGACACGCCAATAAATTTTTGACAGGAGACATGTACAGATGGTGTGCATTTATGTTTTGAATGCAAGGCAACAATTCTGACCTAGAGTTTTTAAAGTGAAAGTACATTAGCACCATAACATGTGTCTTTAAAGCCTTCCCAAATATCGATAATCTTGATCATTTCAGCAATGACAAGAAAAGAGAAAAGCACCTTTAAAAGTGGTTGATATCCAAGATTAAAATAATTGTAGATTTTTAAGTGTTTCTTTAAATTCTTCTACTATACCTTTTTACCAATATTTTAGGAAATTATTGTTAATTTATATGAATTTTTTCATCTTCTGGGTCTTCTAGAATGCATCTGTATTTCTGACCAGGTTGAGGTAGTTGAAACCGGGAGGTCTTTTCTAATTTCATGTTGACTATTTCAGAAAGAAAGGTTATCTTTTAATGGTAAGCCTAGTCATTGCTCTGCAAATGGGCTAGGATTCAAAGAATATAACACAGTGTTATTGTAAGAGTGTTGAAGTTTATTTATTATAGCACCATTGAGACATTTTGAAATTGGAATTGGTAAAAAAATAGAACAAAAAGCATTTGAACTGTATTTGGTGTAACAGCAAAAAAAAAAGTATCCTTTTTTTTGCCAAATTATACTTTTTCCAAAACTTTTGGAAATAAATAACTGGAATTGAGTTGGTCACTTGTACTGGTTGACAAGGTTAGAACGAGAGGAACACATATGGAGTGTGAAATTTTTTTCTGGGCTTTCAGAAAGAGTTTGGTTTATAAAAAGCAAACAGGGCCAATGTCCGCACCAAATTCTTGATCAGGACCACCAATATCATAGGGTGCAATATCTACAATAGGTAGTCTCACAGCCTTGCGCGTTCGGTATTCAAAGACTGTTTTGCCCCATTCCCCAGTGTGTTTCTGTAAAAAAAAGGAAAAAAAGGTAAGCTATCATGACATTACAATTACTTAGACATTTCCTCTGACTGACCAAGTTTAAGAAAATAGAGTGCCTTAAGGTCATTACCAACTTGCCATGCTGTCTTCCATGCATGTGAGACATTTTCCATTTTAAAGCTATAATCATCCCAGATAATAAACCATATTGGGCTTTTTTTAGAGATTCAGAGAGAGTATGTGCACGTGAGGGGACAGGGGCAGCAGGAGAGGGAAGGAGAATCTCAAGCAGGCTCTACTCCCAGTGCGGAGCCCCACACGGGACTTGATCTCCCAACCCTGAGATCATGAACTGAGCAGAAATCAAGAGATGGACGCTTAACTGACTGAGCCACTGAGGCACCCTAATAAACCATATTCTTAACCAAAAGCCTTATGAGCTTCAAGGTACATCCAGTAGAGATTGCCAATGGCCAGCCCACTTTCAGGAGGCCTGGTTCTATCTGGTCACTGCTACTAGGTATATGGTTGGTTTACTAAAAAGTGAGTAAGTCTCTTGTAATAGAATTTGTTACTATTAGAAGTGAATTTTCTCTTTGCTTATAAATGATAATAACAAAGAAGAGATTTAAAGCTAATTTTTAAAATGAAAAAGAAAACAGATTTTAGATTGAGTCCATATGCTAGCTATTATGCAGAATGTATAGTAATCACCCAGATTATCTGATGAAGTTTATATTATGCATTTAAATTTCTACCGATTTCAACTCATATCACCTAGAGGTTGAGATTATATATATATATGAATACATATATATTTATATAAAAACAATATATATATATATTTGTGTGTGGTATTTAATATTCCCTGCCATGAATCAGTAGATACTACGAAACTCACACCAAATGTTATCTTTTGTTCACTCTCCTTATTTTTTTCTTCTTTTTAAAATAGCATGATTAAACTAGAAATTCTGAGATCATTGTGATCGATGCCTTTAAAAATGTTATTACTTACAGTGCAACCGTCCTCCAGAACTGTGTACGTGAATTTGCTATTTCCTTCAGCCTTGAATTCCCCTTCATTTGATCCCATCAGCCTCAAGGCTTTCTTTACATTCCCACTGGCATGATCCATGTATGCGATGCTATTCTTGCAGTGATAAGTGATGTTCTGGGAGGCCCGGCTGGAAAGAAGTCGGAGGAATGCCAGCTGGACATCAAGGACATCTTCAGGAAGTTCAGGATTGCCATAGCTAAACTGTGAGGGGGAAAAACACAATCGATCAAACATGTTAGTTGCAACCATATGTCCTAAGGGATTCATGCAGTATAGTATGGTCATTGTAACACAGGTTATTCATATATTTTATATATGAATATTTTATATACAAATATGTTCTTATTGCATGTGTAACATATAGTACAAGAGTAAAAATGGCATTAAGAATTCAAAGAAAGGTGGAATATATAAAGCCATTTGGGTTCTTCTATTTATTAATTAATTTAGCTTTGTGATGAACAATTGGGAAGAATTAAAAAAGTAAGATAAGAAGGAATGACTTAGGTAAAAAATGGTATATCCTTTATTACCTGAAAACCACCTTCCATGGATTCTCCAAACCAAACATGTCTCTTCTCAGCACCAGAATCTGTCCACCAGTTCTTACGTGGAATATTCTGAGGACTGGCATTTACGCACGTTTCCCCAGTTTCCATATTGCAGAATACTTTAATAGCATCCAACTTGCAACCTTGGTTAGGATCAACCCAATATTCTCCTGAATAGTTACAAAAAAGAACAACGGGAATCGGTTATAAAATCCAGTAGTGAGGTCTGGAACAGAACAATTTTGTTTTGTTATCTGGTAAAGCATTTAATAATGTTGCTTGCTAATCTATTTGTATTTTATAGTATAGTATAATACAGAAACTTTTACTGAAATTGCAGAGATTAAAAAAAGATTAAAAAATAATTAGAAAGCGTTGAAGTAAAATATAGCTTCTTGATATGGAACAATGATGATATACTAAGCCAAGATATTTTGATTGGTGTATTGTATTTATTGAAATCTCTCCCTATTTTTAAGATGGTTATCTATTTAATGTGGTTTTGCTAAATAATGTAAGCTTTTTGTCTAATCAAGATTTATGCCAGTAAGTTTAACCCCAAGTCCCAGTGACTGATGTTGTTCTCTAGCTTAAGTAATTTTCAGAAATGACTCCTAACAAAGCCAATGTTCCATGTCAAGGTATTTGAAAGCCTGAAATAATTTTTGCTTTTCAGAAAGAATTAACCCAATATGTGCAAAATCTTACAGTATTATATTTGATTTAATTTTATATAAGTCTGGGATTTGTCTTTTAACTATCTCTTAATATGAAAAGGTTGATTAGATTTATCACAAAAATTAATCTCATTAAGTAAAGATTGCAAATTATGTCTGTATTAAGTTATATAAATTTTATCCTGAAAACGCAGAGATCTATGTTGCTATCACTCATACAACTTCGGAATGATATGTAGAAACATTCCAAACTGTGACTTACTTTAAAATTTCTTCAAAAATGTCTTGAAATTTTCCTATATTTGGAACATTTGGGTTTTTTATGTTCCATCTTAAGGATGCCTGCAGTGTATACTTTCTGAAAATATCAAGCAGTTTCAACTCAACCAACATTCTTTAAGTACTATTTCTGCTATAAAATATTTTCTGTTCACAGTGAAGCTTTTCTCTTCCCCAAATTCTCATCTAAGCAGCTTTCTCTGTAATCTCGTTGCCATAAGCATGAAAGACCCCCACATACCACTCTTGAGTTCAGGATGGCAGAATTTCAGGTCTCGGCAGTTCCGAGCAGGGTGTTTACGGGATCCATCAGGACTAATGAGGCTTTCTAGTTGTCCATTGACCGATTTGATTGAAGTCATAATCTCCTCGGTGTTGATTTTGAAGTCCATTGGTTCATCTCCATAATACGGGGCAAAACCACCAGCTTTTTCACCTCCACTAATAACACCCAAGGAAGCAGCCCCACCGCCGCAGCACGGACCAGGGGCGCCAGGAGGTCCAGGTGGGCCCGGTTGTCCTGGGTGGCCTGGGGAGCCCTGGGATGGGTAAGAACAGGCATCATGGAGGTGTACTTGCTCTTTGCTGAAAGAATATGTTGCTGAGCCAATACAGTGCATCAGAAACAACCAATATGTCATCATAATTATTTTAAGAAAGGTTTGCTTGAGTTGTTTTGTGATCAAATAACAACCGATGATAATAAATGCATTAGCATGAAATTTCTTTTGCTCCCCTAGGTACAAATCAGCGGAGTTAGAGCACAAATTTTACTCTATCGTGTTTCTTTCTGAATAAATGATGTAAACACTTTTAACTCTGACAGAAGGAATATGATCAGGAAACCTAGATTCTGATCCCAGATTTGCCATTAACTTTGTGTTTGGGGGCTGATGACTTCTTTGTGTTTTACTTACCAAATGTGTAATTTGTGGAGATAATGGTTTTTATTCTGTTTATGCCAAAGATGTGGAATGGAAGGTATCAGGAATGATGGAATTAGGAGCAAAACAGAAATCATGGAAGCTGCTTGAGAAGATGTACTGCATGCTTGCCAATCATTATGATGATCATAATTGTGTGATCTCCAGTGTGACATCAACACTGACAGAGTTCATTTGGTTAATTGGGCTTTTGTCTTTATTCTGATAATGAATACTCTCTGGTCAAACTGTAAAAAAGGTTTTGTTTTTTTTTTTTTTCTCTTGTTGTTATAGTGTGATGGAGAAAAGGTAGAGAATCTCTTAAAGTCATTGTTCATTTTCTAAATTAGGTTGGGTGCTTGTATTGTATTTAACTCGCTATTGTTTCCAAATCTTACAAAGTGTTTCTTTGCAGCAAATTAAACCCACATATTTGTAAGTGTGGTCTTACCTCAGATCCTCTTTCACCTCTGTTACCTCGAGGCCCTGGCGGCCCAATGGGACCCGGATGTCCACTTGTGCCATCTTTGCCAGGGGGCCCACTGGGTCCAACGGGTCCCTATAAAATTATCATGATATCACAATGCTAGAATATCTTCCTGCTAGAATATTTCCAGAATAGGGATCCTCCAGTATCTTTCTATGCCACTTACTCTGGGGCCTGCAGGTCCTGGGCTACCAACAGCACCTTGGTGACCAGCGGGGCCCTGAAAGGAAAAGAAGGGTAAATACAAAGGAAGATTTCTAAAAGATTTAGGAAACTGTACATTCAAGATCAAATCAAGAACCATGGGGATCATGATGGAATATGATTGCATTTTTCCTTAATCTCCCCATTGTCTCATGCCAACTACTATTTCAACCAAGCCCTCAAATCCATGTCTCATCTCTTTCAGCACAAACTTTTAAAGATGAGCATTTTTCTAATTTTGGTCTCTCAGGTTTGCCTAACTCATCAGTTAACACACACTGAAGGGGATTTCCTAACAAAGCAGATGCACTTACTGGAGAACCTGGGGCACCCGGATTGCCGGGGAATCCTCGATGTCCTTTGATGCCCATAGAACCACGTTCACCTGTTTCACCTTTGTCACCACGTGGACCTTGGGGACCCTTTACAGACACATTTCAAATTAAGTTCACAAACACGCATACATATTAGTAAAACAAAATAGAATTTATAACAACTAAATCCAGTCGATGACATTCTACTAGCGAGAAATCCCATGGACACTGCATACATTCAACACTAAAGATTGTTCTTGTAGTTTTGACTTTGGACTAACAATTGCATGAAAACCCAGTAATTGCTACATAGGTCCTTGGCCCAAGGAACTTTTAGATCCTAAATCGCTTTCCGTATCATCAGAGCAAAGTTAAAATTCTGTTCCATAGTGGTGTACGTTGCCATCCCCTTTTCCTAAGCATGCCAGAAAATAGAACATTTCTTAAGACTGTGGAATGAGTTAAAAAACAACTCACAGGAGCACCTCGGGAACCAGCAGGACCTGGAGCTCCAGCCGGGCCAGCAGGGCCCTGAAATGAAAACAAACACACAGGGAATTGTTGATTCATTGATAAAGTTTTGTTTTATTTAAAAGTTAATTTCACTGTGATGGAATAATAGTATGCACACTATTATTGAAAGCACTTCAAAGTGCTTTCTCTGTTTATGTCTTTACCAAGGGGTCTGAACAGGAAAGCCCAGAAAATCTTGCTAATTCAGCCTTGCATTTACCCAGTGAATATACACTTAGACTGATTAATGCTGCTTCAAATTTAGTAACAAATTCTTCATTAACTACTGCCAGAAACTTAGCAGATACCTTTCTTACCACAGATGCCTAAGGAATGAGTAGCATAAAAACTAAAAGAAATGATAGTAGATCATTTGGTGGGCAGATGAGACATCCTATCTCCTACCGACTAATCCTTTTACTGAGGAAAAGAGGTAAGCAAAGAAAAACTCACAGTTTCTCCTCTGTCACCATTCTTTCCAGCTGGACCAACGGGACCAGGGGGGCCTGGATGACCAGGAGCACCAGGGGCACCAGGGGAGCCATTTTCTCCACGATCACCCTGAGGACAAATTCACAGATCCAACATAAATATGATCAGCAGTTATCGTTTGAAGTACACAAACCCATTGTATCTATATTTAGTATACCTTGCCACCAGGAGCTCCGTCTCGGCCTGGAAGACCATCTGATCCTGGGTTTCCCTGATTAAAAAAAACAAGGAGAAAAGAAATCAAACTCTTTCAAACCATTCAAATAGGATCTAAGCCATGTATTCTCAATGGTAGCAACAGCATCCTAAAGAGGATAAACACTGGTTCTTAGGACTAAACAATCTTAGATATTACAATGCCTGTGGCCCTTTAAAGGGTCATACTTAAATAGATAAGCTATTTCTAAATGGCACTAAAATTTCACAGGTAAAAGAGAGGGAGAAGTGATCAGGAGGAAAAAAAAATGTCTAAAAAAATCCCTAGGAAAGAGATAACAAATAAGAGCTTAAGAAACTAATTTAAGCTGATAATGGAAATCTATAATTTAAGAAAAGACTTATCACAGATAACATGCAACACATTTTCATGCAGGAAGAATGCTATAAATTAGGGCCTTCCTCATCCTCAACTTGTGTCTTTGTTTGGCTAGCATTCATATTCTTCTCCATTAATGATCATTCATTGGGTAAATATTAATGAACATGAACATTTATGATTATTCTAAATTGTAATAGAAGGGATATCTTTTTAAAGAAGGAGGGAGAACTTTGCATATGGCAATATTTACATTCTTAGACATTAAGACACAATTTGACCCTTGCTTAAATAAATTACCAAACACTACAAGGATAATTGGATATCTCCTAAGAACAAGTACTTACATCTCTTCCAGGTTCACCAGCTGTACCAGCCAGACCAGGAAGACCCTGGGGTCCAGGAGGACCACGTTCTCCATTGTGACCAGCAGGTCCTGGTTTCCCACTTTCACCCTGTGCACAAAGAAATAAAAGACATTTTATTTTAACTTATTTTATCTTTTTTTAACTTTAAAAATTTTTTTAACTTGTTTTATTTTAGCAATCAATGTTATGAGATCTCCTTATTTTTTGAGGAAAAATTTTGTTTTATTAAAAATTCTATTGAATTTGTTCCTAAAGCTATCTCTGTCATTGAAGAAGAGTAAGTTTCTTGTATTTTCCTACTTTCCCTGTGACTCTGGATACCAAAGAGCTGAGTAATGACAATGATTATATTATTTAGAATACATTCTAATACGAGATACATATATAAGACATGGCCATTTTGAGAAAAAAATAATGATTAGCCATCAGCCATCATGAAATTATAGGTTTATAGTGACCATCAGAATTAGGTTATATTGGGCATCTGGCTCTATCTAAAAAATATACATTTATCAGATATATTCACATAAGTTGAATATATTTATATGTTATATCTTCATTTCATTACAATATAATACAGAATTTTATTACCTCATTTGCTTATTACCCCATTTGCTAAGTAGACATTTAAGACACTAACTATAACATGCTAGTATGTTACAGCAATATTAGGGAAAGAAAATTAGAAGTGAGAAACAAATTGAGTTGATGCAAAATTGGTATTAATGAAAGGCTTTCATATGTCTATAAACTGACTATTTCTCTCTTCAAAACCGGCAGTCAGGGCACCTGGCTGGCTCAGTGGGTTAATCTCTGCCTTCCTCTCAGGTCATGATCTCAGGGGCCTAGGGCTCTCTGCTCAGCAGGGAGCCTGTTTTCCCCCCTCTCTCTGCCTGCCTCTCTGCCTATTTGTGATCTCTCTCTGTCAAATAGATAAATAAAATCTTTAAAACAAAACAAAACAGAAAAAAACCTGACAGTCAACAAACTGGAATGCTCACACATCTCCTAACAGAGGCATTTAAGGTGGCAAGATATTTTCTGTGATATCAATTTCTTAGGGTTTGTGTTCAAGGCTGCCCTATGATGTGATTGCTTTTGTGTTCTGCAGCCTTTTAATAATATGCATGCTTTCTGAAAATCTGAACATATCAAGAATTTGCATCTTTTACAGGAAAATTTGTTCCTGACATGCTTGCTACAGATCAGTGATCTCCAAAGGCTATCAAAGGAAACAAGAGTCCGGGAAAAGATGGCCACACTCACCTTGACGCCCTGTGGGCCTGGGCTTCCCCTAGGACCCGGTAAGCCTGGTGGTCCTGCGAGACCCCTAGCTCCAGTAATCCCAGTAATTCCCAGTGGGCCTGGAACTCCCTGTTGAACAAATAAGGTAGCCTTAGTTCTTCTCTCTGTGACTGTTTTCCTCTTTTGAATGCATAATTCAAAATAAAACGGTATTGTCAATCCATAGAGTAACACAGCCACTCACCGGAGGGCCCTGGGGGCCAGGCGATCCCTTCTCTCCGGGTTGGCCAGCATCGCCTTTAGGTCCAGACACGCCAGGGCTGCCAGGAGCACCATTACTACCAGGTGGACCGGGGGGCCCATCCTTGCCTGGAGCACCGCTTGAGCCAGGGGGGCCTGGGTTACCCTGCAAAGAGATTTTTGGAAATTTGAGTGTTTTATAATGAAAAGGTAAATGTTTCTTCCTGCTTTTACCTGCATTTTAGGTGGGATTTAATACAAAGCCAAGTAGCAAAGGGTAGGTTTCTCCTCCTATGCATATATGAATATTCTTTATGCAATAAAAAAAATATTAAAAAATACTTACATTATTACCAGGGGGGCCAGGAGGACCACGACCACCAGGGAAGCCAGCAGCACCCTGTGCCAAGGTAATATATTTTTGAATTTCAAAACTGAAGTGGAATGAATAATAAACTTCTAAAAACAAATACAAAGGATAAGAAATGTGATCTGTGTTCTACCCTGGGACCATTTATGATTTGGTTTTTGCCTTTTAAAATTCACATATAACACAGGATTATGGGATTATGGTTTTTATACTCTCTTTTGGGATCTAGTGCTTTCAAAGTTGTTTTTATACAGATTGATATTAATAAATGCTTTTGAATCATAGTTTAGAGATACTAGTAAAGAGAATCGATACTTACAGGACCACCAGGACTGCCGCGTTCACCTTTGACGCCAGGGGGACCAGGGGGACCCTATATGGAATGGAGGCAGAAATGGTTCATCAGAATTACACCAAAATCAAAATTTGAAAGAAACATTCAGCCTTTGGAAACAAGCAACTCTACTTATTGGGATAATCATTTTACAACATAAACATATATCCAATGAGTATGTAGTGCACTTTAACCTTGTACAAAGCTATATGTCAATTATATCTTAATAAAAAACTACAGTGGACCTACAAATGAAAGAACAAACAAAAATCAGCAAAACAGTAACTCTAGGAAGTGGTCAGAACAACTCGACTGGGGTCTCATCTAGACTCTGGGAGCCAAGCATCCCGGTCAGAACTGTACTCCTGGGAAGAGGATCCTCATCACCTTGATAAGCTCTCTCAGGATGAAGTCTTGGACTGTGGATACACTGAAGTGCTTTCCACTTGAAAACAGAATGAAAGCGCATACTCACAGCAGGCCCAGCACCTCCAGGAGGTCCCGCGATGCCAGGGGGCCCTCCTTCACCTTTCTCACCAGGAGCACCTCTTTCTCCCTTAGCACCGGGCTCACCATTCTGTCCCTACATTCAGAAATGACAGCCACCCATGAGCCGATGTCCTTCCCAATACACTTGGGAAGGACATAATCTTATATCCTATCATAATCTTTCTTCAGAAAACAGAATTCTTCAGGTGGCAAGTTGTTGAAATAAAATTGGAAAAGAAGGTTCTCTGAAGACAGGCCAGACCAAAGTCAATTGAAATGCTTCCACGATAAAAGAAAACTGTCAAGAAAATGTCGAAATGGATGCTGTTTGTCCTAGGGAGAAAGCCTCTCCCTGAGGATTGTGCTTTGAAAATGAGCACGAGTAAATGCACTGGAGAAAGATAAGGCCTAGAGCAATTTTTAATTAGTATCATCTTATAATGGAATAACGTTCAAAATTTTCAGAGTGTTTTAAAACCTACGGTATCGTGTGAGCCTCACTAATGAGGCGTAAAGGCAAGCCAAGTGTTTTTATTTCCATCTTTTAAAGAGGAAGAGTGAAGAAAAAAACAAAACACACACGCACGCACACACACACACACACTCACACACAAAGAGGGCTGGGTAAAATCACCCTATAGGGAAGGAGAAGCTGAGGCCTGACTAGAATACAGATTCAACCGTCTATGTTTTAGCAAGATAGTGATTGTGGGCCGTGTGTTCATACTCACAGGAGCACCAGGGAAGCCAGCAGGTCCTGGAGGCCCATGTTCTCCTCTCTCACCCTGAAGTGAAAAACATTCTCATTGGTCGCGGTGAAGACACCTTCCCACAGGGACAATGATATATCACCCTCTATATCATCGTATCCTTCCTTTAGCAGAAAGTATGCAAAGCTAACCAACGTGGTGTAACTTGTGAAGACTTTACCACTTCTCAACAAAATCAGGAGTGGACAACACCAGAACTTTTGGTTCTTTCTGCCTCGGACTGTGATATTATTTACAAGAAAAATAATCTGAGAATTTTGAAGGGTTTAACACATGCAATCGTGTGACTTCTAAAAAATCTAAGTATTTAAAAATACACTAAAATGGTTAATTGAGAAATCAATTAATTAGGACCATTTATGATGTATCTGTCCTGAGTTGCAAACTTTGAGGGTAGAAAATTTTATTTAGATCTAGAAGGTGCCTCAGGCAAGATCTTCTAGGTTTAAGAAATATTATTTACAAATGTATACTATTTGTGCATTTTAAAACTCTTTTCCAGAATTATTTAGGAGAGACGGCGTGATTTAAAACTGTCACTTGTGAATTTTAGATTTCGGAACTCGAACCTTCCTTTGCTTGTCAGAGGATTCCTGAAAATGACATCCTGCCATTGAGACTCAGGGTCCTGGGGCAGAATTGCTAAAGAAGGTAGCCGCTGCCTGGGTGGGGTTAAAAAGTACACTGGACATATCTTTAACACTCACAGGGCCACCACGAGGACCAGCTATACCCGGAAGTCCAGGGGCACCACCTTCACCCTGAAAAAAGAGGAAAAAATTGTCGCCCTGCATCCTGAAAGCCAGGGACATTTTCTTTTTGTTTCTTTTTTTTTTTTTTTTTAAGATTTTTTAAATTTATTTGACAGAGAGAGAAATCACAAGCAGGCAGAGAGAGAGGAGGAAGCAGGCTCCCCGCTGAGAAGAGAGCCCGATGCGGGCTCGATCCCAGGACCTTGAGATCATGACCTGAGCTGAAGGCAGAGGCTTTAACCCACTGAGCCACCCAGGTGCCCGTTCTTTTTGTTTCTAAGTAGTATTAAGTGTTACCTTATCTCCAGGCTGACCAGCTGGGCCAGGGGGACCAATGGGACCCGTCGGACCCTAAAGAAAATAGAAATATGTTTTTGATTTTAAAGATAGAAAGTATCCTCTTTCCTATTAATCAGAATTAATCAGTATATAGACATAGCATTCACCTAATAAACTAAATACTATGACTTCTATGATGGATTGAATGATATGCTTCACTTGGTGTGTAAATATTGCAGGGCCTAAGAAATCGGAGATTCTATGGAGATGCTTCTAAAGGACTGTAAGATTCACGGGCACTTTATTGATTTATTTTTCTTTCCATCGCAGAAGATAAATGATGTGATGTAAGTTCTTACAGTAATAGCTTTTTAAAAATTAGAATGCATTGCCTTATTCACCTGCTTGATAAGCCAAAATGTATAACTACCTAGAATATAAATACACATTTTCAAATTTTCAAATTGACATTATCAAATATGAGTTTTACCGACATATGTGAGGTGTTAGGTGGTTTTAAATTGGATGATGATCTACCATCAAATCTGTCAACAGTGAAATTTCTATGAACTTCTTGAAGGCAACTATGGTAAATGTAATACCTGTCTAATGACTTAACTTTCATGCTTATTGGCTGCAGTCATATCTGCAAGACATTTGTTTGCTAACGGGAATAGAATTGATGAGAATGTCTTTTCATTTGGTTTGTTTTTAACCTTTATTTTGAAATAGTTACAGATTCCCAGGAGGTTGCAAAAGAAGATTCAGGAAAATCCTTTGCAGCATCCCTCAACATTAATATTTTACACAACTATCACACAATATCAAAACCAAGAAACTGGCATTGAGCTGATTCAGGTCTCAGCAGTTAGAAACTCACTCATTTGTGCTGGTGTGTGTATGTATAAGCTTTAGACCCCTTTATAAGAGCAGCCTGGCCTGACTACCACCATAATCAAGATGCTCAAATGTGATTGCCCTAAGACTCCCTCACAACCTCTCTTTCAGTCACACGCATCTTCTTCCTCTCCCCTCTTCTTAACTCCTGGTGCTCACTAACTTTGTTACTTTACAAATGTTACATGGATGGAATCATACAGTATGTACCCTTTTGAGATTGACTCTTTTTTTTTTCACTCAGCCTCGTGTCCTTGAGGTTTATGTAAGTTGTTGCATGTATTTCTAATCACTTAATTTGCACTTACTTATTGCTAAGTAGTATTCTATGGTATGACTATATCACAGAATTACCATGTTTATAAAATTAAAAAAAAATTCTTTATGAACAGTATTGCTTATCTTGGATTTCTGTGACTTGGATTTATTATGACTTTAGTTTGTAACCTTTATTATACTTTTGAGGTTTTTCTATTCTCACATCACTGTTGAACCAACATCAGGTAATGACAGGTATAAACCAGGAATTTTAACCATCAAGTCATTGGGGTCTTCTTAATGGTCAGAAAATGGCAGAACATGGTCTAAGTTATCATGATGAGTTTTCAGAACCAAGAGAATTTGAGATGAGGAGCTCTTCCACGGCACATTCAGATAAGTCCTATTTTTCCCCGGTGTGGACACTCACCCTTGGACCATCTTTCCCTGGAGCTCCATCAGCACCTGCGCTGCCTGGTTCACCCTGTCAAATAAAAGCCGGAGTCATCAGATTAGAAGCATCCTCAGTGAGAATCTGCCAAGAAGAGGAGCGACCCGAAGACATCCTGTGATGGCTGGTAAGTGCTCTCATTAATAGTTGCTCTAGCAATACATCTCAAATTTCACTTGCTATAAAATGGTAACATTGGTTTTGTAAAATGGGTTGTTTTGCAGCAGTACTTCTCTCCTTTAACCTAGGAAGTCTGTTTTAGGCTAGAATTAATAGCACAGAAGTGCATACCTTGTCACCCTTTGGGCCGGGGCCTCCAGGACCTCCTCTTTCTCCAGGCATCCCTTGCAGACCGGGCGTCCCGGCCGACCCAGGTGGCCCAGGAGGACCAGCAGCACCCTGAAATTAAAGGACAAATAGTAAACCACCAGAAGGAAATGGAGTGCATTTTGTAAAATCTAGGTGAACTGAATCGTGCAGAGAGTTACCTTTCCTCCTTCGGGACCAGGGGGGCCGGCTCCACCTCTCGGTCCTGGGGGCCCCGCGGCTCCTGGAGGTCCTCGTTCGCCAGGGGCTCCCGAATCACCCTGGGGTAGGAATATGGAATAACCCTGTTAGCTAAACCAAAGCTAAAAGCAAAGCAACCCCCCTAAATTGTATTATTTTGATGCAGACCACTGAGGGAATTTATATTTTTGAACAATTTGGAAATGTTGGTAGTTATAACTACCAACGGAGTGAGTGATCAACGGAGTGAGAAATGGAAAGTGAAAAACAGTGTAAAGGAGGAAAACTGATACCTGGTCTGATGAGCTGCCTCTGACACTGTTGTTACTATTTTATTCACGAGGGTTTTTTGTTTTGTTTTATTTTTAAGTTTTTCTACCAATAGTTTTCCTATGCAGAATCAGTGCCCTGGAAAGATTTGTCTTTTGCAATTTCAGGCCCATAGTTGCTTCTGTAGTATTTATTCATGTCAGAAAATGTGACTTTTCAGATGAAGCAAATCTAATCTACTGCAAATGTCTTGAGTTACCCTAAGTGTATTTGCCAAATAGTTGCAATGTTGGGCCTCTAATGAAAGACCATTTTGGTCTGATATATTAAAAGTAAATCACTAGTCAACTGCTCTATAAAATGCTGAAAAAATTAGAAAATAAATGGAAATATTTACCTTGCCTCCTGGAGTTCCAGGTGAACCAGATTCACCCTTTGGACCCTAGAAGATTGGCATTATATGATTAGGCCTCTATCAGAATGCATGTTACAGGAGCATAAGCAAAATAACACATTTGACTTATTTGTATTTTGTATAATTTGCTTAATCTCAAGCTATGTATGTTTTCTTTCATTTTATGGTAAAATGGAAACTTTCATGTATTATCTATGATTGAATAATTTTTCTTTGTGGTTGAATATTTAAAAACTATATGCTAAAACTCAGAAACCATGGATGAGAAAATGCAAAAGCTAATAACTAATAAATGATTATGATTTATTCTTTTGGTTTCTGAGTATTTTTTTTTAAAAAGGACATACAACTTACTGGTTCACCAGGTTTTCCATTTTCTCCCGGAGGTCCACTGGTTCCAGGCAAACCCTACAAAGATCCATATTTGCACTTCAAACATTGCTTACAGAAAATCTTCTCAATGTATGTTTCCTCAAGGTAGTCACACTGGTTTTAGTGGTCTTTTTAAAGCTAGAAAATTTGTGGCTCTCAAAATCCAGTGATGGAGAAGTGACAACCATATCTTCCAAACTTAATGTTTCTCTCCCTCTAGTTTTCTTATTGCTGTATATAAAAATGGATGGATGAGTATGGTAAAATGGATTTAGCTATGTGGATTTAAATTCTAATAAAAATAAAATAAAATAAAAATAAGTACAAGCATAAAAAATTCTGTGTGGTTAATTAATTAAAAAAATGACTAATGCACTCATTTTATTTCAACGTGGAAGACAGATTCACAAATTTTAAACTTAAGATGAATTATAAGTTAGTAGTGTCACAAAAAAATTGACTGTCAATTAACTCAACAAATACAGTTATCGAGAGGAAGTACTGAATTTTCTGTAGAAGCAGGAACCCGTGATATATAAATAATAAGTTCTTACTTGTAATCCTTGTGGACCGGGGGGTCCTACATCTCCTTTGTCACCAGCCGGCCCCTAATGTAGAAAAATATAATGAGATGTTCTATTATAAAATATCCTTTCATATTTGGTCCACATAGTTTTCATTTCAGCAGGCTCACTATTTAGTTGGAAACTTAAAGGTGTGAAAGATGGCAGAGTCTGGCCTACAGAACTGATGCAAGGGAGACATGGACAATATAATCTTTACTTCTAGTTAGTCAGCATTTAGCTAGCTAGGTAACCAAGCCTCAGAACCGCTTTGGTGAAGTAGGACGACATAGTTCGGTGATGATAAGACTCCTGAAGTCTTTCCTCTGCCCCACTCCCACTCACTTCCATCTCCAAGTCATGTGAGCAAACTTACAGTAGGTCCTGGGGGACCCTGAGGTCCAGTTTCACCATTCTTTCCAGCAGGACCCTAAAGAAAAAAAAAGCAGTTAGGGAAGCAGAGATAACGGAGATATAAACAGAAGCCATAGGTTGGAAATGATGCATCTACAGAGAGCTGGAAATAAGGTAATGAAAGCTATGTACCTGAGGGCCAGGACCTCCAGGGCCACCTCGTTCTCCATTCTTGCCAGGGGCACCCTAAAGAAATAGCCAGTATTTACTAGTTTTCAAAAGGAAATCATTCAGTGTCTTATTCCCTAATAGTTTTGATCTGTCTCTTCCACACACACATAACGTGCATCCACGACCCAAAACTACTTTCTAGAACTAGATTTCCATAAAGTTCGCCACTCTTTCCCTAGAACTCTACAAAAAAACAAAACAAAAACAAACAAACAAAAAAACCCTACCAAATCCCACAAAAAAAAACCACAAAAAAAACAACTGCCTATCTCACATGGTATTTTGATTTTCATATATTATATTGTGCTTTGAAGTAGAGATCAAGTTTTGGCTATCTCTGAACTCCCATATGGAAAGGAAAAGCCTTCTATCAAATATTTATTGAAGAAATAAAGGAAGGAACTCACATCATTTCCTTTAGGACCAGGGAAACCCATGACACCAGGCTGACCTCGGGGACCAGATGGGCCTGGAGGACCTGGTCGACCACTTTCTCCTTGACTTCCCTAATGAAAAAAAAAAAAATTACATGAACAGAGGTTTGATAAAGATCACATCAAAATATCAAAAAATATATCAAGACTCTACAGTATACATCAATGTAGACCAAACTGTGCATTCCATTATTCACTGGGATTATAGAATGAGATGTTAAAAATGTACATACGGGAGGCCCTGGTTTTCCATCGCTGCCTGGCCCTCCTGGGCTTCCGGGCATACCCTAAATTGAAGAAGTCACTCAGTTGATTTAAAAAGGATAATTAACTATATATATATATATATATATATATATATATATATATATATATGTAATTTTCAGATTTTATATGTAGCCTTTTATTTGCGTGCATTTTCCTATCTATGTCTCAGTCAAGTGTTCTGTTTTTCTTTAATCAATTCTAACCTTAAGTTATCTAAGAGTATTTTGTTTTGTCTTGAGGCTCTACAAGACTTTAAGTTGTCTTTGATCCTCCTTTATTTGCCTTTCTTCTTACTAAATGGCAGTGTCAAGCAAGCAAGCGTTTCTCAGTACCCTCATTCCTGGACCTCCAGGGACACCATCCCGGCCAGGTTCTCCAGGAGCTCCTCTGGGCCCTGGGGGGCCGGGGCTACCACGCTCTCCAGCGGGACCCTACGAGGTGAAATAATTCAACAAATATGTAGCAGAAACTTCATTGACCTAGACATTGATCACATTTAGAAAACTTCCATTTGTCTCTCTCTCTCTCTAAATATTTTGTAGCAAAAGAGGGAACACAAGCAGGGGGAATGGGAGACAGAGAAGTCGTCTTCCTGCCAAGCAGGGAGCCCGATGCAGGCTCGATCCCAGGACCCTGGGACCATGACCTGAGCCAAAAACAGATGCTTAGCAACTGAGCCACCCAGGCGCCTCTTCCTTTTGTCTCTTAAAAAAGAGAGTTGATGTGCTGCTGATCTATTAGCTTGGGTTATCATATTGCAAGTATTTTGAGGCAACTTTGATGACCATCACATGCCTGCAATATTCAGTGGATATCATGATACATTTCTGTGCGTACAAAATCAAATAACTTTGATGGTACAAGATATATTTGTGTAGTATTTTAGAGTTTTCAAATAACTTCCAGGCATTTTAATTTACTTTATTCTTGCAATGATACTGAAATAAATTGCTCTCAATAGACACATAAGTTAAAAAATTCTCATAGAAGCTAAGTGACTTGGTTTAGTTACAAAGCTAGGAGAAGGGTTGTTGTAGACTGGAAATTATTATTATTTTTAAACTCCAATATGTTTCTTTCAGATACTTAGGTTTTAGTTAATGGGAAACTGTATGGAAGAATATAACTTTTTGTAGTACCAGCATTTACAAAAATAGAAATTAAAGTTACCTACCTTTTCTCCGGGAAGGCCATTGGCTCCAGCAGGCCCCCGGAATCCAGGCACACCCTGGAAATATTGAAAGGCAAATGTTTCAGCCCAAAGCATGAAAACTTTTTCATAATTTCTGAGTAGCAATAGAGATGTTCACGTGTTATACAGTGCCTCAAAAACAGTATTTGGGATTGAGTACTCAGTTTAAGATAAAGCATGGTTTCCCCACCCTGAAGGTCAAGTTCTATGTGGGTGAAAGTGATACTGGTCTCCGTTGAGATGCCTATGGGAAACGTACCCTTTCTCCTGCAGCTCCTGGAAGTCCGTTTGCACCGGGTTCTCCAGGAGAACCATCTTTGCCATCTTCACCTTTGGGTCCTGGAATGCCTGGAGAACCAGCTTCCCCCTAAAAAATGATGCCAATAAAGGGATAAATTGGGTTGTAGCATTTTCAGCTGAAATAAGAAATAACCCATTCTGTTGAGGCAAAACTTACACGTTCACCGCGTGGCCCTGGCTCTCCTTTGGCACCATTTTTACCAGGTTCACCCTAAAAGAAACAAAATCTTGGTTTAAGAACAAGGAGTTCAGACTAACAAAATCAGCAGCAGCAAATGCTGCTGCAGTGATAAAACCAGAGGGAAACCAACATAAAATCAGCTGAACAAGCATAAAAAGTCTGCTGTTTATATTTCTGTTGTGGGAATGGAGCCACACCCTTCAAGCAACTAAGGAAAAGTATGCAACTTACTGCACCACCTCGCTGTCCAGGAACACCATTGGTTCCGGGTGGTCCAGGAGGACCTCGGGCTCCTATCAGTCCAGGAGCTCCAGGAATGCCAGCAGGACCCTAAAAATAGCCCAAGAACACTAACATTAGTCAAACATGAACTCTCTTTTCTAAAGAGCTGACAGACAGCATAAATGGACACTCATGCAAAATGCAAAGGAAGCCAATAATGTGTGTGGCTGAAATGAGGGTGGGGGTGAGGGCAACTTACCATTTCACCTTTGCCACCAGGACTACCATTGCTCCCAGGGGGGCCCTAGGAGGGGAAAAGAGCGTATTAAAAATAATGCAACTAGTGAATATATATTTGCAAAGTAAATTTGTTGATGGGTGTTGGGCTTTGTAGAGATTCGGTGATTCCCTCAACTACAGCACAACACATGAAATGTGGGCAAAAGAATTATCATTATCTGAATAAATTAAAGATAATATGCGCCTGGTCTAAATTATTAAATAATAAATAGAAGATTCTAATAAATAGAATCCTGCTTCTTCCCTGAATTTTTGTAATCAGTGATCCATGGGAACACATACTCTGAAGTATCAAGTAACTATCCATCCTCTACTTCACTTTGTCAAATAAACGTATAATTCATAAATTCTAGAAGAGCGTAAATCTCAGGACCCATGAATTTTAGTACCAATCAAATCCATATTTATCACAGTAGAGTCATTTCAGACCACCAAGCAACGATTTAAAAATATATATATTTTAGGTAATAGCAACATTAAAACATATGCTTTCATGAAAGAAGTGTAGCAACACACCTCAATGGCCATATTTGTTACTTACAGGAGGACCTGGAGCACCAGCATGGCCCTGAGGTCCAGGTTCTCCTCTTTGTCCAGGGGAGCCGCTTGAGCCGGGAGATCCCGCAGGTCCAACTTCACCCTATGGTAGAAAATCCTAAATAGTCCGTGTCTCTTGCCATTTCTAATCACTAAGCCAGTTTCAACCCTTTCCTCCCAAAGGCTGGGATAGTATGATGAGATGCTCTATCACAAGCAAAGAATCATGAATCACAAAGGCGGAGAAAAATGCTAACTGTGTGTGCAATTGTGTGATGTGCTTTTCAGAAAGACACTGGGAAACGCGGAAGAGATATCAGCTTAGTTGAATGTCAGGGATAACACCTTTTGGAATAAAAAATAGGACCTTAAAGATCTAAACAGGTAAAAAGATACCTACTTGATGGGTAAACATATATATATAATTTTTAGGAAACAATCCAATGTTTTTTCTGTTGTCTCAACACCTATTTTATATTTTTCATTTTAGAAATGTCTGTTTACCTTAGCACCAGGGGAACCGGGGAATCCTGCAGTTCCAGGGGGACCAGGGGGGCCCTGAAAAAAATTAAACACAATTTCAAGAGCTCTTAATCAAGGAAACAGAACGAACATAACTAACATAGCACTAACTAGTAAATAATTAACTAGCACATACACAATACAGAAGACAATTATGCAGATAAAATAGTACTTATTGTTCATAGATGAATACTATCTGGAGAAATGTGGCAAAATAACAAGAGAGTAAAATGTAAAGTTAGAAAAGTAGGTTCCCCCTGCCTTCTGCCACAAACTCTGTGAGTTTGTGCAATTTACTTAGCCCAGAGCTCTTGTACTCTTGTTTATAAAATGGAGGTAACATTATGATCTATTTCGCAGGGCCCTTTTAATGGCCATGTCCGGGGCTAGTTATTAACTGACATAGTGAACACTATACAGATGTTAGTAATTGGCCAAGTATAATGAAGAGTATCAGAATTTAATTTATGGGTTTAGTGTTTCTAGATTGTTTCTAGATTGTGTTTATGGACTTAGTGTCAGTTGGAATGAATGTTTATGGACAATGTTGAGTTTTAGGCCTGTGATCCGTATTATTCCAACATTCCATACCATGTAATCTCTCATTACCTTGAAGAAGCTCAGGATTAGATAAAAAGTTACTTACTGGTTGTCCATCACTTCCACGAGCACCATCATTACCTCGAGCCCCCTAAAAAGAGAAGTTTGTCTCAAATACCTTCTTAATTCTGAAAAGCCAGTCATGAGTAATGTTCTGATTAAAAGTCTGACTCCATGGAGCTGACTTTTCCTCTACTGTATTAAAATCTGCTTGCTAAGAATATATTTTTAGAGTGAAATTGTTAACATTCTGATGTATACAACAATGACATGATGTAGAAGAACTGAGTTCTGCATTTAACAGAACTAAATGTGAATTAACGGCTCTAGTAACATAAGCAAAGTTAACACTTAAAAACGTTTTCAAAAGAGATAATAACTATAAAACCCTTATTTGTTTCCCCACAATGAGAGCTACAATTTTATGGAGGCGTTGTTAAATGCTATTTCATGGGAAAGATTTTCCAGAAGATTGTCATAGCCTGCAAACCTGGCTGAGGCCCTTATCTGTGATTCTGGCTGGAACTGTGCAGTGTTGGTAGAAAGACTCACCGCGGCTCCAGGAAGTCCTGGCCGTCCTCTCTCACCAGGAGCTCCTCTGGGACCCTACAGAACACAGTAGAAAGAACAGTCTTACTTTAACCTTGCCATGTATAAGAACAGTTGGGGAAGGAGCAAGGCGAGTTTTGGGTTAGATGGAGGTTAATAAATTAAAACTGAAATTTACATAAGAAATATAATTACCATGGGTCCAGGGGCTCCATTTTCACCAGGGAGGCCATTTTCACCCTAGAAACATGTAAAATGTGTTACCATTTTGTAGAACAGAGAGAGAAATGTGTAGTTTTTTAAAATGCAGAACATTATGAAGAATATTAGAACCCAAGAAAAATATATGTTTTAGCAATATCAAATTTTTGGTAGCATTTTATTTACCATAATTCTCAATTTTTGCATTTCAAAAACTTGAGGATAAAACAGAAATAATCAATGAGTTACTTAGGGATGCACAATCATTTCTAATCTAGACAGTTCAAGTTATCAGCTTTCATGGAAGCTTCAATAGAACATCTGAATTAGTCACTGATACTTAGTTCCTGGAAAGCAAAATTCAAGTAAATTTCAGAAAAAGTTAAACCCTAAAGAATAAATCTTAAGTATAGCTATACCATTTAAAATAATTTACTTACAAAAATATGATTTTATTTTGATTTACCTTTAATCCAGGAGCACCTGTGTCACCCTTTTCTCCATTTCGTCCATCAAAGCCCTAGGAAATGTATAAAAATAGTAAAAATATTAAAGATCTGTTAACAAGCCAGAATGGTTAAAAATTTTACGTTGTATTTTTCCTAACTGGTTTTTACCACATAGTACTATTTCAACACTGATGTGAATAATTTAAAACTCTTTCAAATGGGTTGAAGACATTTGACATTGATTTCATAGTAAAAAATCTGAATTAGCAAGTACAATCCAGTTCAATTAGGAAGTTGCCTTAACTATAACAAATATCAGCTTCACAGATTTTATTTCTATTAAGTTGTTAGATCTGGGGATGGGGGTCAGCTGGTGGAATCTACCTAATGTTTTGCATAGAATAAAGTTGCTTGATTCAATTGCAAATTACATTGACTAAATCAATGAATAACTCATTGCTCTCAATAACATATTTTCATTTTTTTCTGGCAATGATGATAAGAAAATTAATTTTTTCCCAAGTCTTTTTACATATTAAAAATCAGTCTAATTATTATCTGTAAAATTACTACTTGGTTTGGTCAACAAAGTGATAGACTGTTAAAAAATCAAATCAACCATTTTTAGCACATACTCAAATTACCCAATAAAATTGGTTAGGCAACTAAACATAACTAAATGAAATAGCTTATAGTTAATTTAGAAACTCTACTTACTCTATGTCCTTTCATACCAGGGAATCCAGGCATGCCAGCTGGACCTTTCATACCCTAAAAATAAGGAATGGAACAGATACTAATGAATTTTCAAATAGAACACAGTCCAGTAGTAAAATGCCTTCCATTTATGTTTAATTCAGTCTCATTATAGAATAATTTTCAAGCGAAGATTGTTGTGATTACTCCAAGTAAGTCACTGGATGGCACAGACTTACCGGAGGTCCGGGCAACCCTCGCTCTCCAGGTCGTCCGGGTCTTCCTGATTCTCCCTAGGTGGAGGAATAAAAAATACATAGGTGACTGTGTAAGAGAAAACACAATGCAGCTAGTTAGTAAACCAATTACTTTGCATTTTTTTCATCAAGGACTCATGAAAGCAGTTAGGCTAAACAAGTTTTTAGAACAACTTTCCTAGTAGAAGGAACAGGGAGGACTTCTCCCATCTCAATGGGAGTATATGAACAATGAAGGCATCACTCTTCACTGAAATATTATGATACTCTCTCAATCCACTGACAAGAACTTGACATTGGAAATTGAATAGGAAAAGAAGAAGGACACAATATTAAAGGTGTTTTTTAAGTTTTCAAGTTCATAAAGTATTGATATCAATTTCTTCATTACAAGAGGAAGAAGCTACTTGTTCCTCCTCCAGTTATGATCTACCCACTAGATGTATCTTCTTGACACTGAAGAAGCACATTTAGAGGTTCTGTTAGTTTGGAATTCAAAAAATGGTACAGATAGCTATACAAACACTCTACGTTCAAAAGTTAATATGAAATAAAATAAACATTTTTGGGGAAAAAAAAAGTTAATATGAGCTGAAATGTCATTTGGTTAGCAACAGTTTTTTGAGTAAGATTTTTCTGTGAACTTAGCATACAGTCTGTTCCAACTTGGATTTTGTCATATCCCTACTCAGTCTTTAAAAACTTACATCTTTTCCAGCAGGACCAGATGGACCTATAGCACCAGGGGGTCCTGGAGGGCCCTGAAAATGAGAAAATAAAAAGCTTGTATCTATAGGTTTTTCTCTTATAACAATCTATTGTTACATATTATGTGTTTTCCTGAAAGGAACCTCCTTTTAGAAAATACTCTCAATATTTTTCATGATGAAAATGACACATTGGGTTAATATTATGCTTGTAGTATATAAACAGTCTTTACTGTTTAATGAACTTATCTTAAATAGGAATTAAAAATATCATATATTTTATATCACGTGTATTTAGAAACCCATAGGCACTTTTACATTTTGTGAGATATTGAATTTTTTTTAACATATAGGTATTTCCAAATAGTTTGAAATATTAAATTGAACTAACTTCCCCTCACTTGCTTGTTTATACAGCACGTTTTTGGAGGAGGACTCTGTTAGATTATGTTTATTTCTACTAAATTAAGTGTTAAAAATTGTAGTCAGGAGAGTAGATATGAAGGTGGACTGAGTGGTTACAGGAAAATTAAATCTCTATTTAAGAGAAAGAGGATTTGTATCCACACTAGGAGGTGAACTATCATGGTGGCTGATTAGCCAGGGAATTCCTAGATTCAACAGCAAGTATCTCTAGGAAATGTAAACAACTAAAAGAGTCCAAAAGATCTTTGAAATCAGTTCAACTATCAGAAGAAATATTATTTATTGTTTCAAAATTTGAGTATAAATTTAATCTATACACTATAGGACCTGAGATGATGTTTTAGACAATGAAGGTGGTTTCTACGTGCAATTGTCAATGTATTGAATGAAACCATAATAGTTACTTACTGCAGGACCAGCTTGCCCAGGTTCACCGGGGGGACCTTGGTATCCTGGAGAACCCTAGTGGGTAGAATAATGTGCAAATATTTTAAAGCAATGTAATATTCACATTAGACATTTACTTCTTCAAGACAGTATGAAATGAGGATTTTTGAATGCAATCAGTGAATCTTATTCCAATTTATAAACATGGGAGCCAAAATCTTTCAGATCAGAATAAAGCACATTTATTCCATTCTATCCATTTTATTCCATTGAGATTGAATTGTCTTGAACTTGAAGCTGTGTCACTTGCAGATTAAGCCTATGGTTTAATTTTACCAAGGTTTTAATTATGAGTAGTTGTTTGTGAAAAGGAATTAGATATGAAATTCCATCTTTGCTGGAATGATAGTTTCTTGGGTGTGATTTCTCTACTTAATTGGAATTATGCATGCTGGCATGGCTAAATTACAGTAAGATCTGGGTTAACTTGATTTATATAAAATGCATGAAAAAGAAAGCATGACTGATGGGTACACTTACCGGGGAGCCAGGATGACCAGATGTACCAGGGGGACCGGGAGGGCCAGGGGGACCCTGGAATGTAAATTTGAAGGATAAAGACAAAATAGATGCATCTAAAATACACCTTTTTCAGGCATCAAAGATGTTTCTTTTCAGAAATGATACTGACATTTAAAAAAATGAAAACAGCATGCCTCGTTATGTAGTAACTATTCACAGATATGATTAATTTTATTAGATATACAATAATGATCTCACTACAAAAACATCACTCCAAATGGAATTCCCACAGAATCAATACAAATTATTGGCAAATGCTATAAAATGTTGGTCTGAACTCCCCATAAAAGAGAATTCAAAATCTAGAAAAATTCATGTAAAACGCTATGAAAGTCCCAATGTTAGGATGATACTGGTCCTGGTGAAGAAGCAATTTTTGGCTGCCAGCCAAACTCCTGTGGAAAAATATCTGCATACTGTTAATCCCAGTTTCTAAAAACAATGATGTAAATCAGCCCAGAAGTTCCTCATTATGTCACTGAGTTATGTTAACATGAAGATTGAGATGTGCATATGAGAATCAGCATATGGAATGATGATAAATTACAGTTAGAACCAATTGATTTATCATTGCTCAGAAAAACAGGTTACACTAGAAAATCTTCCATTTTATAGCCTGCTGTTTCTAAATATTGATAACAAATTTATAAAATCACAGTTTGTAATTAAATGTTCTCTTATAATCTCTTTTCTGGAATATTAAGTAGTGGGTTTTTTGTTTTGGTTTGGTTTTTAAGTTTTCCGGTTTTTTAGTAAAAACTGTATATAGGATTGAAAAAATAAGATTCATAATTTGAATCTAGTTGCGTAAGACCAGATATTTACACTGTTAATAGAATTCTCCTTCAGGCTTTAAAAGAAAAAAAATCACATCCTTCAAAACTTTAGAGATTTGTAAAAATTCTCTTTTTACAATTTACACCAATTTTCAGGGTCTTTCTTTAACTGGTCTTTTGGCTCTATCAGCTAAAATTTTGTCCTCTCTAGTTTTGGAAGTCACAAATATGGTGTCTAATGATCTGGATGGCAATCTTCTGTCATCCCCGAGAATCCTGTGTCATGTGTCCTTTCCACTTACGTAACTGGCGGTGAAGCGATAATCTTCCCCACATTGCTTCTCCCAGGAGCCTGGTCTACAATTAGGGTCATTTGTGTGGGGCACCACACATCATGCCCAGGTGCCCAGGTTTCAGTGATTTTTTTTCTACTTTCTTCTATCAAAACTCTAAGTCATTTACATTAAGGGAAACCTTCTGGATACAATGTGACTAGCTATCATCTATAGTAGGAAACTTAAAGACTCAATAAATTCAGGAAATATTTGTTTTCAATTTCAGGGTTTGAGGTGATTGTAATATTGGACATTCATCACTCAAATTGTCATCTAGAAAGTAGCACTTAACTGATGAAAGCACTTAAAAAGAAGACTCTGAGCAACTTAGGGAGAATGAGGAAAAATGGAAGTGAAAAATAGCAAAATTTGATTAAAATGAGGGAATATATGGGTGTGAGACCTAAGCACAAAGGCTGGTGGGCGCCTGGTACAGGTGGTTGTCTAAAGAAGGAAGGAGTAGCAAAACAGGTGTGAGATGAGAGGCAGTGAGGGAAAAACAAGTTAGGATAAGAAGAATCATAATTCTACCATTTGCTTTCCCAGCCTTCATAGAGAATAAGCTATTTCGTGCAAGTATGTACTAAGACCATAATATTAAGAAAACAACCATTCAAGAATTAACAAACCAGAAGCTAAATCATGCTCTAAAATGCTGAGAAACTCTTGTACATACAGCTGGCCCAGGATAGCCTGCGATTCCTCCTCCTCCTACTCCAGCCTTGACGTCATATGACTCAAACTGGGGAGAATAGTTCTGTAGCAAAGAGACCAAATAGATCTGATCACTTTGATATATACATCATGGTTCTTTCCAAAAGCATTTAAAAGAGGTGCATGCAACATCTGCTATTCACTGATAGAAAGTTTCTGCAAGTCAGAGGATGTGGCTTGTATTATTTCATCATCTTGCTTATCCTGTCTCCATAGCTTCAGTAGTAGATACCCTACAGAAATACTTGCTTATGTAACACACACATCTTTCAACTAGCTATATGCAATGTTAATTCCAGATGATTTGATCCTGTGTGATCTTACTCAAAGTATTATTTCTAAGTGATACCCACAGCTTTAGAAACATAGGATCATGGACTGTTGGAAGCTGAAAGAGTCTTGAAATCATATAATGTGATCTCATTCGGAGAAGAAAAAAATGAAGAAGGCAAATTACTCTACCAACATTTAAGGATGCAAGTAAAATTTGTAACCCCTGGCTTCTGGTTAATATGCTTAACAAATTTGCCCTCCAAATAAACGTCCCCATAGAAAATAGGCACAAGAATAATAGAAAAGCTCATGTGCTTATTAGATTTATTTGGAGATTATTTTGTTTTGAATCCCAGGCCTACAAGTGGGTCATGTTTAGTACCAAGACAAGAGTAAGTTAGTATGCTTTGCTTTCTGTTGAATTGATTTTTGAACAGCATTTTTTAAAACTCAGAGTGATTTGCAGATTATGTGGCTTCTAATTTCTCCTAACCCCATGCCGCAGAAATTGTGTCTCATTTGTTTGGTTAGTTGTTTTACATGCAGAGTTAGTTGGCTGCCACGCTTTTTGGAGGAGCAGGATGTGCTCTGTAGGCTTGGCAAGAGTAGTTCCTAGGCTCAAATAATCCTATCGACTTGAAGTCAATAAGAAGCATTCACAGCTCTTCGGCTGCTTTTTGTCCAAACTTTCAAAGGCTCTACCATTGGGGTTATAAATAGCATAAGGCACAGTTGCAGCAGTTCTTAAATACTCCAGATTAATTCTTTTGAGAATTGATGGCTCATTTTTCAAACATAGTGATAGAGTCTATGCTTGCTGAGAAGTTGAGAAATGTTGCAAAGATAAAATAGCAATAGCATTGGCATTAAGAGGAAAAATAAAATTTTTATAAAGCACTTAAACTAGTGTCCAACACTTATAAGTACTAAATAAGGATTTGTTAAATACATATAATCAGAGAATTGATATAAGGAATCCACAAAAGTGAAATGTTATATAGGCTAAAGAAAAGAAAATGAAGTAGGTAGTTTTAAAGGGAGGGGATCTCTTTGTCCCAGAATTTATTACCTGAGGACCAGTAGGGCATGATTCACAGATTCCAGGGGGGCCAGGAGAACCAGGGGAACCTGGCTGTCCTGGAATACCAGGATCACCATTTCTCCCAGGAATACCAGGTGGGCCCTAAAAAAATCAGAGATAAAAACTCATAAGACAGTGAAAAGGCCTAGTGATTCAGAATTATTATCAAATTGTAGCTTCTCGGGATGCCCAGGTGGCTCAGTTGGTTAGGCAGCTGCTTTTGGCTCAGGTCATGATCCCAGAGTCCTGGGATTGAGTCTTGCATCGGGCTCCTTGCTTGGCAGGGAGCCTGCTTCTCTGCCTGCCACTCTGCCTGCTTGTGCTCTCTCTCTCTGACAATTAAATAAATAAAATCTTTAAAAAAAACAACAACAGTAGCTTCTCTATAATATGATGAATTGATATGTGACAAATTTTCTTGAGAATACATTTTTGACTAAATCATGTGAATAATTTCAGTGTGATTTATTTCTTTGTAGATTGACTTATACTTTATTTTTCAAACTGATAATGGGGGAAATTTAAATATGCACATGTACAATTATGGATTCTTGGTTTGAGTTGCTTTGTGTCATTAAATATGTGGTAGTCGAGGAAATATCTGAATGATGAAAGTTCAAATATGAAAAGGCTATTAGAAAAAGCAAAAAAAAAAAAAAAGCAGACTACTTAAAGAACTCATTTCATTCTACTGAAGAATGTTTACTTACTGGATCTCCCTTAGGGCCTTGAGGTCCTTGACCATTAGGAGGGCGAGGAGGCTAATAAATGGAAAAGATACAAATGAAATAAGACATAAGAACAACTTTCCCATGAAGTGTGTCCCAATTTGCATATTTATTTCTTATTCCAAATTACATCCAATCCTTTTACTTGTAATGTCCACCTTTTACTTGTAATACCAACATAACTGGCAGACATTACTTTCTTTTCCTTTCAGGCTCCTTGGTATAGGAACTATTCATGGGTCAAAATATGAATCTTGAAGATGTACAGATTTTCTTAAAACTCACAGTTGATGGAGGCTGGGGGCACACTGCACAACATTCTCCAAATGGGATTTCTGGGTTGGGACAGTCTAATTCTTGTTCGTCACATATTATGTCATCGCAGAGAACAGATCCTGAGTCACAGACGCATATTTGGCAAGGTTCTGGCTTCCAGACATCTCTATCAGCATAGGACTGACCAAGATGGGAGCATCCTCCCTCAACAGCTGGAAAGTAAGTTAGATGGTGTGATGTTATCTTATGTTTTGCTGAAATATGACTTTCGTTATGCTGTCATGACTTTCCAATAACCGAAGTAGAGATACGTTGAAACCAATAAGTTCTTCCTTTTATCAAATTAATTTGTATGTTCTTATAAACATGCTTATGCAAAAAAACCCCACAAATTAAATTACCAAGACCATCATAATCTCTCTACATAATTTGCTAACTGCTAAGAGATTGTTTAAAATACCAAACCTGTTTATTAGCTTCAAAATGGCACACCATAGCAAATTCTCCTTAAGGCCAATTAGAATTTTGATTTCAATTATAGTAAGAATTTAACACCCATGGAAATCACAAAGCACTTAAATATTTATTTACTAATTGTGTAATTGAAAATGAGCCTTTCTAGCAATCATTATCCTCTGCTTTAATAGTAGATAGGAGCATTAAACAATAATGGTGATTTTTGTCACTAACTCTAAAGACTTTCTGGATTTTATTAAGCTAATTGGAAATTTCAGGGGGAAACAGCTATTCTTGGCAGCATAAAACTCTTCCAGATTCCTGGGAAAGCTTTAGCAAAGCTTATTGTATGTATTGAATATCATTGCCAGCTCCACTGGGCATTAGTAGGTCAGATGATATGACATAATACATTGTATAGCCCATACGGATATAAAGAGAGTTCCAAATCACTAAAAATAAGCAGTGTTTTTAAAAAAAATAAATATGGGCAAGGAATAAGTAAAAATAATAGGGAAAAATATGAATCATGGCCATTTGTACTTGTGGCTTAACATGGTCAAAAATTTGCTTCAACCAAAATTTTAAACTTGTTTCCTAATTATATGTAAGGTACTCAGATTTCAGCAGCCATTAACAATGAATCAGCTTAGGGGTTGCCAAAACAAAACCTGGTCTCAATTCTTAAGGCATTAGCTGTGGATTGTGGTTAAATACGACTTTAGTTCTTGAGGATTACTATGATAGCTTGCCAATAACTGAGTAAATAAGTAAGAAGTTCCTAAACATCTACAAAAATTTTTGCAAACAACAAATGATGTACTGTTCAGTATTTATATTTTTGTGAAACAGTGAAATTTTATTTCCTCAGAGCCAACATCTTTAAAATGTCTGCTGAAAGAGGCCTGCTTGGGACGAAGCATGTAGTTTAACAACCATACTTTTTGTTGCCTTGTAGCCAAGAGGCCTTTGAGTGGGTCCTGAAATTTTTCCATCCAGAGATTGGATATGACCATGAAGATCACCTTTATAAGTTCCCATTTCTATATCATCTCTTATCTGAAGTAATAATGATTTAGGTTCATGCTGCATACTTTGGGCTTAGAGATTTAGCTGGTTTAGCAAAAGTTCACAAAAGAGGGCTAATTGCAGAACCTATAGTCTGACATGGCCTTTCCACTATTGTGTACAGATCCGACTTTAATGGTCTTGTGCAATACCCTCCATCAGTTCAGGAAGTTTCAAAGCCTGTTCTTACTGTGTGTGACCATTACCCAAAGTGGTCTACAGCTAATAAAAGAAAGTTTGTTTGTTTTATTGCAATTTTAAGAAGTCAAGAATCTGTTTATTTTAAAAAGTTACTCTCATTCTTCTTCCATGTTTGAAGCAGACATATGAGAACATTGAAAAGAAACATTGTCTAAACTTTCAGAGGAGCATTCCTTTCTATTTAACGAGCACAAAAGCTGCTGAATGCCAGAATGCTTACCTAATGCAAATGAAGTAGGTCTACTTAAATAGTGTTAGGAAAGACATGCTGAAGAGAAGCCCAGTCTTCTTCACATTGTTATGAACAATAATAATATAAGAGGGGAGATGTACCAAACTCATTTTTCTCTAAGCAAAACTGACATTTTATATTTAGGAACTAAGTTTACCGTTATTCAGATGTCTGAATGTTTTAATGAGATGGAAGATAGTTTAATAAATTGCACAAAATATATTCTTCAGTCTTTGCTTTGGCTTCTAATTCTTAAAATGAAACACTTTTTAAAACTTTAATTAACTTTAAAACTAAATTAACCTTAGGTGAAATGTTCCAGCAGATTATTTTTATTTTTTATTCCAAAAGATTATTCTTAGTTTAAGATTTCCCCATTAATAATACAGACTTCAGGCCCCCCAGCCTTCTTGAAAATACCACTAGTGTATCAATCAGAATATTGATTACGGGACTAGATTTTAAGTGTGTATAACCCCCCACACATGCAGAAAGGAGACTGTGTATGTATATGTATATGTTTATGAGGTGTATGTATATCAATCATGTTGTACACTTAAAATATATACGATTTTATTTGCCAATAATACTTCAGTAAAGGTGGGGGGAAAAAAGAAAATGCAGTACTCATTTATACTAATGATTCCTTCAGCTCTTTGTCTCTGGATCAGTAATATCTTTCTACATTTAACACAGGACCTATGTTACAAAACTTAGCTGTTGAATACTGATGCTTTTCTAAAGACAAATGATAAAAAGAGTTAAAGGGAGAGTCAAGTATTTCATATTTTAAATATCTTTTCTTTGTTCCTAATCTGCCCTAAAATTAAACTAAATTTTTTCCTTGTATATTCATCCTCTCTGTTTACATCTCATTGAAAGTATCACCACATCACTAGAAGTACAGTGTTTTCCATCTGCTCTGTAAACTTAAATGAGCACAATATTTACTTTTAAAAATTGTAAATGATTTCATTAGAGTTGGGTTAAACCCAATGTTATGTAAATGAAATTATTACTTAGCCTCTTGTGTCCAAATTTCATTAGAAACCCCATGTATTATGCCTCTTAATCCACAGAAGTCTCAAGATAAAGGTTGAGTCACTTTACTGTACATCTCTTTTTTTAAAGTGATGTTGTTCTGGGGGAAAAAAAGTTGGAACGCTTGAAAAATAAGAATTAAGGCAGGTTGTTTATTGCTATACTTATTTCACATCCATTTAAAAGAAGTTTGGCGCGCCTGAAAAGTCAGTTTCTGTAGAAACTCATGGTTGAGAGTCAGATTATTCTCTGTTGCTTTAGTCAGTCACCTTTATTGAAAGGCAGTTTCCTCTAATTTCTTGTTCTGTGCATGACAAGATATGGTGGGCAATACGTTCTCCCAGAAGCTAAACCTTTTACACAGATGTCTCATGGCCCTCAGTTTTGGTACCAGAGCCTAATGATTTGTGGGAAAATCATGGGAAAGTTAACAATGTTTTGTTCTCCAGAGGAATAACATTCTAGTTTGCCACTTGCAGCATTTAGAAATGGTTTAGAAAATGGGATTCCGAAATTCAAAAATGTTAAATAAAAGGCAAATGATCTCATTTTTACTCCTGGACAAGAAATAGACATTTCCAATTACTTCCTTTATTGTTATTGCTTAAACGAAGTCTCCCTGTTCCAATATGTAATTAATTTTAAACCCCACCTCTCATGTCACTTGGTGTTTCTGTTCCTTATTACAAAGTACAGTCTTGAAATAAATTTATTTGTGGCCACACAAGCAATGCATTAGACTCAACCATCTCCTTACTGGAATCTAAATTATAAAACAAAATGAAGCTAGTCTATGACATAATCCATTCTAAGCTTTTCTTTCTTAGCTCTCTGTTTTGAAACTTCAGAGAAAAATAAAACCAAGTAACATAATCTAATATTTTTAGATATGCATAACACTTTCCTTTTTATTGTTTTTGTTTCCATTCTTTAAATGTTAACTTATGCTGATTTGATAGAATTTTATTGTTGTGACTAAAAAATAATGTAAATTATGTTTGTCTTAATTCCCTTTTTGGAGTAAAAATAACATGCCCCAAAGCATCCAATCAAATTGTTAATTTGGCCTGAGTGATAGGTTTCATTTTTTTCTCTTCTCTTCTTACAGAATCCTTTTCTGGGAAAAGGTGTTCTTTAATCTGAAAATTAAAAATAACAGATGTGATATGCAAATTACCATAATATTATTTTCCTGTTTCTTTAGGAAGTTGAATATTTTGTAAGTGTGAGTATATAGAGTGTATATAGCTTCCAAATGAAGTATGTTTTACTTTTAAATGACACTGTTTGGAAAACATACATTTTGATTAAATATGTTTCTGCTGCTTACATTTATCAGAATATTTTAAAATACGTTAGAAGAGTTAGCTAATAGAACTACAAGGAAATATCTGTAGGCCTATACAGGTGGATAACTTCTATTTCAAAATTTTGTTTTACATGGACAAGGTGGATTCTGATTATTCTTGTCCCCACCAGAAAAATCAAAAACCAAAAAACTTTATGAATCATTTCTAGATGTTTCCTTGTTTTATTCTTTATAGGTCTATGATTTTTATGCCTCCAATTAGAAATTTCCTTTAAGATGAATAACATTTTGTCCTGTGAAAAATAAAAATATTAGAGAATTAGAATTAAAAGTTTCATATACCTAACAATCAGCAATTGCATTATAATATAAACTGATAAGTGACAAGTTGTAGTAATACCAAAGAAAATGTATTCTACCTGCATTATGACAGTTGGCAAACGTCAAATTTTACACCCGATGACCAAAATTTTACAACTTACTTTCCTAGTCACTAAGTCACTAAGTGCTCTAATTCCCAACAGCAATTTTATTTTATACTGGCAGGAGAAGTAATGCTAAGCAGAACTGGTAGAGTGTCTTCTAGGCTGTAGGTACTCTTCTGAAGCTTTTGTACATCTATTTTACTTAATCTTCCTTATGGGTGAGTGTTGTCATCATTCCATTTTATAGATGAGGAATCTGAGATACAGAGGCCTTGAAAAGTTTTCCCAAGTTTACTCTGTAGGAGTAAATCTACGATTTGAACCTGGGAAAGCGAGCTCTAAAGAGGACACTCTTTACTGCCTTGGATTCCTTTCTGCAGTTTCAAGGGCAGCGTAGGGTTAAAAAAGCCAACTTCAAAGCTCTACCCCATTAGGGTTTCTAAGCCCCACAAGCTTAAAATCAGAGTCTAAAAAGACAGTGGGGTTTTTTTGGTGGTTGTTGTTCTAAGGGATAAGAGTCGCCTACAGAATATTTTTTCTATCTGGTCTCAAAACAAGAAGATAGCATCTGGAGTTGAGTTCTGTTGTTTATTTTCCCCTGACCTTATGAAAAAGAGACATATCTCCAAGGCTGTCCTAATGACGTCCAGACCACCAACAGGATTAATGTGTGATTGGGAAACTCAGCATACATTTTACTATATCCAGAGAAGCCTGTTGTCACAGCAACACTAATGCAGCAACAATAAACAGATAAGGTTTAGGTATCAAATACACACAAAAAAACATATTCAGGGTGTCTCACTGAGGTACTGATTTTTCAACGATTGTAACTAAATAGTGCAGTAACTGATTTAGTAGCTATAAACAACTCATGTTAACGAACTGCTAACTTCATTAGAATCTTCCCTTCTAAATTTGAACATTAGGGACATACCATGCAGTTCCAAAGAGTGTTTCTCTTATTTTAATTAACTTGAGAAACACAGTCCCTGTTTGCCATCCTCCACACCAAATACTATAGAAAGCATAGTTTCAGAAAAGTCAGTGCCATTTCATTGAAACAGGAATTTCTCAGGGCAAGTTTTCAAAGCAAATTTAACTTTTAATAGGGTCTGGATCCTTTGTATTTGATTTTTTAGATCTTTTGGGTATTCTAAGTTTTGCCATCTTCTTTGAACTTTTCATTTTGTTCATTAATTTTATATTTTAAATGGCAGTTCTTGACCTCAGTCATGGAAAATACAAGGGTTTTATTGGTTAATCTGAAAGGAATCCACTTCTGCTGTGTTTTCATTAGGCACAGACAGACATTCTAGTGGTTGATGTAACTCCCCAAACTGCAGTTAACAAATGATTTGTGAAGAGTAGCTATCTCATTTTTTCCGTTGTCATTTTGATATGAAACAGGAAAAGTTTCCCCCTTAGAAAACTCTAGGTTTTTCTTACACTACACCCCTTCCTCCCCTTCTTCTTCTTCCTCTCCTTATTTATTTATTTATTTATTTTATTATTATTATTATTATTTTGGATGTGGAAAACAATGGGACTGAGCTTTTTTCCAGGGAAAACTGTTTTACAAGAAACAGTCCACTGAGACGTTTCCAGAAAGTTATTGCAGACCTGGAAACTTTACAAATGTTCTTCATGTCCAGCAAAGGCAATAACATCTTTCATGCTTAAACTTTTAACTCTTAAGCAATCCATTTTAATGACTTCAAGGCGGTGATATCATTTGATGTTACAAAATAAAAGCTGGGCTACAAAATCTTTGGAACTCTGTACCAGTCATCCACAATGAAAACCATGAGGTTTCAGTAGATGGCACTCTTCTCTGAGTGACCACTCAAGGTCTGGCAAGTGACTGTAGGTGTGAAATAGGGGCTTTTCTATCAGTTAGTCTCAATTCTACTCCAGGAAAACTCACAGCCAATGGTCCTTGATTTTTTTTAATATAAATGTGTAGATCAGACATCAACCCAGGAATCTGAATTAGTAAAAAGGCAAATGACCACAGTCTTTCCTTCTTTCCCAGAATTGTTCCAGTGGCTTTGCTCTTTCCTCTGGTGATAGTGGGGTGTTTAATTCCAGAATTTAATCAGAATAACTATTTACCTATAGGTCTTTAGATCATCTGATGTTGAATACTCTGTGGGTAGTAAAAAATGCAAGGTATCATAAATGAAAAACACGAAATTTTGTATCAATACTTTATTTACTTAAAATTTGTATTATTACAGAACTGAAGATAATTTCTGGTTAAATCATAACTGAAACTTTTGTTAGTGTGGTTTAAAGAGTAGATTTACCAATTCAAAGTTGAGTGTTAAACAGAGAAAAAATCTACATTTTCTCACCTTGAGAAATGCATTCACAGCTATATTTTCTAGGACAATAGTCAATTTTTTAGTATTCTCTTTCAATGAGAAACAATTATGAAAATAAGTTAAGTCAGATACTCTGGATTTAATGTATGTTCTGTGTTCTCTAATTACTTAGGATTTAACAGAATTTCCATCCTAGTCTTAACGCAGTCACTTCTGGATTGTATAATCTCAACTAAAGCCCTGAATCCGTGTGGGATGCTGACACTGAAATATAAATTCTCTCCTCTTGAAGGGAAAATTGTTTTCAGTGATTTTATGCTATGTTTTCTTTATTCAGTATGTTTAATTCTGGGGGCAACACAAACCAGAAAACTTGATTGCTACTTGATGGGTTTCAAATTGTCTCCTTAAGCATAATGGAAAATAGACTCTCAAGACCTGTAATAGGGAACGGAGCCTTTCAAGTCCATTTATTTTGTAATTCTAAAACAATTAAAGCCTCGAAGTTCATTATCACGGTGGAATTATCAGGATAGCAAAATATAAGCAAAAACATTAGAACACATTTAATTAAAATAAAGTTTATCTCCTTGCCCTTAATGAAGAAATATCACTAATAATATCAATCCATTTATTTATCCATCTATCTAAAAAAAGTGGCTAGTATACTTACGTCAAATAAGGGCTACATAAAAAAAGTTGACAAATATTAAACAAGTAGTTACACGTTATATGTGGAATAGTTAGTTACCTGTGGGATTTTGAAAATGGCCGTAACATTCAAGCTCATTTCCAAAGTCTTTGAATATAGTTATCACGTGTTTGTGCATATGTATGTGTGTTGGGCACCATTTTATCACTAATATGAAGAGTAGTGCTTAATATTTAAAATTCACACGTGTAATATTTTTAAATCTCATTCTACAATGTGGAATCCAGCTGTGTAACATTTATGTTGGCATTGGTCGTGTAAATGGTAACTATGTCAGCCACTAGGTGGCGAGTCCTTGTACTTCAGATTTGGCATGTTTATAAACTACAGGAAATATAAAACAGACCACATCTCTCCATTGGTGGAATAAAATACATGAATTAAATGGAACTTTCAGAAATTTGTAAAAGGACCAAATACTTTGTGAGGATTTGTTTTAAGCTCCAGAAAACTTGTGTGGGTAGACTAGAAGTGAGTATTCCTTAGGGTGTGCTGTTTCTCCCTGGGATTCTCAGTACATATATGAGAAACCCATACCCCAGAACTATATTTGACTGTTCATAGTGTGCTATATATTCAGTCACCTTCTGTAACCTCTCCAAAGCTAATCCACCTACAGAATTTCCTTGTGAAATTTATAGGGAACACAAGAAGTACTATCTTAAAATACTTAAACTTTTTTTCATGACAAACAAAAATAGTAAGCTGAACAAAATCCCTCTCAACTTCTTTTGAGCTTGAAAGCACACATATGTATCAGCAAAATTTCATAACTATTTATTATTTTCTATGGCTAAAGACAAAGAAAAATAAAAAGAATTTCTGTGACGTACAAATAATGAAAGTATTAAACATTTTTCCCCCTCTAATGTTGGATCAAGATGAAAAATAGCTATACTGCTTATAAAAGACTATAACTACTGGGCAACTACAAATATTTTGTCAATCTTTTGAACTAAACATCAAAGGTTTGTAGTCTTTCCAATAAATGGCAACTCCTCTAGAAATCAGGAGAACTTAAGAACTATAAAAAAGGTAAATGTCTTCATTGAGGTGAAGGTGTGGTGGGAGACATTTGGTACCCTAGCCAAGGACTGGGAGTTGTAGCATGTCCTAGGAGGGACAGAATGGGACAGGACAGGGAAGAGTTCTAGGGAAGGACAGTAGGAGGAGGCAAGAAGAGAGAAGAGAGATGGAGGCACAGGGAGGACACTTGGGGATGAGGGAGGGAGTGAGAAAGGAAGAGGAGGAGGAGAGATGAGGAAACAGGGGCTTGCCTGGGAGAGGGGGTTGATAAGGGAAGGAATGAAAAGGGGGAGGAGGTTCAAAAGAGCCAACAGGGGTGGAGAAATAGGAAGGAGGGGACAGGAAGGGAAAAGAGGAATAAGGGGGAGAGGAAATAAGGAGAACAAGCAATGTGGGTGTTTCTTTTCTCTTGTGGCCATAGGCTGATTATAACTGAAGCAATGTCATTGGGTGTTCCCCCCAACTTATATATGACCTTCAAGGACATCAAAGATTTTATATGAAAAACAAAAACTATTTTCAGACACATGTTTGTAAAAACTCAATTTAAATGTAAACATTTTTGATTCTGTGCAAATAGAAATACATGTGAAATGATTTTTTCTAACATCTTTAAATTTAACATTTAAATATTATTTCTACCAAAGTTTGTACTCCAATGTGTCTGGCATTTTCATGACTATGAGAAACATATGAGTTAAAAGAAATATTTGCACATAACCAGATAATGAAACAAGCGTGGTTTGGGGGAAATTAGAACATGAAAACATTGTTTGCAGTTACTAGGAAACACAACAAATCAACTTTCTTCTAAAGTCAAACCATACCAGCATCTTTTTACCTTGTTTGCAGAAAAGTCAAACATTCCTGTTGGAAATGCTTTTTAAATATTCTCTTCATTAATGCAAATGCAGTTAAAATGTAGAACATGTGGAAAACACTAGACCCTTAACAATAAACTATTAGAAATATGTATTAATCAACCATGGAAGTGCTTGAAACAGAATAAACATAGGGATGATGAAACATTTTTAGCAGTTTGAATCCATTTAAAGAACACTGATGATATCTGCTTGTTGCCATTCTACAGAAAGAAATTCCATAATTCTAATAATGTGTATTTCACTTAATTCATGTTGTTTTTAAAATGCATTATTTTATACAGAAAACAATGCTCACTATTCTCTCCTTACAAAGAACCCAGCATACAAAAGAGAGTATAAAAGTGTTACAAGAGACCAATAACTTCCAGACTGCCCAGGGAAGCATTCCAAGATGTTAACAGCCCAGGAGAGGAGCTTTTTAAAAGCCATTTCAAAAGTTTCCAGTGCCACTAACACGAAAACAAGTTAGTACAAGAACATTTTTATCTTAAGCAACCAGAAAACTTTTAAATACAAAAATGACATATTCTTTCTAAGCAAATGTGGAAAAAAGGAAAAAAACAAAAAAACAAAAGCACCATCGCACTCAGTTCTACATTTTCCCCAGTTGGGAGCTTACAGAGGAAATTAACTTTGCGGAGGCTAATTTCCCCTCGATCCCTATTTGTAGGGAGAAGGAAAGACAAAAACTCCAGAAAGTTTCTTGAAAGCAGGACCTACTCACCTTGCTGTTGTGCCAAAATAACCGTGGGATGAAGCAGAGCAAGAAGTAACCAGGTCCCCTTTTGCACAAAGCTCATCATGTCTAAATATCAGACATGAGACTCTTTGTGCAAAAAGGAGAAAAGAAAAGCAGTTCAAAGTAGCACCATCAGATGTCCCCTGCCCTTCAGCACCGGGCCCGTCATAAAACTCAGCCACTGAGATTCCTTTGCTTCGGCCTTAAATAGGAAAAAGTTTGGCTTCCCTCACTTTCCAGCCCCTTTCTGAAATATGAGAGCAGCACCCATCCCCTTAGCAGTAAAAGAAATGATTAATATGTCTTTTTCCCTTATAGAAGACACAACCCACAAAGTAAGAAAAAGAACACATCTGGAGTTTGTGTCCATCTGTTTGTGTCCCTGTTTGTAACATATTCTACTTACAGACATGTTTGCATACCTTAAGAATAGATGTCAAACGCTCTGCCTTGCGTTTTAGGAAGAGAATTAAATATATGTATTTTTCATTTCCTCTGACAACATTACCAACTGCTTGATTTTGAGAAATTGCTTGATGCCTTTTGCTTGGGCACGGCTAATTTGCAAATCTTATCTTCCTAGAAGTTCTTTATATTGGGATTTTGCCAGAATCCACCCTAACTCAATTTAAATAGGGAACTGTAAGAGATTAACTGAAAGAAAAGCCTCTGTTTGTCCCTTCTCTTCCACCCACTCTGGGTCCTAAAAGTTCAGTTTCAGGCAAATGTCGAAAGACTAAGTATCTCAGCTATGTCTGAATGGCATCTTCAAAATTAGATACTCATCAATAGCTGTTCCTATTTCTCGCAGATTTCTGCAGCCAGCCAAAGTGGGGTTTCTTGTGAGATTTCAAATTTGTTTGCCGCTTGCAAAAGCCAGGACAGAATTTTCTAGAGAAAAAAATAAGCTTTTTCATGTTTTGGATTTGTAGGAAGCAGGAAGGGAAAGGGTCTATTACATGGAATATCAAAAGAGTCCCAGAAGTTCTCATGTTATCTGGAGTGGTATAAAGATTAGCATAAATATTTATAAATTTAGATGTTCATATGTATAATTTCCAAGCCACATTAACATAGCTTTTCAATATAGTTCTGGATCTAAGGAGTGATTTCTGGGTCATATTTGAAAGAAGGACAAATACCATCTGTAAGTCTTTGATAAATCTTGGCCAGAGAAACATGCTTGTCCACAGAATCAAGATATTTCTAGTAAGCACGATATTTTTTTATACCTTAATCATCAATCCACACTTCCTTCAATCAGCTGTATATTCTACCTGGGCTCTTCAATTCTCGTCAATTCTAGTCAACGTCATTTGCATTTATTTCATTTTTTTCCACATTGACTCAACTGTGCCCATTTCCATGTGTGCATGTATACAAAAAATTCTCTCCACCTCACACCAATTCATGGAAGTCACTTCTCTAAGACCCAGTTCAAAACTATCCTTCTTCAAACTTGTTTTCATCTCTCTTTCTCTCAATTTGTGTTACTCAACTTTTACTTAATTCACACATTATGTGTATATTCCCAGGTATATGTATCTATTCTGGAGGAATGGACAGTGGTTAGCTTGTGTCCCAGGCCCAGTTACAAAAAGCACAAAGATGTCCCAGTGTAGATGACATCATCTGATGACAGGAAAAGAGAATTGGACCAGTTTCTTACAAGTCTTCTGATTTTAGATTGGAGAGTCACCACTTGATGAAAAAAACAAAATAGCGATTGAACAGTCATGAAAATAAGCTGTCTTATTGGATCATAGTGGAGATGTTGGGCAATAAGACTTACATACATCTTTCTGTCTTCCAATCATCTTCATCCTATACTTCAGAAACAAAAACAAAACAAAGCAAAAAAATCTTGCATTCAAACTAATCCAGAAATATGATTCGTTTTTCTCCCAGTATTTTTGACACTTGCATGAAAAATTCAGATATCTCTATTATTATCTTATTGCTTTAGATGGTCAATAAAAGTGAAATTTGTTGAATTTCATTAGAATCATTTTGCAGTGTAAAAAATTAGGTAGGTTATTTTTCAAATAAAGCTTTTTATGCTTTATTTCAGGCATTGCAAGTACCATTTCTGTTGTGTTTTGTTCTTCTTTTCTATACATCCTTGGCTGCCCTGACATTAACCAGCTCACACAGACTTGTCATTTTGCTCTCTGGATTGTGTTTGGAGTTTTAACACAAATCTAAACACCTGCACCAGCAAAAGCTCTGATTAATCTGGCTCTCCTTTCACAAAGAGAGTGACTGGAAAGATGAGGCAAAACGAGGGTGTGGCAAATTATCAACCAAAAATTCCAATCTTTTCCAGTTCAGTGGAAAGCGAGGTTGGGAGAGAAGCATAGGCACAGCTGTGATGAACTCAGGAGGCCAGTGAATGTCAGCAGTGCTCTCTACAACAGCAATAACAAAATCAATTATCTCCGTCATGAGAAACACATGGAAGGAGAACTCTCGCTCTCCTTTCTACTGTTTCATGTGTGATTTTCTTTTTTAAGCCAAGGGGATGCAGTATTTCCTATGGATGTTTTCTGTGTGCTTTCAAATCACTGTAAACCCCTTTAAAACATATCTATGATAAGATTCACTTAAAAATATACTGAATCCATAGCAGAATTGCAGCCTAAAATAGGAGAACTTACAACACAATTGTAAAACACAAGGCCGATTTTCTTTGCTATTCATAGAGGAATGGGTCAATTCACTTAGTTCACGTGCGTGAAATCATACTTGAAGAGCTGTGTTCCCTTAAAAGAATTTGGACAAATGCCACTATGTGTGTAGTCGAGCTAGAAATATGGCTGAAAAAAATGTCATGTTGTAGTTAAAGGACTTGGACATCTCTAACCATAGATAGATCCGAGATTGAGGCAATGACATTGGTAGTGGCCATGATTTACTCTGACCAATTCTTCAAGACTCTTTTCTTTAATCTCCTCTTAGTCCACAAGGTAGAATTAATTCTCTTCTTATTTTTGTTTCCACAGAACTATATTGATAACCACTTCTCTCTGGCCCAGAAATTTTACTTTCAGAGGAGATTCACATTTCCTTGACGTTTAGTAAAATGAAGTGTGCTACAGTGTGCTCATTTTGGAAACGCTTAATATCTTTATTCCCAACTATTCTTTTTATATCCTTTGCTAGTACTGCTGAGGTTCTGCATTTCTATCCTTGTATTTTTCAGCTGAAAATTACCCCAAGTTCAAAGAGGTTACATGATTCTCCAAATTACTCATTGGGATTGGAATTAAATAGCACACTTTCCAATTTTTTTTCAGCTGTTTTCCACTTGGATTAGTCACTGATTGTGGTAAAGATATTTTTATGCAATTTAAGAATTGGGTGAATGCAAACTTGGCACTTAATTTTGTGTGTCTTCTAATGGGGGATTGTGAACTGGTGGAGAGAAGAAAAAGAATAAAATTTTAGTGTTCATGCTCAATTAAAAAAACATCATTCTTCTGATTTTTGGTTTATCATCAATCTTCACGTAATTTCTGGAATTGTTGTAATTAAAAAATTTTTTAGTAAATACTTATTAATTTATACTTAACAATGGAGTCCAATCTCAGGGCATATAGGAGAATTCAGATATGTGTTTGAGTGTGTTTATATGTGTGTCTGTGTGTATGTTTATATATACATACATATGTGTGTATATGTATCTATATATACACATTTTTAAATATATGTATACTTTTAAATATATATACTTTAATATAATATACTTTTACATATACATATATATGTATGTGTGTGTATATATATATACTTTTAAAGATAGACAAAAATTTAAGCAAGTACAGTTTCCTGGAAACTACCTTAATATACACATTTGAACTGTGAAAATTTCTGAAGTATTCTCAGTGTGTCCTCTTGAATGACATCTTTATATACCTTTGCTTCAATGATGATTCATTTGCCATCATAATTATTATTGTAATTATATTTGAAAATTCATAGAAAACCAAAATTCATCTCATTACCTAACACACTGACTCATTCCAGAATAGCGCAATTACTTTATAAATTTTGCCACAAAGGTGACACAGAGGCTTGTATGCAACATCTTGTAGGAGTTTAGAAGTTCCCTGTTGGGTCTTCAGTTAACTTAATCATTCTCAGGATTGAAGCTCTTCTCTGCAAATCCCACTAGACTGTATATCAAATATAATTTGTCATCTGAGTCATACTTAGGAATTTTCAGCAATATCCAACACAGCTGCAATAGCCTTTCAAACATAGCCAATTCTGTCTGCAGATAAAAAGAAGGCCCAAATCACCATCTACAGATAGAAGCATTAGGTAGGCCAAAGCCAAACTCATTGGATTTGCATGTTTCAAATGGAGACTGACTTTAACTCCTATCAATATTTTTATATTCAGATATTCAATATGGGTGGGATGTCCAGACTTAGGGTCTTTTAATCCAAATAACTCTTCAGGACACAGAAATTTAGAGCCATCTCCCTCCCTCTTCCAAAATAAATGAAAATGCAGCCTTCCCATGTTTAACTTATTGTGATTATTACTTTATGCAACTAACCCGTCTCAAGTTAGTATTATTGTTCGTGCAAAAAAATATTCTGTCTTAATTGTCCGAAGACTTTATTTTTGTCTGTACATTAAATGAAGTTTAAAGAAGCTCTGCATTTAAGTATTTATAATCTATGAAACAGCACCAACATTAAATTCTTGGTGGGAGCACCTGGATGGCTCTGTTGGTTAAGCAGCTGACTTCAGCTCAGGTCATGATCTTGGAGTCCTGCGACTGAGCCCAGCATCAGACCTCCTCAGGCTCTGCACTCAGTGGGGAGTCTGCTTCTCCCTCTTTCTTGCCTCTGCCCACCTCTCCCCTGACTCATGTGCACACTCTGTCTCTCTTTCTTAAATAAATTTAAGATAAATTAATAAATAAAATCTAAAAAAAATTCTTGGTGGAAAGGTGCTGTGGCTAATGGGTTTATTTTGTTTCCAAGGATCCACCCATCACCCTCTGGTATCTTAGCCTTCATGTGGCAATGTCCATTTTAATAGCCTTGCTTTATATTTGTACGTATTTATATATTTATTTTATTCCTGTTTATAGGTTATTCTTATTTTTTACCTCACCCTCTTTTTAAAGTCATGCACAACAGCAAGCACAGTCCCATGAATGCAATTGGTATTGGTAAATGTGAAAAAAAAATTACAGGATTGGAATGGAGTATTTAAAATGTTATCCATTCTCTTTCTTGCCATCTTGGGGCTGATGGAGGCCTGCTGGCGGTGGCATTTCTAAAATGCAGGTATGTCTGGAAGAGTGTAGTCCGACACCATTTTTGCTGGCTTCATTAGAGGCTCCATAACCATAGCTCCTCTTAAAACTGAAGGCACTTATGCCTGAGATAAAACTGAATTCTATTTGGGCAAGAAATATTCTTAGGCATACAAAGGACACACAGTGACTTCTGGTGGCCAACCAAACAAAACCAAAGTAATCTGGGGAGAGGTGCCAGTGGAAAAGGGCACAGTTCATGCCAAATCTGAAGCAATCTTCCTGCTAAGGCCATTGGACACAGAATCTGTATGATGGTGCATCCCTTAAGGATTTAAACTTATTGAAAAGTAAATAAATGAAAGTGTGGAAAAATATTAGGTATTTAATAAAACAGACATTTCTTTAAATTTATAGGACTCACACCGAAGATTCACTTCTACCCTTCACCATTTTACAGATGTTAGATACATTTCATGATGTGATTAAGTCAAAACATCTGACTAATGAAAATAACCGCTCCAAGTAGAAAGTTTCCACATAAAACTTACACCATCTTGATTATGCAAAGTACTAATCTTTGGATGATGATATTGAATAGATTAATCTTACTTTATTTATATTCTTTCATGTCGGTCCGCCCTTTCCATTTCCCATTCCCTCCCCAATAAAAGGCTAAACACTCTTAGATAATCTCTGATGTGCAATTCATCCTCATTTAGGCACTACCTTCTTAAACTGAATAGCTCTTTTTTTCTAATATCTAACCTATATTTATTTGTTTCCATGCTTTTTCTTATGTTGCCTTTCTGTCTGAAATGATCTTTCCTCTACCTATAAATGCATTTCTATATGATCTTTCTCTACCACGTTTTTAAGACTCAACCCACAGATCACCTAATGTAGGAAATCTCTCTGATATTCCCTGTCAAAATAGTTTCCTCCTCCTCTAACTTTTCTTACCTTTCCCACGGCTCATACCTTCTTTTGATTTATAGCTTTTTGTCTCTCGTACTAAACAGAAAGCTATTCTAGGGTAAGATTCAGGTTTATTCATCTTCTTATACCTGATAGTAGTTGTTATAAGGCTTTGCATATAGTAGGTATCAGTGGCATGTGACTTAAAATGTACAAAATACAAACGAAGTAATCTATTTCCTTTGTATTCTTTAGAATTCATGTAATTTTCAATAAGTTAATAACTCCCAGTATTTCTACCACTCTGAAAGAAGAAAGGTCACTCTTTCCAGCAAAGGAAGTCTTTGGATTTATAACGGATTTTTAAAACTCCCAGATGTTATGAATTTATTTCTAGAATGAGAAAAAATAAACAATACAAGTGGTTAGCAAATAAATTGAAAGCAGCCAAACTCTGTGTTTACCACAAGTATCACAAGTAAGAGACAGAACACTAAAAAAAAAAAAGTATCTTGTACAATGAAAAGAAACAGGTAATTTACCAAGGATTATAAAAGCCAAAAGTTCATTTCACAATGAATTTGAATAACTGAACTAGAAATGTCTCATAGTTTTAATGTGTTTTATTGGGGGGTGTTATTAAAAATAAACCCAAAAAATGGCATGTAAATGAGTATCATGAGAACAAAATTCTTGAAAAAGGAGTTCTCACACTTTCTTTTGTTTGAACCCTTTTACTTCTCTTGACTCAATTTCCTTGCAATTGCAATTTTAAAAAGGGAAAAAAAGCGTAAAGTATCAAATCAAAATACTGAAATTTCTCTTCCCTTCCACAAACACAAATGCTCCACACATAATGTAAGACAACTGTTTAATGCTTTGTTTTATATCGTTTGCTCTATTGGTTTAAATGCTGAGGGACAGGGGTGTCTGAATGGC
>CM053605.1:38187900-38235476 GCA_028646535.1 Procyon lotor
GTTTGCTAGTTATGATGACTAGCTAATTAAGAAGAAATCCATAGCTAAAATAAGACTCTTGGATTATTTTTAAATACCAAAGAGTTATTATTTCCTATTCAAAATATAATCAAGAACGGATGGACTCTTTGAAATCATGTAATTCAAAGGGGGAAAATGGGAAAGGATGCATCCTGGGAGATTTCACTGAAATTAACATCATGTTGAAAAACGGTAATTTTGTATCTGTTCTTTTTGCTATAGCAAACAACAGAGCAAAATATGGCCAGACAGTCAATTGGGACAGCATGACACACCACTGGAAAAAATGATGTCGAGTGCAAAATTACAAGAAAAGTAAAATCATTGTTGAAGCCACGTTAGCATACCCTGCTCAAAATTATATCTGATTCTCTAGACACTTCTTTTGGAAGATTCCCCAAAACAAAAGCAGAGAAATTACATAAATGGTTTTCCAGGCCAACCTTTCTGATTTAGTGTGCTGTAAGATGCTAGCAGTGTTTCTCCAAGTAGGGGATCCAGGAAAATTTCTAGGGGCTGTGGATTTTGGAACTTCACCAAATTGTTAATGATGCAGCCAGTACTAGTTAGCAAAATCCTTCCTAGCTGTTCATAAGAGAAAGGGTGACAACTGAACTGGAAGAAACAACAGTAGTCATGACAGCCACCTCAAGCACCTCTGTGTACCCTTCATGGTGTTAGCTTTCCTGCTTGTTCTTCTTAGCACTACATTGGTGCCATTAAATTTTCTTCTCCTTGGGTAACAAAAGATAAAGGCCATACTTTGCATTTTTCTCTCCTCAATGGCTGAGAATTGTGGGGAAATGGGCATCAAAAGATTGGGATAAAGAAATTGTAAGACAAAGGATTTTAAAATACTGAGAAAGAATGCCCAAGTATGGGCCATCTTGAATGGCCACATTCCCAAACTGCTTAATTTCTTGTCTGGTATTTATTTGTTTATTTATTTGGTATAGTCATTTACTTGATCATTCATAGTTATCATTTTCATTTCCTGCAAGGCTAAGCTCCATGGAGAAAGGATTGTGTCTATTCTGATGGTCACCTTTTCTCTACCGCCTAGCACCCAACTTCAAAGAGCAGGCTCTCACTAAAGACCTGTTGGCTGATGAGATGCTGAGAATCTAGTCCAATACCAATGATTCTAAGCTCTTTGGTGATTTCATGGTTTTCCAGTCTAATTTATGTCATTTAAATTTAACCTGAAGACCTCCCAATTCTCAATCTTGAAAAGTGGGTTTTATAAGAAAATCATCACATTAGAATAAAAGTATCCATCTGGTGACATTTTTCTTCATTTCTTTTTTTTTAATCCCAAATACAATCCCTTCCAAATGAAAGAAATGCAAGGAAGCTCAAATAATTTGCCCGAGGCAAGTATATTAACATTTTCCCAAAGCCTTTCTTATTTGAACTGTTTATTTTGGATCTCTATCCAACAGATAATATTTTTTTAAAGTCTTGCAAGAAAAAGATTGGCCTGTCAATGCTACTTTGTATAGATAAAGGCAAGGAATGGGGTTGAGTGAAGAAAAGGAAGAGAGTCTCCCTCAATTAAAATATTCTCAGAAATCATTGTTGACTGTGCATTTAAACTCAGCCCTAAAAAGTGTTAGGCAGAGAACTTCAATTATCTCATAATAGAATCTGAAAAATATTAAATACCTAATACCTGATGCAGCTCCTGGCAAGTAAAGTGCTTAGTAAATATCTGTTTAATGAATGAATTATGAAGTGGGTTTACAGGTTTTGATTTTACTAGTATGAAGAAGAGTATTGTCATGGAAAAATAATTGTGGGTGATTGTTCATAATTAAAACAATAAACAAAACCTTAATAACAGCAACAACAATAATAGCAATTCTTATATATGAATTTAATATAATATATTTAAAATATAATATATAGGGGTGCATGGGTGGCTCAGCGGATTAAGCATCTGCTTTCAGCTCCAGTCATGATCTCAGGGTCCTGAGATTAAGCTCCACATCAGGTCCCTGCTCAGTGGGGATCCTACTTCTCTGTCTTCCTCTGCCCCTCCCCCCTCCACTTGTTCTCTCTCTCATATAAATTAATAATATTTTTAAAAATATATAATATATAAAAGTTATTTATATATTTTACTTAATCCTCACCACTACCCTATGTGCATATACTTTTATACCTATTTTACAAGTGGGTACTATGACCTGCCAAAGATCACATGGTTTGTGAATGGCAGAGCCAGGATTCAAACCTGGAAACTCTGAGTCTAGAATGCATTCTTTTAATCTCTATGTATTATGTTGAGTTTCATAGAATTAAATTCTTTTAAACAGACCAGAAACTTTATATTCAAACGATCATTTTCATCTTCAATGAAATATTTTGTGTAGTTATATTTCAGTTTTTTTTCTCAACTGCATACTGGTTTGAAATATATTGAATGTTTCCATTAGCAGAACCATTAAGGGTAGCCTTAAATTTTTTATATAGACTATTGAAAACAATTTGCTTCAATTTCTGATGAATAAATAGAAGTAAACAAGTTAAGTGAAATTGCATCAAAAACCAAAATATGGATGTAAGGTAATATTTCCAATTTTCCTGCATGTCTCACAAAATGATTCCAAAGATAATTCCATAGAATAGATCCAAAAGCGTTTTTTTTTTTTAAATAATGTAAGGATATGATCAAAGATGTATCCTTTCTGTTGTGTTAATAAAAAGAAAAGAATAAAAACGATAAAAAAATATCAGTACTCAGTGGAATTTAAAAGTCAATGTAAGAATGATCTCTCTAATATGAAGAATTTGAGAGGCAGGGCGGGGGGTCGTGGTGGGGGTGGGGAAGGGAAATGAAACAAGATGGGATCTGGAAGGAGACAAACCATAAGAGACACCTAAACTCACAAAACAAACTGAGGGTGGCTGGGAGGCGGGGGTAGGGATAGGGTGGCTGGGTTGTGGACATTGGGGAGGGTATGTGCTATGGTTAAGTGCTATGAAATGTGTAAGCCTGATGATTCACAGACATGTACCCTGTGGCAAATAATACATTATATGTTAATAAAAAAAAAAGTCAATGCAAGAGTCCTTTAAATCCAGTGCCTTGAATTGAGATGGTGTAAATATACTTTGGAATGCAGAGGTCTGTCGGATGAGTAGTCTGTTCGCGAGTGAAACCTCAGTCCTCTACTAAATTATACATTTTTAATCTTATTTTTGTTTTTCTCAGAATCTGTTAGGACAGTCCAAGTTTTATCGTAGTCAATATTAAGCTAAGATTAGCCAAGCAAAACCAGAAAGTGAAAAATCAGGCTTTCCCTTCCCTCAGGCCCTGTCCACGTTGTAAACTGTACAAGATGATCCCATCCTGAAATGAACACAGTTTCCAACGAAACTTACATATGTGGCAGGAGCTGTCCCGAAATGACATACTGAGACAAATATTTCCAAAGGATCATAGGTTTTTCTTTACAACAGTATTTGCTAGACTTTTCCAACATTTCTCAACTTGACCTTCTTTTTATCATTTTCTCTCTTTATCATTTTTTTCAAAACGGAGTTTGGTTAATTATCAGTTTCTTCAAAGAAAATTTTCCTTCAGACAAATTCTTATTTTGATGTACATTTTTTTTTTAGTGACAAGAAGTAGCTGAAGAACACGTAAAAGAAAAAAACCGGGAGACAACTGTGGATTAACAGTTATAAAGCGGCTAACCGAATTCCTATTTTTATTTTATTTCATTTTTATACTTTAATCATTTGACAGATATGCCATTTCCTCTCAGTCTATATGACCTGGATTTTCAAGGACATTGTTCATTTTCTACATTTTTGCCTTCAAATTTCTTTCCAAGCAACTCATGTGAGTGCCTCCAGGTGGATAGTGGCATCTAATTGGTGGTTCCAGCGGTTTCCATTTGCTTAATTAATTTCGGTACTCAAATACCTATTGGGTGCAAGGCACTGCACTGTTTGCAGGGTTAAAAACAGAAAAGTAATGTACAAACCTTAGCCTTAAAGAGGCTATAGTCTAATATTGAACAAATTATTCAGCCACTCAGCCTAAATTCGTGTATGAAACGATAAGGTTAAACGTAGTTTGACTGAAGTTTATTCTGGTTTAAACATTCAATAGTTTCCTAAAAAATAAAGTCATACGGTATTCTTTTTTCCCCCCAATTTAAAAGAAGTTTCAATTATTTATTCAAATTTGCTCCTTTCTATCATAATGTTTTATATTTATTGACAAGTTTTCCAAATAGCTCCCACAGAAACATATCCTATCTCCGGGTTTAACAGAACATCATCCTTTTTCCTATAGCACATTAATGTAAAATACAGGTAAAGAGAACCGAACAGGTTTTGGGGCATCTGGCTTGATCTTGAGGTCATGAGTTCAAGCCTCACATTGGTGTAGAAATTACTATAAAAAACAATAAACATTAAAAAAAGAGAGAGGGGCGCCTGGGTGGCTCAGTGGGTTAAAGCCTCTGCCCTCTGCTCAGGTCTTGATCTCAGGGTACTGGGATCAAGCCCCGCATTGGGCTCTCTGCTCAGCAGGGAGCCTGCTTCCCCTCTCTCTGTCTGCCTTTCTGCCTACTTATGATCTCTCTCTGTGTCAAGTAAATAAAATCTTAAAAAAAAAATAAAAAATAGAAAAAGAGAGAGAGAAAACCCTGTGTGTGTATGTGTGTATGTGTGTTTTAAACAGCTCATGAAGTGTTTTCCCAGCTGTTAAGTTATTTAAACTCCCTCTGGAACTGATATATGGATATTTTTCACTTAAAGGTCATGCTAGAAATTTTTGTACTTTAATATAGAGAATTGTATATAACTCTAGAATAATCCCTACTGTTATCATTTATATTTATTATTGCTTAGTTCACTTTTGCTTTGAGTAACCTGATAGATATTTTAATTTCAAATGGGATGCTTCAGAATGAGACAATAAAGCTTGGACTCTCCCACTAGTAGAGGGTATCTCCTTTTTTCCATTGTGTACAGTTCAGTGAAATAAGCCTAGAAAAGAGAAGAAAGAAGCTTACTTTCTCATTCTACCCATACAGATTCCTATGCCAAGAGATCAAAGAAATTCACATCCAAAGATGTAGAGTTTTTAAAAATAGTATCAACTACTTAAATATTGGGACTGCTATTAGGCATGCTTCAGAAGTGGGGTGGTTAGTCTATTCGTGACTGCTTTGCTGAGCTATGGCAGGCAGAGTCTTCATCTGGCTGTCACATTGGTTTATTTTTCAATCCTAGCAATTGAGTCTGATTCATATTGCCCTATAGAAGGCTCATGGTTTTGCTTGCATGCATGCATTCTTCAAGCATTTCTAATCAAATGCTTCACTCTGGCTTGAGAAAGCACTGACAGTAATGTAACCCTTCTTTGTGTAGAGAAGAGTGAAAATGCTTAAAAATGACAGGACATAAATCTGTTAATGCCTTAAGATTAAGCAATTCTACCTGTTTGAGGCTAATTTGGAGATGCTGGTCTCTTCCTGACACTATAGAGCTCATGTCAGTGAATTTTGGCAAAGTCTCTCATACTGTACTTTGACAGGGAAGTGAAGACATCTTCATGGGATGATATTGAAATGGAAGGTATGAAAGAAGTTTAATTAATATGCCTATAAGATAATGACTAATAGGCATGGCAGAAATTCTTATCAAATATGTAGGTGATACAAAGCTCCATATTATAGGATAGCATTAGGATTAAAATAAAAATCTCAGAGTATAGTGATGGTGGGCTGAAATCAACATGATAAAGTTGTGTAAGAGAGTAATATAAAGACATCCATTAAAAACTGATTGAACAAGAATATAGTGAAGAGAAATATGGCCATGGAGTAGGAGTTGACATGGAAAAAGAAAAAGCTGGTAGGTTTTAGTTGATTCTACCACAGAGATATGGCGTTGAACTGGCCCATGCCCTCGTTCATGAATCAAACATATATTTATTGAGTGCCTGTTATGTGCTGAGCATTATGCTGGGTACTGGGCTTGGTGATGAAATAGACCTGATTCCTGTCTTTAGGAAGTCCACGGGCTGGTCTGGAGGGCTGACAGGAAGCAATTTTAACTCAGAGTGAAAAATACTACAATAAAGGTGTTACCAAAACATTTGAAGGGCACGTGATTCCCTCTCTGGATCTCAAGATGGGTTTTCCAGAAGAAGTGATGTAGCAAATGACATCTCATATTTCCCACCAGTCTCACACAAAGGGATTCATCCATTTACATCTAGATCTCAACCTTGGCCTGTTCTATAATGATCTTGCTACACTTCTCCCTCCCCTACACTATCTGGAAAAGATTGAGCATGGTACCATTTCTAACTTATTCAACCAACCAGAATAGTTTTATAAACGTGAAATTGGACAATGACAGATTCTGAGAATCAAAGAGCTTACATAATACTTCTCTCTCCTTAATAATAAAGAGAGTTGCATTCAGGTTGTTTATGAGATACAGTAAAAAAGCTAGATAGATGGAAGAAATCTAAAAGGCAGAACCATTTTTCTATCTTATTTTCCAGATTGTAATCCGAATATCATCAAAGCATTCAGAGTTGGAACAAATAAATCTCTATGAAAGCCCTTGGCCCCTGAGCAAGTGCTATTCCATATACTGTCCATAATGTTTATGAGTATAAGAAAGATGTTATATATTACATTTTATTAAAGGAGTTAGGTAATTATGTAATGCATTTGAGAAATGAGTTCTATCTAAATGTCTGCTTTTTAGAGTAACTAAGATATTATTTATCCTGAGATCCCCATTCCCCTCCTCCTCCTTCTTCTTGTGTATTCATTCTATGGCTTTAACCTCCAACATTTAGTGATGTACACAGGGCATACTCCTGTCTTAAGGTTTTTGCACTTGTTGGTCCCTCCACCTGGATCACTCCTTCTCAGCATCGGCATAGTTTGCTCCCTCATCTTCTGCAGACCTTTGCTCCAATTTCACCCCAGTGAGTACTTCTTCGATGATCTCATTTAAAATCTCACAGCTTACCAGTCCTCTACCTTCTTTTTCCTGCATTACTTTTTTTCTCACCCCTTACGATCCTCTGATCAAGTGGTGAGAAAATATATCCTCTGATATATATTTTATTTATTTTTCTGTTGTTTTCCTTACAGCTAGATTCTAAGTTCTGTGAAGACAAGGCCTTCTGTCTGTTTCATTGTTTCTTGCAGTACCAACACCAGTACTCAAGTGCCAAGTCCTGGACATGATCGGTCCTCAAGAAATATTTGTAAAATCGGTGAATGAATAAATAAACCCTACCCATTTATTTTACCTCTGACCTCTTTTCTGAGGGCCATACGTCTCTGCCCTAGAGACAGTACTACAGTCCATCTCTTGCCTGGATTTAGGTAACACCCTCCTAGTTTCCAGTCCTTTTTCCCCTCTTTCTTCTTTTTACATTTATTCTCTACACTATCTCTTGAGAAATTATTCTAAAATACAAGTTGAATCTCACCATTCCCTGGTGTATAATTTGCCAATGGCATTTCACCACTCTTAGAAGAAAAACCCTCCCTTTCAGAAGAATCACCTTAGCTTTCCTTGTCTCACTTCACTTTGTCTTAGCGCGCTACACTCTGGTCTTCATGGACCATCCGAAACTAAATTCCTCACGCTCACCTTTTTCTTTACCTCAGACCTTCATAGCATACATTCTGCTTCACACACTCTTCTCACAACCCATGTGATCAGACTAACCCCTTTCTGTTCTTCTTTGTCCAAGGGTCTTACTCTGGGAAGCTTTCACCAAAACACAGAAAGGTCAGCTTTTCCTTACAAGTACATGCTTAGTGCTTGCATTTTCTCAAAGCAGTCCTCACGTGCTCTTTAAGTTGATGATTCTTCTGTATCCTCTACTGGGGTCTGAGTGTGCCATGAAGGTAGCCTTCTTCTTTATTGTGGTCACATCCACATCCCTGGAGCTTAGTTAGTGTGGTGTCTGGTTTATAGTAGGCGTTGATATTTGTTGGAAAAAAAAAAAAGAGTTGAAAAGAGAGTAAGATTGAACAAGTGGGTGAGGTGGAGGGGCAGTTAGACTTTATTTTGTATTTAAAAGAAGACAAGCTTAGATTACCCATGGTGATAAATTTTCTTATCTTAAAGTTTTTTTAATTGGATAATAAAAACACATCTAAAATTCAGTGGAAAACATTTCAATAATTATCTCCAAGGTACTTGAAGATAAGAGGTAATCGTTGTGAATATACACAGATTATTTGTTCAATAAACTTACTATACTTTAGTGAGAGCATTCGAGATGCTTAGTGTCCACTATGAGACTGAGAGTGACTCCATGGATAGAACTGAATGGGAGAACCTCAGAGATCATCTCAATATGATAGGTTTAAACTAGCTATATTTGTTATTTATATTTTCTTCAAAGTTGCTATTAAAATGGCTATATCTTCAGTAAGCATCAACACTTGGGCAATCAAGTTCCACAGATTATTAGTCATTTTGTTAAATACGTGTTCTCAATTGTTGTAAAACTACCTATCCAAAGCTTTCTGGGATCCATAATACTACTACTATTTCCAGATTTCCAAAACAACCCCAAACCACCGAACGATCAGCTTCCCTCTACTTCCCCCAACTTTGGTCAATTTTTTTTTATCTGCTCTTGTCTTTCAAGAATTTAGAGGCAAGTATTTTCAAATATCAACCTGCCCAGACCTGACAGCGGTGCCGGAGGTAAGGCTGGGTACAGATTCATAGCCCAACTTAGAGGCTTTTTGTTTGTCCCTCCTCTGAGATGTGCAACAATAACCGTTCTGAAACAAAGTTGGAAATGTAGGTGAAGAAAAAGGGTGGAACCAGTCTGACTTGGGACTGTGGCCAAAACCATGTGTATTGATTTTTCCTTGCCAAAATATTATTGCCATTTTTCAGAACTCTGCTAAGGATTTGGAATCCATCTCTTTGCTGAGTCTGCCACATGTTACAATTCTCCTCAGACCATGAGCTAATGTTGCAAGAGAGTAGAGCATCTGGTATCATGAGAGAACTTAACTCGATCTTGATGCTAAAGACAAGTATGCTAATGAGGAGCTTCCCTATGTTATTAAATAGAACTGTCACTTTCATACCAAAGTGGCAAAATTATATTCACATTAACAAAACAAAACACCAATAACTACAAAATTTAAAAGAATTTACATAAGAATATCTTATTACTTACTTATTTTATTGTGCCTTGATTTTTTTGTCATAGTCCAAGTATTCCCAAGTCACATTTTAATGTAATGTATTTTTTTAAGTGCTGCTTACATAAGATATCTATGACTATAACAATTGTTTCCTATCTGAATAAAAGAGCAAAATGTGGGAGACAGAACTTACATTATGAAATATTACTCTAAGAAAATAAGATTTTATCAAATGTTATCATTTAAAGTCAAATATCTAATATTATATTGCCGCTGTTAGACTGTAATCCTGTAAGTGTTTTTCTATCATTTTTGCAATTATTAAGATGATCTGATGGGGCACCTAGTTGGTTCAGTCATTAAGCATCTGCCTTCTGCTCAGGTCATGATCTCAGAGTCCTGGAATTGAGCCTCACATCGGGCTCCCTGCTCGGCAGGAAACCTGATTCTCTCTTTCCCACTCTCCCTGCTGTGTTCCCTCTCTCACTGTCTCTTTCTCTCTCTCTCTCTGTCAAATAAGTAAATAAATTTTTTTTAAAAAAAGATCTGATAATATGTTGAATATTAATTCACCACAAAATTACCAAGTTATTGCAATGCAATTTCTAGACTTATGTGATCAGTAAGTCTTGATATGTTAAAGTGAAATCTGAGAAGTGAGAGGAAAGAATATGAAAATAATGTATGACATAACTTTGAAAAGGAACTGATTAGAGTGAGATTTTGAGATAGAAAAAATATTTGAGCAAGTCTGTGAAGTAGGAGCCAGAGTACTGGGTGGCTTAGGAGTGGAATTGAAGACAGGAGGAAGAGATGTAAGGAAACAGGTGGTTGGATAAATTCAATTTTATCTTACACCTGGAATTTGATCATGATCATTGAATCTCTATTCATTCTTTAATTATTATACAATCCTGTGTAATGAGTACACTTCCCACCAAAACTCAAATGAAGAATGTGAAAAAAAGTTGTTAGTTAAGTTCAGATTTTTCGGTACAGTTAACCACAGTCATACCACTGGAAAGAACATAGACACATGGCATTTAATATGTCATATAAATTTACTTATTTTTTTCAAAATATAACTTATTTATGTGCCTCATATGTTATTGCAGGGCAAAAAAAATGGCTTATACATAAACTTATTATAGGTGGCATCATTTATTTTTCTTTCTTTTCTCTTTTCTTCTGAATTATGGTATGATTCCTAAGAAAGAGAATTGGGAAATAATACATCCTGTTTGTACTTGGAATAGATGAATTTTCAGAGGTCAAGGCATTCCCTATGAGATTTTATATTTATTGTGTTCTCATTTTGATGGGAAGGACACACCCGCATGCACACATATGTATACTTTGGATAACAGGAACAACAATTCTATAATCAAGTAGTGCCAAACAATAGTGCCTGTATTTATATTTGTAATTACAGCTTTTTGTTGCCAAATAAAACTACTGTAATTGAGTTGAGAATGCTGGAAAAGGCAGAAGTCAAATTATTAATAATAAATGTTGAATTTTTTCCAAGTTCAAATGCTGTCGTGACTTGATTTGTAAATCAGTGTTACAGTAGTTTGAAAAGAGACATGGTAGGAAAACTTGAGGGGAAAATTAAATAGAAGACATAAGGGGGAGAGAGTAGTATTTCTTGAGTATACCCTCTTACGTAACTTTGACATTTGAAAACATGTAACATTCTACCTATTTTTAGATATAAACTAAGATAAATGGTAACTCAAAAACTGAAGGAACACATAAAGAATGTCCTAATTGTAATTCCATTGACTACCATAAGTGCGCTATAGGGAAAGTAAGTGAAATAACAAACTAACCAAAGTAATTTATGAACACAGTATTTATATACCCTTAATCTTGAACAAAGTAGCATGTGAAGAATCACAGACAAATCCTAAAGTATTTTTAATAGGTTTGTTGATGGTACTAGTGTAGGCAAAACATTCTGAAACTATTTTAGATGCACTAAATAGTTGAATAAATGGGTAAATGTTTTGATGTTGGGAACCAAACGTTTCACTATGGAAAAACAATAGATATTGAATGGGGAAAAGGCAAATATGAGCCCAATAGGGATAGACTGGAATTCGATGTACTAGTGTGAACTTATATTTTCTTAAATACGTTTATTAGTGTACGTGTGTATGCATGTTTATGTGTACCTGTACGTGTGTATGTATGTATCTATAGCTCAGATAAGCATATGTATGTGTGTGTGTGTGTATGTGTGTATGCATGTCCAAAGCTCTGTCCAAAGAAAGACCAAGAAAAAATGACACCCCAGTAGCAACGAACCCACCTAATGCCTATAACTTCTTCTCTATTACTACTCTTCCTAAGATGAATAAAGGCACCTTGAAGAATCTGATAACAGGGCTGGGCACAGTAAGTACAAGATGGCCCTGATGCTTCTTGTTATGCCAGAAAATAAGGAACTACTAAAAAAAAGAGTGACAGGAGCTTGTCATAAGGATACAACTGCCAGTTTGAACAGGCAACTACTGGCCAAATCTGGGACAATTTTAGCACCAAATTAACTATACACCTTAATGAATTATAATCCACTGAATGAATGGAAATTCATGAGTGCATATTGATAATAAATGGAGAAATGAATAATTAAATAAAGGAGATCTCAGGGCACCTGGGTGGCTCAGTGGGTTAAAGCCTCTGCCTTCAGCTCAGGTCATAATCTCAGGGTCCTGGGATCTAGCCCCGCATTGGGCTCTCTGTTCAGCAGGGAGCTTCTTCCCACTCTCTCTTTGTCAAATAAATAAATAAAATCTTAAAAAAAAAGAAAAGAAAGGAGATCTCTTCCTTATAGTAAATTCAGATGACTAACTGATCATTGTGGAGGGAATGTTAAAGTTAGGAAATAATCATTTGATAAACAGTATGTTCTACATAGATTTAGGCAAAATAGCAAATGTATGACAAGTTTAAAAAGAATTTTTTATTAGGAGTAGGATATTTGCATTGTCTTACAGTGTCTCCCCACAGACTAATTATTAATTCCAAGGGAGAAAAACTCATAATTACAGGGAGGATATCAGCAGTATTTTAATGAAGTGATCAAAATTGACATCACCAATGAAGGGTAGATGGATATGATATGTCTCCAGATGTGATAACTTAGAAAGATACAGCACAGCTATGCAGTATTCCAACTGAGAATACATAATAACTACCTACTCATGAGAAAATATCAGATAAATGTAAGAGAGGAACATGTGACTTAAAAAAAGGGTCTTTACTCTTGAAAACATCAATGTTATAAAAGATCAAGAAAGACTATTGGAGATATTCAAGAACAAAGGAAACTAAAGAGAGATGCCAGATAACACAATACCTGGCCTTGGACTGGATAATCTAATAGAAGGAGGAAATGGTGTAAAAGATATTATTAGAACAACTAGAGTATTAGAACAATTGGAGTAGTGATGCTAAAATAGGCACAAGTATTAGATCAATGTAAATTATAAAACTGATAATTGTACTGTGATTACATAAGAGAACATCTTTATTTTTTATATTCAGGGTATTCATATTACATATTCAACTGTGTAATTCTTATTACACAGTTATGTGTATATATAACTTTCCCCCTAAGATCTGCAAGAAGGCAAGAATGCTCATTCTCACCATTTCTATTCATCATGGTATGAGAGGTTCTAGATAGGTCAGTAAGGCAAGAAAAAGAAATGAAAGCCATCCAGATTGGAAAATAAAAAAGTAGAACTATTAAGTGAGGTTAATATATTGCAGAATAGCAGGTGAACATACTAAAATTAATTTTGTGTATATACTAGCAACATAAAATTGGAAATTTAAATTTAAGGAAATACCATTTACAATAGCATTAAAAGATAAAATATTTAACAAATCGGAAAAATATGTACAAGGCTTACATACTGAATATTTTAAAACTCTAATGAAAGATTTCAAAGGAAATCTAAATAAATAGAGAGTTATACCTCATTTATGAAATGGAACACAAAATAATGTTAAGATGTCAAATCAGACTATAAATTTTATGCAGTCTCAGTCAAAATCCTAGCAGGATTTCTTCTTTTTTTTTTTTTTGGTAGGAATTGTCAAGCTCATTCTAAGGTTCATATAGAAATACAAATCACCCACGGGGCACCTGGGTGGCTCAGTCAGTTAAGTGACTGACTTTTGATTTTCATTCAAGTCACGATCTCAGGGTCATGATGTCAGGGCCATGATACTGAGCCCCAAGTCAGGTTCCATGCCCCGTGTGGAGTCTGCTCGAGATCCTCTCTCTTTCTCTGCTCCTTTTCCCACTTGTATGTGCATGCACACTTTCTTTCTCTCTGAAATAGATAAATAAATCTTAAAAAAAAATACAAATCCCCCAAGGTAGACAAAAACAACTTGAAAAAGAAGAATAAGGTTGGATGAGTAAGATTATCTGACTTTAGGACTTATTATAAATTATAGTGCGATCATAGTGTAAGGATAAACAAATAGACTGACAGAACATAATAGAAAATACATGATAGAAATAGGTCTACAGAAGTATACATATACATATATGGTCCATTGATATAAAAAAAAGATGCAAAATCAATTCCATGGAGAAAAAAATGGAATTCTTACAATGTGCTGGATTGAGTATCCATTTATTTAAAAAAAAAATCTTGATAAAGGAAGTGTGTCCCATAGGATCAGAGAGCAGGAAATAAAACCCAACCTGAGTCTTGAAGGAAATGGACACAAATAAAGGGGTGATAAATTAGAAATTAGAAATCATGTTTTATTCTTTGGTTTTTGAATTTTTTTAAATATTTATTTATTTATTTATTGACAGAGAGAGATCACAAGTAGGCAGAGAGGCAGGCAGAGAGAGAGAGAGGGAAGCAGGCCCCCCGCTGAGCAGAGAGCCCGATGAGGGGCTCCATCCCAGGACCCTGAGATCATGACCTGAGCCGAAAGTAGAGGTTTTAACCCACTGAGCCACCCAGGTGCCCCGGGTTTCTGAATTCTTTTAGGTACACTTCTACCTCCTTTGAGAAACTCCATATGTATCTACATATCACACCAGTAAGCTCTGCCTGATCAATAGTAAAGATGTACTTTACTTTTTGAAAACAACTGTATTGAGGTATATTGATACACAAAGCACTGTCCATATTTAAAGTACAGTTTGGGCAAAGATGGTGGAGGAGTAGGGGACCCTATTTCAACTAGTCCCCTGAATTGAGCTAGATATCTATCAGATCACTCTGAACACCCATGAAATGAGCCTGAGATGTAAAGAGATATATCTGGATCTCTACAAAGAGAATATCTCCAGCGGTTGGCTTTGAGATATGAAGTGGGGAGCCATAATTCTGTGGGTGGATATAAGAAAATAAAGAGAAGGGGATTGAGCCTACAAGATCCTGCACTGTCAGAGTGCAAAAGGGGACCAGGCACAGACTCACAGACTGGTAGTGGTGGGGAAAGGACTTTAGGGCAATCCCCAGACTGAAACCTGGAACTGCAGGGGTATGCATGCCAACCAGGGGTGGCTGGCAGTTTTAGGAGCACAAAGGGCAGAGACGTGCCTGGAGCTGGAAGTGAGGGCTGGAAGTGCTGCTGTGGGGTGCACAACCTAGGATGCTGTGGTTTTTAGCAGCACAGACAAAAATGGAGTCTATGTGGCCTGGAAGTCTCTCTGGAGAGCAGACTGAGATCTCTCTGTTCTGAGACAAAGGTTTGGATACAATCACTTCTGCTTTGACACTCAGAAGAGAAGTGAAAAGCCACAGGGGAAGTTGCCTGAGAACAAAAGTCCCCCAAAACTGGTTTTCACTGAGCCCATCCCCAACTCTGCCCAGACAGGGTTGTCTGAGTACAGTGCAGCAGGACTTTCCCCTAGAAGACAGGCTGGAAGAACAAGAGGCCAATCATTCTGAAGTCCCTATAAAACAGGTGCATCTTCCTTGGGTTGTGGTCAATAACTTAGAATCTGTACATTCCCTCAACCATTCCTCAACAGAATGACTAAGAGGAGGTACCCCCAACATAGGAAAGATTTAGAGATTGTGACCTCTGTCACAGAACTCTTGGATATGGATATAAGCAAGATGTTGGAAATAGACAGGGTAACAGTTAGGAGGACAATAGCTAGGAGGGAGAAAATCATTAATGGCAACAGAGTCTAAGGGCAGAAATGAGAACTGATCTGACAGAACTTATAATGTTATCCATGAGATCTAATCTAATCTAGATACTCTAACAGCTAGGGTAAATGAGGCAAAAGAACAAATTAATGATCTAGAAGACAAACTGATAGAAAAGAAGGAACAGGGGAGGCCTGAAACAAACAGTTTAAAATCTATGAAAACAGAATTAGAGAAATAAATGATGTCATGAAACAGTCCGATGTCAGAATCATTGGGATCTCTGAGGGGGTGGAGAGAGAGCAAGGACTCGAAGATATATTTGAGCAAATCATAGCTGAGAACTTCCCCAATCTGGGAATGAAACAAGAATTTTTGTCCTAGAAGCAGAGAGGACCCCTCCCAAGATCAAGGAGAACAGAACAGTGTCTTTGCATGAAATAGTAAAACTTGCAAATCTTAGAACCAAGGAAACCAACTTAAGGGCAATTAGGGGGAAGAGATTTCTTATGTATAGAGGAAAGAACATCAGAATAACATCAGACCTGTCCACAGAGACCTGGAAAACCAGAAAGGGCTGGCAAGACATATTCAGGGTACTAATTGAAAAGAACACGCAGCCAAGAATAATTTATCTGGCAAGGCTTTCATTCAGAATGGATAGAGAGATAAAGAGCTTCCAGGACTGGCAGAAAATGAAAGAATATGTAACTATTAAGCTGATCCTGCAAGAAATATTAAGGGGGGTTCTATAAAAGGAGAAAGACCCCAAGAGTGATATAAAACAGAAATTTACAGAGATGATCTATAGAAAAAAGGCAGGCAACATGATGACAATAAAATAATATCTTTCAATAGTCACTTTCAACATGAATGGCCTAAATGCTCCCATAAAATGGCACAGGGTTGTAGATTGGTAAAAAGACAGGACCCATCCATATGCTGTCTACAAGAAATTAATTTTGAACCTAAAGATACATCCAGACTGAAAGTAAAGGGTTGGAGAATAATCTTTCATGCCAATAAACCTCAAAAGAAAGCAGGGTAACAATTCTCATATCAGACAAATTAGATTTTAAGCTAAAACCTGTAGTTAGAGATATAGAAGGACACTATATCATTCTTAAAGGGTTCTGTCCAACAAGAAGATCTGACAATTGTAAATATCTATACTCCCAACATGGGAGCAGCCAAATGCATAAGTCAACTGATAACCAAAATGAAGAGAATATAAAATAATGCATTAATAGTAGGATACTTCAGCACTCCACTTTCAGCAATAGACAGATCATCTACGCAGAAAATCAACAAAGAAACAAGAACTTTGAATGATCCACTGGACCAGATGGAACTCATAGATATATACAGAACATTCCACCTTAAAACAACAGAATACTCATTCTTCTCAAGCACACATGGAACTTTCTCCAGAATAGACCACATGCTAGGTCACAAAGCAGGTCTCAACTGATACCAAAGATTGAGATTAATTCCCTGCGTATTCTCAGAACACAATGGTTTGAAACTGGAACTCAATCACAAGAAAAAGAAATTCAAACAATTGGAAGCTAAAGATCACCCTGCTCAAAAATGTTTGGGTCAACCAGGAAATCAAAGAACTTAAACAATTTGTGGAAACCAATAAGAACAAAAACAAATTGGTCCAAAACCTATGGGGTATGGCAAAAGCAGTCCTAAGGGGGAAATACATAGCCATCCAAGCCTCATTCAAAAAAATAGAAAAATCCTGAATACACAAACTATCTTTACACCTCAAAGAACTGGAGAATCAATAGCAAATTAAACCTACTCATGCACAAGAAGGGACATAATTAAGATTAGAGCAGAGATCAATGAATTAGAAACCAGAAATACAGTAGAACACATCAATAAAACTAGAAGCTGGTTCTTTGAAAGGATTAATAATATTGATAAACCACTGATCAGACATATCCAAAAGAAAAGAGAAAGGACCCAAATTAATAAAATTATGAATGAAAGTGGAGAAATCATGAGTAATACCAAGGAAATAGAAACAATTATCAGAAATTATTATCAACAACTATATGCTAATAAATTAAGCAACCTGGAAGAAATAGATGCATCCTGGAAATCTATAAACTACCAAGACTGAAACAGGAAAAAATTGATAACCTTATAGACCAAGAGCCAATAACGAGATTGAAGCAGTCATCAAAAACCTCCCAAAAAACAAGAGTCCAGGACCTGAGGGATTCGCTGGGGAATTCTACCAAATAATACCTATTTGGTATTTTTCAAAATACCCAGAAGCTGTCTCAAAAAATAGAAACAGAAGGAAAGCTTCCCAACTCATTCTATTGGGCCAGCTTTACCTTGACCTCCAAATAGGCAAAGACCACATCAAAAGGGAGAGTTTCAGACCAATATCCCTGATGAATATGGATGCCAAAATTCTCAACAAGATCTTAGCAAATAGGATCCAACAGTACATTAAAAGGATTATCTGCCATGACCAAATGGGATTTATCCTTGGGATGCAAGGGTGGCTTGACATAGATAAATCAATCAATGTGATAGAACACATTAATAAGAGGAGAGAGAACCATTTGGTCCTCTCAATTGATGCAGAAGAGGCATTTGACAAAATATAGCATCTTTTCCTGATTAAAACTCTTCAGAGTACAGGGATAGAAGGAACATTCCTCAATTTCGTAAAACCCATTTATGAAAAATCCACAGCAAATATTCTCAATGAGGAAAAACAGAGCATTTCCCTCAATATCAGGAACATGACAAGGGTGCCCAATCTCGCCACTGTTGTTTAACATTGTACTAGAAGTCCTAGCGACAATACTCAGATAACAAAAAGAAATAAAATGTATTCAAATTGGCAAAGAAGAAGTTAAACTCTCTCTTTGACGATGACATGATACCTTAAGTGGAAGACCCAAAATCTCTACCTCAAATTATCAGAACTTATACAGCAATTCAGTAATGTGGCAGGATACAAAATCAATGCACAGTAATCAGTTGCTTTCTTATGTACACTAATGATGTAACTGTAGAAAGAAAAATAGAGAATCGATTCCATCCATTTACAATAGCACCAAAAACTATAAGATACCTTGGAATACACCCAACCAAAGAGGTAAAGGATCTATACTCTAGGAAGTACAGAACACTCATGAAAGAAGTTGAAGAAGACACAAAAAGATGGAAAAACATTCCATGCTCATAACGTGGAAGAATAAAGATTGTTAAAATATCTATATTGCCAGAGCAATCTGTACTTTCAATGCCATCCTGATCAAAATACCTATGGCACTTTTCAAAATTCTGGAACAAGCAATCCTAAAATTTGTATGGAATCAGAAAAGAACCTGAATCAGCCAGGAAATGTTGAAAAAGAAAAACAAAGCTGGGGCATCATGTTGCCTGATTTCAAGCTTTGCTACAAAGCTGTGATCACCAAGAGAGCTTGGTACTGGCACAAAGGTGGGCACATAGACCAATGGAACAAAAATGGAGAGCTCAGATATGGACCCTCAATTCTATCCTCAACTAATTTTTGATAAAGCAGGAAAAAATATCCAGTTGAAAAAAGACAGTCTCTTCTATAAGTGATGCTTCGGAAATTAGATAGTTCTATACAGAAGAATGAAACTTGGCCATTCCCTTACACCATGCGCAAAGATAAATTTAAAATGGATGAAAGACCTCAATGTGAGACAGGAATCCATCAAAATCCTAGACATGAGCATAGGCAGTAACCCCTTCAACATCAGCCACAGCAACTTCCTTTAAGAGATGTCTCCAAAGCCAAGGGAAACAAAGTGAAAACGAACTTTGGGGACTTCATCAAGATAAAGAGCTCCTGCACAGCAAAAGAAACAGTCAACAAAACAAAGAGGTAACCCATGGAATGGGAGAAGATATTCGCAAATGACACTATAGACAATGGGCTGATATCCGAGATCTATAAAGAACTTCTCAAACTCGACACTGTCAAGAAATGGGCAGAAGACATAAACAGACACTTCTCCAAAGAAGACATACAAATGGCTAATAGACAAATGAAAAAATGTTCATTATCATTAGCCATCAAGGAAATTCAAACCAAAACCATAGTGAGATACACCTTACACCAGTTAGAATGGCAAAAATTGACAAGGCAAGCAACAACAAATGTTGGAGAGGTTGTGGAGAAAGGGGAACATCCTTACACTGTTGGTGGGAATGCAGGTTGGTGCAGCCACTTTGGAAAACAGTGTGGAGGCCCCAAAGATACAGATGTAGTGTAAAGAAGAGCCATATACACCCCAATGTTTATAGCAGCAATGTACACAATAGCCAAACTCTGGAAAGAGCCGAGATGCCCTTCAACAGTCAAATGGATAAAGAAGATGTGGTCCTACATACAATGGAATATTACTCAGCCATCAGAAAGGATAAATCCAACTTTTGTATCAACATGGATGGGACTGGAGATTATGCTGAGTGAAATAAGTCAAGCAGAGAAAGTCAATTATCATACGGTTTCACTTATTTATGGAACATAATGAATAGAGCATGGATGGCATTAGGAGAAAGAAAGGAAAAATGAAGGGAGGGAAATTGGAGGGGGAGACAAACAAACCATGAGAGACTATGAACTCCAAGAAACAGAGGGTTTTAGAGGGGAGGGGTTGGGTGAGCTCGGTGATGGGTATTGAGGGCATGTGTTGCATGGAACACTGCATATTATACACAAATAATGAATCACAGAACACTACATCAAAAACTAATCATGTAGTGTATGCTGACTTTCATGATATAATAAAAAAGAAATCTTGATTAATATTTTCTCCATATACAAAAATAAATTCAAGATATTTCATAGACTTAAACGAAACACCAAAAACCATAAAACCACTAGAAGAAAATGTGAGAGAAAATCTTTTTTATTTTGGGTAAAGTTTTCTTAGATATAATACCAAAATCACAATATATAATATATCGAAGAAATAGTTGATATATAGAACATCATCAAAATTGAGCACTTTGGCCTTTGAACATCATTACAGGAAATGAAAAGAGAAACCAAGCTTGGCAAGAAAATATTTGCAAACCAGACTAGTAGAGAACTCGTATTCAGAATACATAAAGAACTCTCAAAACTAAATAATGAAACAATAAATAACCAAATTAAAAAAAAAAGAGTGCTTTGGCAGGGCATATACTAAAATTGGAATAATACAGGGTAGATTAGCATGGTTTCTGCAGAAGGATGACACACAAATTTGTGAAGCGTTCCGCATTAAAAAAAAAAAAGATTTGAATAGACACTTTATCAAAGACTGTGTGTGTGTGTGTGTGTGTGGTAAGAAGTGTATGAACAAATGTTATCATTAGTCACTGGGGAAATACAAATTAGAACAATTAGGTAACACTACACACCTTTTAGTAAGTCTGAAATTAGAATGCTGATGAGGTGTCAAAATGTTGATGAGGATGTATAACAACCAAAACCCTCCTGCACCTGCTGGCACAAATGGAAAATGATACAACTGCTTTGAAAAACAGTTTTCAGTTCCTTGGGAAGCTAACCATACTTCTACCATATGACCCAGTCATTGCATTTCCAGCTATTCACTCATACAAAGAAAGCATGTATCTATACTTGCTCAGACATGTATTTGCAATAACTCTACACTGGAAACAATCCCTATCTCCAACAACAGGTCAATGGATAACAAATCATAGAATTGGGTATATAATGGAATACCACTCAGTTATAAAAACTAATGAACTATGGAGTCAGTCACCAATCTTGATATAGATGAAAATAATTATGCTGAGCGAAAGAAACCAAACTTTAAAAAAGTGTGTAATATAAGATTCTACTTTTATGAAATTCTATAAAATGCAAATTCATCTATAATGACAGAAAGCAAATAAATAGTTTTCTGGGATGGTGGGATGGGTAAAGTATATACAACACCTTTAGGGATATAAAACAATAAACACAATTTCTTATATGTTAAATATGCTATTTCCAATATTTTAAAAAAAGGTCACATGCAATTAATTAAGTAAAGTCCCCTCTTAATGCATACAAGAAAGTATTTCAATAAGACAAATTTTTAAAGAGAACTATAGATTTGAAGGATTCTTTACAAATCAGTCATTATTAAAGAATTACTTTCTCCCTTGAAACTACTGCTGAGACCCACATCATTTTTAAAATATGGAAATTTCATAACTTTTTCTACAAAGTTTTTTTTTTAAGATTTTATTTATTTATTTGACAGAGAGAGAGAGATCACAAGCAGGCAGAGAGGCAGGCAGAAAGAGAGGGAGAAGCGGGCTCCCTGCTGAGCAGAGAGCCCGATGTGGGGCTCGATTCCAGGACCCTGAGATCATGACCTGAGCCGAAGGCAGAGGCTTTAACCCACTGAGGCACCCAGGCGCCCCATTTTCTACAAAGTTTTTAATTAATTTGTATGCCTGAGTATATTCCTAGCAAGTAACTCATTTAAGGAAAATTAATTTTTTGAAATATTTTTTCTCCAAAGAAAGAAAATGCTTCATATAACGAGAATATGGCCTTAGGAAAGGAGTCAGATTGTTTTAATTGCTGGGAAAGTTCATGGAAATATATTAGTAACCACATGTTTCATATAGAAAATCACCTCCTTAAGATGCTCAATTTCACAAATGTGTAAAGAATAGCTAGATAGCAAAACGACCCACAAAAGATGTGATAGTCTAATTCCCTGAACTTGTGAATAAGCAAAATTCCAGTGCAAAAGAAATTAAAGAAGCCAATGGAATTTGGGTGACTAATCAGTGGGCTTTAAAATAGAGTGATTATCCCAGATTATCTGCGTGGGCCCAAGGTAATTCCAAGGTTTCTTAAATGTGGAACAACGAGGCAGAAGCGTTAGTGTCAGAGTAATATGATGTGCAAAAGATTCAACCAGCCATTGCTGACTTTGAAAATGGAAGGAAGCCACAAACTAAGTAATGTGGCAGCATTTAGAAGCTGGAAAGGGCAAAGAAACGTTCTCCTCTGGAACCTCCAGAAGAGAATACAGCCCCACCAACACCTTGATTTTAGCTTGTGAAGTCTCAGTTTGGACTCCTGATCTCCAGAATTGTAATATAGTAAATGTGTGTTGTTTTAAGCCATTAGGTGTGTAGTATTTTGTTACAACAGCAATAGACAACTAATACAATCTTTATATTTTGAATTGGTACAAAAGACTATGGCACTGCCCTCCAGGAAATTACCATCCTGGGCTTTAAGTTACACAAATGAATGTATGGAAAGACGGTTTTCCTCAAGTTGCCTCATAAACTTAATATTCTCTGTGTAGTATCTGTTGAGATTAAACTAGTTACCTCAAATTAAAATTTATGAGCTAAGAAATAGAGGGGTCAAAAGTGACAAGTAATCAATATTACTTCAAAAATCCTTTACTTTGTTAAACAGGAGTTTGATACCTTGTGCTCTTCCTTAATAGTTCTGATGGATTTTGTCAACAGGTGCTCTAGTTAAGGTGGAAAGAAGTCTTGGATTTTAATGAACATAAATCTTGCTGTCACCTCCTAAATGGACAGAGATCTGCTACTATGGCAAGTGCAATTTGTTTAGAACTTCCATACATGATTTCCTTGCCAAGTATAACATTTTATTATTACTTTATTACTATTATTATTACCACTACTATTACCACTAATATTTTAATGCTTCAATTACCTATAGAAAGCTATAACTTTTTTCCTTTGAAGATTTCATATATCAAAATAAAGAGCACCATTCAAATTTATAAAATTCTCCAATTATTTTATTAAAAACTATGTGGTTTATTTTGGCACAGTGTATGTTTTTGAAACATTCTAAAAAACCACAGCAAGAGAAAGAGAACTATACAAGGCCTTCCCCACCCACTCATCATCACCACCAAAAGACTGAGTTTTTAACTGACACTCTGAATGGAAATATATTAACTTCTCATTCTTTTATCCAGAAGTCATGTCTAACACTGCCAATGTGTAATACATGTTCTGACCACCCGATTCTTGACCTCATATGGCACCTGTCCTCAAATGAAATGGAAGCATTTATACGGGAACTAGAAATGGTGTGTGTCATTAGGATATGACAGCCAAAGAGGGTTTTTTTGAAAAATATTGTTTTTTCCAAAAAAGCATGCCCTTCACTATTGTAGAATTGTCTCTTGATGTTTTTGCACTTAAAAATTTACCAATCACTAAAAAGAAAGGATAGTTATATAATATGATAGAAGTGCTAAATATAGCTTCAAGGGCAATCATAGTATTGCAATGATATGTAAATGTATCAAATTAATATGTTGTACACCTCAAATTTATACAATGTTACATATAAAGAATACATATTTAATAATTCTTTTATGTAAAAGACAGGACAAGTTTATATTGTCTTAATACTCATTGGATAGTTTATATATGAATCAATATTTATACACACATCCAAAGATATCAACAATTTACCAATTCCTCATGAGATTTGAACCTCAAACAATTACTTTCCTAATGAAATATTGCTGAAAAATTTGGAATTTACTCTGTATATAGAAAGTCAGTTGGGCTAGGCAAACTAGATCTGGTGATTAATTTTTATTATACTTTTTTGTTTTTTAAAGATTCTATTTATTTATTTAGTTAGTTATTTAGTTAGTTGTCAGTGAGAGTAAACAAGCAGGAGGAGCAGCAGGCTCCCCACTGAGCAGGGAGCCCGATGTGGGACTCGATCCCAGAACCTTGGGATCATGACCTGAGCCTAAGGCAGATACTTAACCAACTGAGCCCCCCAGACACACCTAATTTTTATTCCACTTTTTCAAGGAGGATGAGAATGCAAGAACATTTATGTGTTTTCTCTTGATTTTATAATTATATCTAGTGTTTGAAGCCTCTCATTAGCATTCTCTTATCCTATATTATCATATTTACTTGGTAGAAATATCAGTGTAACAAGATTTTAATGAGTTTGGTTAAACTTTCTCATTCTATTCTGACCAACATAACCATATTGAATTATAATTATAAAGTCACATTTAGTACCTTCTACACGTTGTAGATTCCATGAGCTATAAGAAGAATTCTAAGATAAAATTAGTTTGGAGAAAAGCAGACACTGTGTAGCTATGCTAATGAATATGAGAATAAATTAAATACGATTATTCAAAAAAAATTTTTTTAGAAAAGGGTGTGGTATCAGACTTTGAGGTCTATGTTGAAAAGAAATAATATATGATATCAAATATTGACCCTTTCTCTACATCAGTTTCTTCCCTGATATCTTCCCAAGATATTAATATATCTTGAATATACTGAAATCATTCAGTTTTTTTTTCTTTCTAGCTCTTACTTCATTTTAGTGCTAGCTAGCTTCATATCTTTAAGTTTTCCATAAGTAAAGGAAAAGACTAAAAGAAAGAGTTAACTTTAATTGGGGGATATTTCTGAAAGATTTTCAACCAATGAAAGTTAATTCAGTTCAAAGTTAGAAAGGAAAATATAATAATCAACTAACTGGCAGTTGTCCACAGGAAAACATTGTTCATGAGCCGGCAGGACTGGAACACTTAAGAGAGATGGAAGCTGTGGGTGGAAAGTCACTGCCGACTTTAAATAAAGTGGGTTTTGGCACTGCTTTTGACTTGATGTCGAATTCTCTGTCTGAACACTTTTGTCTTCCCAGACAGTCAGTCTCACTGAGGGCAGCAGAGTGAAGGTGGGGGCAGGGAAACCAGTTGCGGCAATGTCCTTTGGACTTGCCAGCTCCCTGGAGGGGATTGTTAGAGGCCCAGCTGAGTCTCATCACAATCATGGAAAAAAGCCCTCAGTCAGTGCTCTGATCCTGGGAACATATTCCTGAGAGGATCAAAATGGCTTCCACACTCACAGACTTACTCTGTCATGTGTATTTTGTGTTAGGACACTTTACAGCTCTATAAGTTCATACTTTTTTGTCATATTTATCAAAATCAATATGTACTCCAATTAATATTGAAATAATATTGAAAAAATACTGTCAACAAATAGGTATTTGTTGATTTCTTGTCACTGGAAATTAATGTATTAAACACTGCATTTCTTAAACCCAAAAAGAATTGAAAACTTTAGGCCTCATTTGGGTGTTAAACAACTCCTGAGAAAATGGTTTACTGCATAATAATTAATAGTATCTTGGGAAATAGGAGAACTAGGACATAGTTCATGAAACATCTGCCTTTATTTTAGAATAAAATATTATTTCCTTTAACATTTAGTGAAAATTGTAAGTATAATGAGTACCACACCTGCTGCTTATAATATATGAAATCCTGCATTATTACCATTTAGTTATATGTTTTTGCTAACTAGGGCACTTGAATTTCCCTGTTATCATGAATCTTCAGACCAATGAACTTCCCTGAATTTTAACTTTCAAGTTCTAAGATGGAATTTATTATGATTCTTGTATGATAAGTAAATAAGACATCTTAAAAACATGGATTTAAAAGAGCTTTAAATGAATACATCGTCACATATATTCTTCTGATTGCATATCAAATTGTTGCATTTTACCTTAAAATTACCTTTTAAGGGTAGTAAGAGGAGAAAATAAAAGATGACTAGAAAAAAGAGAAAAGGGTGGAGGGAGAAGAGGGAAAGAAGGGCTGAATACTACTTCTAGTGTAGACATGCACAAACCTGTTCATTATTTTTCACATCCCATATCATTTTCTCCGGGCTTTCCAAGCCAAATAACGGAGATAATTTGCACTAACTCCAAATAGCACCACTTTTACATATTCTCCAAAACTATCATGCTCTGAGTTGTGTACAATTATGTATTTAGAGGTTGGGGTTGGTGAATGGAGATTAAGGCTCTCTGGAGACTGAATAGCCACAGGAAAAAGAAGTGGAAGGGTTCAAAAAACGAACTTCACAAGGTTGCCTTTATCTGAATTTGTATATCTTACTCTTTTCATATGCTTATTATAACTACTGCATTTTAGAAGAGTATAGAAACTTGACTAAAATTATGAATTTTTTTCCTAAGATTTTCTTGCAGAACCTGAACATTTTTATTTATTTACAAAGTTGCTGAGTTTTAGTCCATCCAAGTGTCAGGTACTGTTACATAATTTACATTGTGCAATTATCAGGATAGATTACCTTCTGCTGCCAAACAAAGAATCCCCACATCTTAGTGGCTTAAAATAACAGAGATCTATTTCTTCTTCATGGTGGTAAATGTGTAATCCAGGTTGGAAAAGGGCAACCTGCTCATTGGAGTTGCTCAGGAGACCACCTTGATTGAAACTCTATTGCTATCTAAACATGAGGCTTCAGGTTTAGGTTTGGTAGGATCAAAGAACATAGAGAACTGAATTTCTTAAGTGCTTCTACTTGGTGTCACACTTCACTTTCATTCACATTTCATTGGCCAAAGCAAGCACCATGGCTATGTATAACTTAGAGAATATTGTTCTAATATTCTAATATGAATATTCCAGGAAGGTGAGGAGAATCAGAAATCCCTGGGAATAATATTAATATCTATCATAGTCTGCTTTTCTGATTATCAAATATTCTGTTCACTCTCCTTCCCACATGTAGAACATACCCATCACCACCTAAAAGTGACAACACAAAAGTCCATTCCAGTCATAGTGTGGAATTTAAAATCCAGAATCTCTGAGTAATGTGCATTGGTTTATTCATCAGGTCTTAATGTGGCTTCCCTTGATCTGGAGAATAGGGAGCTAAAATCAGTGAAAATGTGCTACCTTCCCAACCAGACAGACACACAATATGCAATGGTGGGAAAGGAAAACAATAAACACTCCCATTCAGAAAGGGGAAAAATGGGGAACTTTCTATAAACTCTGGTTCACAGCAATTCTAAAATTCCAATGGGAAGATTTTATGAGTTTCCCTACCCTGGGGTTATGGAACGTTCCTTAGTTGTGCCCTGATTGTATTCACTGGGAGGAACTCCTTTGTTCATTGTTTTTCAAGTCACTGGCTATAGCCACTGGGAGTATTCCTTTTCCAATATATTTCTTGGCCACATTTTAAGTGGTCACTGGGGAATAAGTACTTGCTTTCTTAACTCAGTTTCTGCCTATGTAAGGTGGGGACCCGAAAGGTCATTTAAAGTCTGGAAGAGGAGAGGAACAGACTTCTCAGATAGTCAGTGAGATTCTTATCTATGTGTTTTTGGTAAGCTCCCTGGCCTAGTAACCAGATTAATCCTATTTTTTGAGATATACTTCCTAGAACTGCTACATTTCTTTGTTTTCTCTTCCACATTCTCTCTCTCTCTCCTTAGGGTCAGGTACTTTGGTACCCTAGGATCTAATAATAATGAATTATGTTTCTAGTTGAAAGGACTTAAGAGTTTTCACCCCTAATTTACTCCTTATCCAAGTGTAATTTAATCAGTTGAAAGGTTTTAGTGGATTTTGGTTCCACAAAGTATTTCTCAATGAAAGATAAGACTTTCATTGTTTGGGATGAAAAAGTAATGTCTGGACTCATTCTGTTTCCTTTCCCCTCTGCTTTGGAAACTGACTAGTTCTTTCCTGAGTTCAATTGTTTCTTGCCAAACTATCCAGTGGTTACCAAAAAACCAACATTTTGCTGGCCAATGTATTCCTTTGGAGCTACAAGTGCATTGGGAACATGCTCTGCCTTTCATGTTATCATAGGCCTTAGCAAATGTCTCACCATGCTGTAAAGCACAAATCTCTCTCTTTTCAGTTTTCAGTATGATGCCCTACCACCAGCTATTAGATCCCAATGAAATAGTAACACGTTTTAGATTTTTATTAGGGAATCAGCATGCTTTAGGTACAATTTCCATATTAATCAACACAGTCAATTGGTAAGAAATAACCCCCAAAATTCAAATGTTTAAAGTAACAAAGGCCCAAGGCAGTTGCTTTCCTATTTACTAGCAATTAGCAATTAGAATGTGAAATTAAAAAAAAAAAGATAGCATTTACAATAGCACCAAAAAGAAAGATGAAATAATTAGTTTTAATCTACAAAATATGTATGAATCTCAATGTAGAATATTGTAAATTACTGATGAAAGAAATCGAATAATATCCTAATAAATAGGAAAGATATTTTCATGGATTGGAAAATGGAATATGGTTAAGATGTCAGTTCTTCCTAGCCATATCTATAGGTTAAACATAACCCCAATCAAAATCTCCACAAGCATTTTTGCAGCTACAAAAAAAATTATTTAAAATTATATGGAAAAATAAAGGGCCTAGAATAGCCAACACAATTCTGAAAAACAAGACAAAAATCTGAGTATTCTCAATATTACATTTCAAGATTTATTATAAAGCTCCTGGAATCAAAACAGTCTGGTATGAGAAAAAAATGGAACCCAGTTTAATGGTACAGAATAGTGAGCCAAAAAGTAGACCCAAACAGATACAGTTAATTGATTTTTGACAAAAACACAAAGGTAATTCCATGAAGATAAGACAGTCTTTTCAACAACTGGTGTTGAAATAATTAGATATCCTTATGTAAAAACATGAACTCACACACAGATTTCAGATCTTAACACCAAATCAACTCAAAAAGGACCAAAGATCAATGTAAAGTGAAAAGCTATAAAACTTCTAGGAGAAAATTAGGAAGAAATCTGTCTGAATGGCCTTGTGTTTGGTTATGACCTTTTAGGTACAATACCAAAAGAACCATCCATGGAAGGAAAACAAATATACTTCATTAAAACTAAGAAGACTTAGTTTTTTTTTTAAAAAAAGTCTTAAAAAGTCTTAAAAAGTCTTTTTTAAGACTTTTGTTCTGTGAGGGATACTAAGAGAATGAACAGAAAAGCCACAGACTGGAGAAAATATTTGCATATTCACAAATATTTTTTTGTGAAAGGACTTTGTGAAAGGACTTACATACAGAATATAAAAAACAGCATAGGTTTATTTTGTGCTGATGCTACACGTAGTTGAAGATCAGTAGGGGTTTTGCTCCTCATGGTCACTCAGGGACTCAAACCGATAGATGCTCTGCTGTCATGTCAGCTGAAGATTATGGAGAATTGGGCAACCAGTCTCACTAGTAATTGGCATGACACCTTCAATTACCTTTCATGGACTAAATAAAATAGTACAACCTAAGATGTGCTCTCAGAAGAAAATTTCTGGTATAAAAAACTGGAAATTTTATTGAGCATTAATAAGTATTCCATATCAGGTTACTCACATATGGCCAGACGGATGAAAGACCATTTAGATGATATTTATTAAACATTGCAAATTTAGATCAAACTCCCCACCCTCACAAAAATGGCCATGTTGCAATAAAAACTGTGGCATATTAAAAAAATTTGCATATATAAAATTAGAGATTTCATGATATAGAAACCTAGCTACTTCTCATCTTTGCAGGAGATTGAAAGTAAAAGCATTAAAATATTCAATTTTTATTTTAAATGTTAGATTGTGATTTAATCATTAGGTATCCATCTTGGAAAATTGTGATACCTTTGAGAAGACAGAGAAAAGATAAGATAAAATTATCTTTTTAAAGTGACTGTATACAGCCAAGATCATTAGAAACAAAATAACTTTAGAGGAATGTTTAATAGATCCATGTAAATCCCAATGGCTTCTAAAGTTGCTAAATTTTTTTTCTTCAATTAGATCTCTAAAGTGAACTTAAAAACAATGAAAACATGAGAAGGCCACATGAGGAGTTCCTGAGTCAAAGGAAAATCATCACATTCAACTGGAGTTTATGTTGAAAGAACACCCATTTGAAAAATGCAAATGAATTATTCAAATTTTACTCACTTCCATAGATATTTTAACATTAAAAAGATAACTTATTAACACAACCAGCTATGATTTAAGTAGGTCAGACCTCAAAGATTTTATTTAAACTTTAGTGGTTTTACTTCTTTGGGATTTTTCCACCCTTCAGTTAAATTCAGTATAGAAGTTTAATTAATTAATTAATTTCAAGTAATTAAATTAATTCTTATTAATTAAATTTAAAAACTTCTTGTTTCAGCAAAAAGTGTAAACCTATCATTGGAATAAGAAATATGAAAAAATGGAGTGATCGGGAAACAGGCTTCCCCAGCTCCATGAACTTAACTGATGAAATAAGTGCAAGTTTGGGGTGCCACGGTGGCTCAGTAGGTTAAGCATCTGACCTTTGATTTCAGCTCAGGTCTTGATCTCAGGGTCGTGAGTTCAAGTCCCATGTTGGGCTGGGCTCTACATAGAGCCTACTTAAAAGAAAAAAAAAAAGAAAGAATGAAAGAAAGAAAGAGAAAAAGAAAGAAATGCTAGTTCAGTGAATATTAGTATTACCATATTTTCAGGGGGAAAAAAAATCACTAATTGTTAATCAATTTGACGTTTCTTCTCCACTTCAGTACAATCAAGAATCGTAGGCAAACACCACATAAAGTTCTGTTTGGTTTTGTTGTTGTTTTTGTTTTTTTACAATAATCAGCTGTTAAATTTTGCTTTCATAGTTAGTACTATCACAAATTGTTGCCTAAAAAGAATAAACTGGACAAGCAGTTTCTATAGATCTCAGTTCTAAAAAGTAGATGAAAGTAACCCCAGCTAAATTCTGAAAAGAATATTCAAGTTTGTGGTCTCAGTGATAAATTGTGGGAAGTAGGGATAAATGACAGCTCAGCGTTATAAACTATTGTTGCCATTTCCTTTCCCATTAACTAAAAGTGATGACACAAAATGACCTCATCCACATCTCACAAATATATATGCATGTGTTTCTCTATACACTATAACCAATTTTCTTGATACACACAAAAGAAAAGAAAGCACAGGTTAGAAATCTAGGTAGAGTGATAAAAAATAGATATTAACATTTTTTTTCAAATTCTTCTTTTAGCTACATGACCTTGGGCAAGTCATTTAACCACTTTTGCCTTAGATCCTTTAACTCTAAAATGAAGAAAACAATAGCATCTACCTCAAAGGGTTTTTGTGAGAATTACACAACTTAAAATATATAAAGAACAAATCCTGGCATATCGTTAAATAAAAGTTGGATAAGTGTTAGTCATTATTATCAAGTGATTCATGAAATTGTGATGACCAGTTTCTTTTACATCTTTCTATCCAGATTTCCTTCATATTGACCACTTAACCTAGTACAAATCAACTTCTAAAACACTTTATGAATGCTTTTCTCCAGGTCTTGCTATTATCTCAGCTGGCATTGTTCATTTTCATCATTGTGATCCTTTTACTCAAACTATTATTCCCTTCAGCTGTGCATTTCTCAACTCCTCTGTATATATCCAGGAATTACTTGTCACCCAAAGGCAAGATCAGTTCTACAGGTTGTTGTCAGCTATTTTAGAAAGAAAAGATATCCCCCTTTTGAGTTTTTATAATATTTAACATATTATTAAAAATTTAGAACTGTCTAGAGGATCTGTCACTGTTGGCTAATTAGCACTAGAATGGCCATCTTTATAAAATCAAAATCTTTGATTTTGTCAAAATCAAAATTCCTGTCTGTTGACAGATATTTTTTGAAGGATCGAGGGACACAATTTAATAACTTTATTCTCCACTTAGTTCTGATCATCCGATGACTTCAAATTAACTTTGACTTTGTTTTTTTTCTCATTTACTTCTACAGATGTTTGGTTATAATATAGTTATAGTAGTGTTCAGCCTCATTTTTTTTTAGTAAAATATTCCACGGGAAGACCAGTTGCAATATTATTTCTCAACTGCAGAGATTGTTCTTTTGTACTTAGGCCTCCTGCCAATTAAGGATGGTTTCCTTTTGTCCCTGTAGGAGGAGATAAGGCAAAATTTTACCGTTTTAGTTTGTAGGTCAGAAAAAGAGAGAGAAAAAAGGTTCAGGGGTTTCTACTAGAGCTGACGATGATTGGGCTAAATCTGTTCTGGGGCATTGCTACCTCTCCTGCCCGTGTGGCAATCAGATTAGAGAGTTTGTGACCTCATCCCTCTCTTGCTTCAGCAATCCAGTGGCACCATCCTCAGGCTGGCTTCTGGCCTTCAGCATGGAATGGTGGGATAAAGTGAGCTAATCCAATCAGATTCCTTCTGGTAAAATCTGAACTAGATGCATGAAAATGATTTACCAATTAGGAAAAAAGGCAGAACTTGAAAAATTACAGTGCATAATGAATATAGCAAGTACATAGCATTTATATACATCATGCTAAAATTATGAGAAATCAAAGAAAATTTCTTGAGAGAAATACATTAAGAGAAAAACTCTGTGGCTCATGAGAGAAAAAGATGAATGCTAAGATTTCCTGAGTATGTACCACCATTCTGGTCCTCATTGCAGTCCTTTCCTGTCACCTCTAACAACTTCAAGAAGTTTGTTTATGTATTTTTATTTTTTTAACTGCAACATATATGAATTTTCATATAAGGGCCAATATGCCTAGGTAGAACCAGCAGACAGTATGCATGAAGTATACTAATTTTCATTTTCTGGAAGAAATGAGAATGAAGAACAAATTTCCTAATGATGAATTATTTAGCACTGGAATGTATTGAAGAAGGACTTTCTGGAATGGCTTAGAAATGAAATAGTTTATCATTTGGTGGAATAAGTTAGATTTATGTTTGCCAGAAGAAAATCTGAATAAACGCTATACCAAAGCCCTCCCATGAAAAATACATTTGACTTATTTTTGAATGATTGTATTCTGTGTGCCTGCATCTATAACTATTAACTTTACATAAAGTAAATTGAGGCCAAGGTGGTATGTATTAGTTTTCTATTACTTTTTTTTTAAAGATTTTATTTATTTATTCATGAGAGACAGGGAGAGAGAGAGAGAGAGAGAGAGAGAGAGAGAGAGAGAGAAGCGGGCTCCCTGAAGAGCACAGAGCCTGATGCGGAACTCAATCCCAGGACCCTGGGATCACGACCTGAAGCCAACAGCAGATGCTTAACTGACTGAGCCACTCAAGCACCCTGGTTTTTTATTTCTGTGTAACAATGATCACAAATGTAATGACTTAGAACAGTGTCCGTTTATTGGTTCAGTTTTATTGGAAGGATAGAAGTCTGGTATGGTGTACCCGTATTCTCTGCTTAGGGTATTACAAGGCTGAAATCAAGACACTGCCTGGTTGAATTCTCCTCTGCGAGCTCTCCTCTGCGAAGTAATAAGGAAATATTACTTCCAAGTTCATTCTTCTTGTTCCTTGAACTTGTAGGCCTGAGGTCTTCATTCCCTGCTAGCTATCAGTAGATAGCTGCTCTCAGCTCCTAGAGATCACATGTACATTCTGAGCCAAGTAGCCTCTTCTGTCTTCAAGCCAACAATGGTGTGTGAGGTCTTTTTTGTGTTTTGAATTTCTGACTTCCTCTTCTGTAATAAGACCCAGAAAACTTGGCTTTTAAAGGATTCTAGTGATTAGAATAGTCACTGAATAATCTGTTTTTTTAGAATTAATCGTGCAGTATAACACAATGTAATCATGGGAGTAATGTTTATTTTATTCACAGTTCCAAAGATTAGGACAAGATATTTGGGGAGTCATCTTAGAATTATGTCTACCACAGTGATTCTTTTTTTCTTTTACAGATCCTTAGGCACAGATAGACTTGTTAACACTTATATAATTAGAATATTAAAATGTATTTTCTACAATTTTTTTAAGTTGGTCAATATTTAATATTATTAGGTCAAGAGAAATAATTTAGCCAATATAGTATATGTAAAGAAATGAAATACAAATGTAGAGAAATCAGATACGTGGTAGTCATTTCTAGCAATTTAATCAAGACCACAGAGAAAAGATTTCAGTGCTTACTAATGATTTTGAAAAGCACAGTAAGACATGTAATTATTTCATTAAACATTTACTGAAGGAAAAATTGTTTGGTGACCTATACAATATTCACTAGAGACAAAGAATATTAGCTGAAATATGTACTAAATAGAAAGAAAAAAATTAAAAGTGACAACCTGGTCAATGTGAATATCATCTAGTGTATAGTACTAAGATAAATGCATTGAGATTGAAGAAGAAAGTACAAGGAATTCTCAATCTGCATTCCTTTACTGCTGAGGAGACTAAATCAGAGAGATCGTGCCTTGTCTAAGAAGATATGGTCAGTTGATGGAAGAACCAAGATGGGAGTCTTTGATCCCAGAACTTTGTTTCTTCTGCTACAACTTGACATCATTGACATTTATCAGTCTGTTATGACATTGTCTCAAGTGTTTTCCAAGCATGAGTGTGCAAATCTGTTTAGTCTCTTCCTCTGCCCTTAAAAGAACTGAAGAAGTACTCACTGTAAATCAAATGAAAAATTAAGAGTCCATTTTTAAAAAGTAAATGAAAAGAACAACTTGACTAATAATGTGCCTGGGTATAACAACAAGGCATAATAAAAACAAACAAACAAAAACCTCCTAGACTTGGAGTCAAGAATACAGGATACAAGCCTGGGCTCTGCCACTGACTGGCCTTAGACAAGTTATTGAATTTCTTATAACCTCAGCTTTCTCATTTTAAAAAGTTAAAGTAATGTTCTTTGACTCATAGAACTATTTTGAGATATATGTGAAGGTACTGAGAAACAAAGTAGAATATTAAATTGGTATTATCATTGACGCTAAGCAAAAAACTTCATGAACAATGATGGAAGTATTAAGGAAAGATGGAAGATTGAACATAATGCTAAAGTTCATGGTGAAATTTTCAACAATAGACTTAATTGTATACTTACTATGCTAATTCTTAACCATAAAATATTCCATATCATATAATTTCTCTACAGACTGGTGGCAGCTAGAATTATTCTTGCAGTTCTCTTTAGTTGGCAAAGCTGTTTCTTGGTCAGAATCAACCTTATTCCATGAACTCTGATTTATAGAATATAATAGCCAATACTGTTGGAATAGTTCATGTGGATGGTGGGCAGGGATTTGGGTGTCTGGACTCAGCCTTAAAGAATTTGAGCCAAGAAAAGCTTTTCATCAAGATATAAGGACTTAAAAAAAAATATATATATATATATATACACACACACACACACATATATGGTCTCTAGACTTATTTTTCTTGAGTAATAGAACTCTTAAATATAAAACAAAAAGTTTTGATGGCCATCAAAGGCCTATTTCATCACAATTGTTAAGGACATGTTCTTAAATGAAAAGTACACTTTAGAAACTGATTAAAATAATTATTCAGAACACTCTTCAAACCAGCTATAGAGTTGTGGGGCTGGAGAGAATCAGAGATGATCCAGCCCAACCTGGTCACTTGGCAGGTAAGAAAACTAAGATGGGCATAGTTTAATTTATGAATGAGGGTCTCTAAAACCCAAGAAGCTTCTTCAGGTTTGATGTATTTTGTACCACATTGTGCAACTTTTCAAGCAAGTATATTTTTATCTTTTCATCCAAAAATATTCTCCAACTGATCAAGATAGAGGAAATGAAATGTTCACTATTTCTCTAACAAATTCTAAGTTTATTTAAATTAGTTATCTTCATTATTATCAGTTTTTGAAATAAGCTTAGCTTTTTCTTTTAAAGATATATCAGTGAAATGACTGCATTCTTCAGGTTCCTCTATAAGAGTGTTTTTCAAATTTAATTGAATATTGAAACCAACTAGGGAGCTTTAAGAAATACAGATGCTTGCATCTCACCTCCTGAGATTTTGGTTTGTTTAATCTGAGATGTGATCTAAGTGGGATCTTCTAAAACAAGCAAATAAACAAACAAACAAAAACCAAACAAACCAACCCTAGATGATTCCATTGTGCAGCTAGAATTGAGAACCACTGCAAAATCCACAAAGTAAGCAGGGTTGGCAGCTAGAATCTAAGTTACGGATGATACAATTCTGGCATCTTTCTTCTGTACCTTGTGAGTTCTTTTCTTAATTGATCAGAACATTAAATAGAGAATTGGTGCATTTTGTTCCTATGGTTACAAACATTTTTAAAGTGCCTCCTTGAAGGCCAAATATTTCCTAAGCACTGGTAATATAAGTGCAAGTAATACATAGTCCTTGTCCTTAAGGAAGTTCCTGTGATGGTAGGGTCAGAGTAAGCAGCATTCATGTCATTGACAATTATAAGACACAAGAGGAGTGTTAAGATGAGGCATGCATGAACCTCTTCGACCTCTGCTACAGCAACTTCTTCCTAGAAACATCTCCAAAGGCAAGGGAAGCAAGGGCAAAAATGAACTATTCGGACTTCATCAAGATCAAAAGCTTTTGCACAGCAAAGGAAACAGTCAACAAAACCAAAAGACAACTGACAGAATGGGAGAAGATATTCGCAAATGACATATCAGATAAAAGGCTAGTATCCAAAATCTATAAAGAACTTCTCAAACTCAACACCCAAAGAACAAATAATCTGATCAAGAAATGGGCAGAAGATATGAACAGACACTTCTGCAAAGAGGACATCCAAATGACCAACAAAAACATGAAAAAGTGCTCAACATCACTCAGCACCAGAGAAATACAAATCAAAACCACAGTGAGATACCACCTCACACCAGTCAGAATGGCTAAAATTAACAAGTCAGGAAATGACAGATGTTGGCAAGGATGTAGAGAAAGGAGAACACTCCTACACTGTTGGTGGGAATGCAAGCTGGTACAGCCACTCTGGAAAACAGTATGGAGCTTCCTCAAAAAGTTGAAAATAGAGATACCTTATGACCCAGCAATTGCACTACTGGGTATTTACCCTAAAGATACAAATGTAGTGATCTGAAGGGGTGTGTGCACCTGAATGTTTATAGCAGCAATGTCCATAACATTTGGATATTATTTGTCTATATTTGGCTATTTGTCTATAGCCAAACTATAGAAAGAACCTAGATATCTATCAATGGATGAATGGATAAAGAAGATGTGGTATATATATACATATATATAGTACGCATCCATCAAGAGAAATGAAATCTTGCCATTTGCAATGACGTGGATGGAACTAGAGGGTATTATGCTAAGTGAAATAAGTCAATCAAAGAAAGACAATTATCATATGATCTATATGATCTCTCTGATATGAAGAATTTGAGAGGTAGGGTGGGGGCTTGTAGGGAGCGTGGGGGGAAAATAATGAAACAAGATGGGATCAGGAAGGAGACAAACCATAAGAGACTCCTAAACTCACGAAACAAACTGAGGATGGCTGGGGGGTAAGGGGGTTGGGGATAGGGTGGCTGGGTTGTGGACATTGGAGGGGTATGTGCTATGATAAGTGCTGTGAATTGTGTAAGCCTGATGATTCACAGACATGTATCCTGGGGCAAATAATACATTATATGTTAATAAAAAATGTTAAAAAAAAAAGAATAAGAATCTTTGAACACTTGAAAGATGGGAGAGACCATGGATATTATGGTATCCATGGTATACTGGTTAATCCAGAAACATGTGACCATTGAGGACTTCTTAGGGTAGAGCTTACAAACCCGTTACCTGCAAGAGCCAGACAGGTGTGGGAGAAATGCTTCACTTCTGCAAATAAATATACCTTTTCTTATTTGCCTTGAAGAAAAAAAAAAGATGAGGCATGCATGGCTGATTTTGCCCACTGATATCATTTATCAATAATAGTTGTGCATGGAATATTTCTATCTACATCCAGATACCGTTCATTTGAATACAAGATATTTTGTGATGAAGGGATAAAGGAAACCGTTCTTGGAAGAGGACAGCTGGTTTTCCAAATTCACTGAAATAACATGGATGAAAAACAGACATCCTAATTCCTCACTGAACTGGAAGTGTGTGTGGTTTTGCATGAGTCAATTGGAATTAAAGAACAGTCAATACAGCTCAGGAAAAGTACTTCTGCAGATCCCTGAACACACCCTGTTCATTCATGCTCCTCTTCAGCAGCATGAATAGTTCTCTCCAGCAACATAACAGTGAAGATTCCTGCCAACCTGTGGGGTGGATCTAGAAGGTATATAAATAGTTATAAGGAACAGATGACAACATTTTCTTTTCTAAATGACTTAGAGTAATTTAAGATAGAAAGTCTCGACTACTGAAAGGAATTGAAAAGCCAATTGCTCTCCTAAACATAATACCTATTTTACATTTTATTTTAGGTACCTATGAAATGAATTTTTTAAAATACTTGAAAAAAATGACAAAGCAATGATCAATAAATCAAATATTTATTTTGTATATTTGGTGTATATGCTATGAAATAATTAACATGAACCTCAAATATTTGGGTATAATAAAAATCATAATACAAGCTCAATGACCAAAGGTAAAAAATAAATCTCTATATGATTGGATTTACCAAAATCGAGATTAAATCTTAGAGAGAGAACTACATTAAGCTCTCTGAGGTTGGAATTTTTTTTCATTCTTAGAAACTTCTTTTTTACAAGTGTTGTTTTTTCTTTTAATTGAGCTATAATTAAATGACACATAACATTATATAAATTTCAGAGATATACCATATTGCTTTGATACATTTATACTGCAGTATGACTGCCATGGTATTATTAGCTAACACCTCCCTGGTGCCCCATAATTATTCTTTCTTTTTTTAAAATGATATTACTTATTTGTTTATTTTCAAGAGACAGAGCATGAACAGGGGAACATGTAGAGGGAGAAGGAGAAAAATTCAAGCAGATTCAAGCCTGACTCAAGACTCGATCTCATGATCCTGAGATCATGACCTGAGCCAAAATTAAGAGTTGGATGCTTAACCGACTGAGCCACGTTTAGGTCCCCCAATTATTATTTCTTCTAGTAGTGGGAACAATTAAGATCTTGTCTCTTAGCAAGTTTAATATGCAGCATTATTCACAAAAGCTTAGATATGGAAACAACCTAGTGTCCGTCAATGGATGACTGTATAAAGAAGATGTGGTGTGTATATATACATATAATGGAATACTACTCATTCATGAGATAAAAGGGAAATCCTATCATTTGCAACGGCATGGTTGGACCTCGAGAACATTATGCTAAGTGAGATAAGTCAGACAGAGAAAGACAAATACTACATGATATCTCTTATGAGTGGAATCTAAAAAGAAATGAACTCCAAAAAAACAGTGAGTAGAATGGTCGTTACCAGGAACTGAGAAGTGGGAGAATAAGAGAGATGTTTAAGATACAAACTTGGAACTAGTAGACAAATAAATCCTGGAGATCTAATTCACAGGAACTATCTTAGCTACCAAGGCAGCATCTGGCATATTTATTTGTTGAATGAATGAAGAGATGTCTTTAGTTTGTAAGCTAAATGTGCATTTGCCGTTTTTTCATTTGAAAGTATTCAGAGTCTGGTCTTAGTGTTTCTTCCCACGTAATTGTCTTTATAGCTTTTTTAAAATAAAGAGTGTCATATACATTTTGATTTGATGATACTAGCAGTAAAGTGAGACATAATAATTTCTTTCTTATATTAAATTATATTTATATTATATTAAATTATATTAAATTAAAATTTCTTTATTATATTAAAGGACACTTTTGGCTGAGAATTTTATGACTAACGAACCACCTTTGTTAATGTCATAAGAGTCAATGAACACCCAACAAACATTTTAAAATAAAAATACAAAATTAATTTTAATATTTTGTGTGATAATTAAAAAATCACATTTATACCTTAATAGATATTACATATGCATTGAATTTATATATTGATTTCCAAAGAGTTGACTATGGTAGTATATTGACTACATAACCTTGAAGATATAGATTCTTATCAGTGACCTGTAATTTTTTTCAGGGCTTTCAAACAGCTGAAAGGTGGCAGTAACTACTATAAAATATATAAATCACTGAAAATGATGTGTCTTCTTTTTTATGCGTGTGTCTCCAACAAGGTGGCTGGTAAATCACTGACAGTGTTCAAGTTTTACCAACTGAAATTAAAATCAGATACTTTCACAAAGGCACAGTCAAGCATTGCCCAGAGAATTCCCATTCCTCCTCTCTAGTCACACTTAAGTCAAGTATAAAGTACCACCACTTTTGAGCTTAGTATTATTAAGATGTCAAAAATACCTCTTCCTAATTTAAAAAAGACCACTCTCAACGTAAATTTCACAATGGAATATGGGGAGGGCCCAGCCCCCTGAAATATATTATGATAAAAAATACATATTGTATATGTGTGTACATATGTGTGCACATACGTGTTATATATATATATATATATATATGCCAACTATATGTTTCAAGTTATAGACTTATTATTTATTTACAAAGAGTCAGAATTTTGCATTATGCAAATAGAGAAGTGCAATACATACAAAGTTCTACACTTCTCTTGCTCTGCTGCTAACCAATCATCCAGAAACATTACTAAGATGCACACGGGTAAGAAAATCAGCATTTTTCGAGTCAGTTTTACTTGATATGATGTATCCATGTAGATCAAAGGTATAAAATTTAAAAAAAGACATTTAATTATTTCTTCAAATAAAATTAATTTTCATCTCTACAGAATTGGTTAATTTGGTTTTTTATACCATAAAAATCTATTAAGCATCAGTATTATGTGACAGGTCCTGTGCTAGACTCTAGGTATGTAATTGTGACAAAAATAGTCATGGTGCCTACTATCACAGGGTGGGAGTGTTACACAAATTGCTATTTGATACAGAATAATGCTAAGCACTGTGAGGAAGTACTGACAAATTGTGTTACCAGAGTCAATAACGGAGGTCTTTGACCTGGTCTGTGGTGTTTAAGAATTATTCCCTCAGGAAATGAAATTTGACCTAAATGACAGGTATTCTTCAAAGTTGGAGAATAACAGAGTATTATAAGCTGAGGGAATAGTTTTAGCAAAATCCCTGTGGTAACAGAAAGCAAGATATTTTGAGGGACTAAGAAAATGCCAGTGGAGCTAGAGTAAAGAGCAAGGGTAGATGGTGTGAGGCAAAGTCAGAGATATAGGCAGGGTTGAAACCATGGAAGGCATTGCATGGTATATGAAGGTACATATTTTTATTCTCGGTAGGTTGCAAAGCCATTAAGAATTTCTAAGCAAGGAGGAAAATGGTGATGAAATTTTAGCTTTCAAAACATTACTCTAATAGCAGTATGAAGATAGGATTGGATTGGAGTAAGAGTGGACATAAAGAGACCAATCATTAGACAATTCAAAAATCAAGCCTTGGGAATATGGAAGGTGGAAGTTGTGAGAGACGGTACACAGAAAGCATTTAAGAGGTATGTAGGAATTGAAGTCTAAAGAATTAATTAATATGAGAATAAGGAAAATATTATTTTAAGTTTCTAGTTTATACTAGAATTTATGCTAATTTAAACTAGAGTATGGGTGATCATTGTGCTGAGGTACAAAACACTGGAAGAAAACCATGTAGATATTTTTGTGAGGAGGGATTTGCTGTATTCATTCATTTGTGTAGTTTTGTTTTGGTGGGGAGAAATCAGAAATTTGATTTTGGACATGTTAACTTTGAGATGCCACTGAGATACCCAAGTGGAACTGTATAGTTCTATGTAGCAGTTCTATATACAGGTTTAGAACTCAGAGAAATTAGGGTGCCTGGCTCAGTAAGTTAAGCATCTACCTTCGACTCCGGTCTTGATCCTGGGGTCCTGGGATCGAGTCCTGTGTTGGCTTCCCTGCTCAGTGGGGAGCCTGCTTCTCCTTCTCCCTTTGCTCCTCTTCCTCCTTGTGCGCTCTCTCTCTCTCTCTCTCTCTCTTTCTCTCTGTTAAATAAATAAAATCTTGAAGAAGAAGGAGGAGGGGGGGAGGAGGGCTCAGAGAAATTATCTGGAAGCTAAAAATGTAAATTTGGAAGAAAGTAGTATCTACTCACCAGTTGGCTAGATTGATAATTGAAGCTGTCAAGTTAAATGAGCAGAATGAGAAGGATGCTTACGGTGTAGCCTTGACAAACTGCAACAGTTGGTTGAGAGGGCTGGGAGCTGAGCAGAGTTAGGAATATAGCCAAGAGGTTGTTCAACTCAGTGAAAGAAAAGGTTACGTTCAGAGAAGGAAGAGCCAACCAAACTGTTGAAAACAGCTGAGCAGTTCGATTGGCAATGAATTTTTTATTGAGGTTTAGTCTTATACAAAATCAGGTCAGTAATAAGTTTGGGGAAAAAAATCTGAGTGGTGAATTTAGCAATGTAGGTGTCACAGGTGGTGTTTTGTTTCACTTTTTGAGGATGTTACTTTGGGACTTTAAAATTTTTATTTGAGGGATCCATGTAAGAGGTGGAGTATGCTGCGTATATTAGAATATTCATATGTGTACCCTGGAATATTCCTATGGATTTTGTGTTCACCGTACTTTTCCATTTCCTTTTCTAAGGAGAGTGCTGGGCTTTGGCAATCCCTTGCTTCAGGAGGTTTATTCTGCCTTCCAGAATCTTTTCTCCTGTAGTCTGTGCTCCTTGAGAGGACTATTTTATAAGGGTAGGAAGTGATGGGAGAGGCTCTACCTACTATACTCAAAGCAGGAGGAGTCTGGGAAAGGTTCATGAGGCGGATACATGTTGCTTTTATGGATCTTATCAAGCTCTCCTCATGCAATTACAGTGGGATCTGTGTGAATAAAAGCTGATGGGTCTTGAGGGTCCTGTGACTTTTGCCAGAAAATTATATAGGAATAGGCAGCAAAAGAGTTTGATGATTATTGTCAGGGATGAGCATACTGCCTGCTAACTGGTTTGCTTTATGTCACCAGAAACGAAACTTACCCTGTTCAGCTTGTAGATTCAAATTGGTCCAAAAGTATCTTTTGTTTTCTTTTTTTTTTTTTTTAAGATTTTATTCATTTATTTGAGAGAACGAGAGAGAGTGAGCATGAGTGGGGTGAGAGACAGAGGAAGAATCAGGCACCCTGCTGAGCAGGGAGATGGATATGGGCCTCGAACCCCCGGGACTTGGGGATCATGATCTGAGCTGAAAGCAGCTGCTTTAGGACTGAGCCACTCAGATGCCGGAAGTATTCTTTTCTTAATTATCTATCTAGAGCCTTCGATTCAATCTTCTGTGAAATTCATCTGTAATTTTTCTTCACCCTTTTTTTCTACATTGAATCATGGTATATTTTGTTTCAATTATATTTCGATTTTTGAAGCATATTCTGCTTCCTCTTTTGTGTTACTTTGTCTAGTCAGGACCAGGACTTTATGAGTTATACTAGATTATCATTTAAAGATTAAGCTATCTGTTTTCAAGTATTATTATTATTACTTTGCTACTATGTTGAAGCAAAGAGATATTTATCTCATGAAATAGACCAGGCAATCTCCAAACAACTGAATCTCAATGTTATCCTCCGATCGTGCATATGATCCCTTGATTTTGTAGTTGATGAATTTATAGTAAGCTTATTTAGTTTTGGACCTTGACATACGATTTAGACCAATCCAACATTCAGAACCTGATCATGATATATGTATTTGATTATTGTCCTTGAACATTAACAGTACAAATGTAGATTAATTTTATAGATAATACATGAAATTTTTGTTTCTATTCCTTATTATATACCTGTGTAACTGGACTTCTTCATGAATGGCAGTAATCTCAGAACTGTGTTTAATATTTATCTCCTCAGCAGTCTGCAGTCTCACCGTGGGCCAGCGTGTCATAGTGAGCACAGTATTCGTGGTGACTTGCACAGCGTCTGGAAAATAGCAAGCCTCAATCAATATTTATTGAACAAATGAGTGGATGGATAGATGAGATGTATTTCCTATTTGAAACACTTTTCCCAATTCTCTAAAGTGTTAAGATATTTTCCAGATAAGTAACTTCTTTTATCTTTAACTGAATTCTTATTCTTTCATTTACTCATTCATTTATTTAGCGTTTATTTAAAACCTGGTTTGTGCCGGGCATAGTGCTGATAGCCGCTTTCACAATTCACAGTGTAATATGTATTCTCATCATACTTAGAAACCTACTATATTGCCTGCCAAAGGAAATTTCTGGACACGGAGGATGTTTGGCTATGCAAACAGTGGCCTTCCTCCTTTCCATGTGTCCTAGAAAGAAATTCAGAGAAGGAAATGGCATAACGATTCAATTGCAAATATGTTTTAGAGATTATATGTAAGGGGAACTACACTGGTCATGGCGTAGTTATAAATAAGGAGTCCTGGGAAAGGTTTGACAAGAGCACATGTTTGGGTCAAATAGTCCTGTTATGCAAAAGACAGATTGCTGGAAAGGTACCCCAGCCAGGAGATTCACTCACTAGTGGCTGCTGTTATTAAAGTAGTAATAGTCAAAAGATATTTTATTTAGTGTGATATTTATATCACTCTGGCTATTTATGGACACATAGTTGGACTTTTCTGATGTAACTCAGGAGAAAGGCCACCCTGATCCACTTGAAAGCATGTATTTGCTGCTCTTAGTTGTTAGCTCACAGAATAGGTAAATCAACATTTACTGAGAGCAGAGGCCCTAGCTAGGGTTTTACATATCTTTTCACATTTTATCCTTTAAAAATTTCTGTGCAGCAACTTGTAATAGTTCTGCATAAAGACGAGAAAATTGAAACTCAGAGATTCTAATTTGCATCAGTCACATAGCTGCTAAATCAGGAGGTCAGAATTTTTTTTAAAGATTATTTATTTATTTAACAGAGAGAGAGATCACAAGTAGGCAAGAGAGGCAGGCAGAGAGAGAGGGGGAAGCAGGCTCCCTATGAGCAGAGAGACCAATGCGGGGCTCGATCCCATGACCCTGAGATCATGACCTGAGCTGAAGGCAGAGGCTTTAACCCACTGAGCCACCCAGGCACCCCAGGAGGTTAGAATTTTATTCCAAGTCACTGGTAGTCAAAATTTCACATTTATCCTATTATGCACATTGGCCAGATAGGCACATGCCATACCCGTTCTAGTCCTTAAAGAAAACTAGTGTATAACAAAGTGAATACATCAGTGTCTAAGATTCATTGTCTAAACACACCTACTTCAGGAATGAAAGGTGGTTCAATATTAGGAAATCCAATGCATACAATCATTCATTCACAAAAGGATGTGTATGCTGCTATGGCACCCCTCATTCATTGATGAGAATGTTAAAGCCTAGAAAGAAATATAGACTTTGCTTCTTATTTTGAGGTCAACAAACTGGAACAGAAAGAAAGAAATACTTGAAGGGTTGATACATGAGACAGATGTATTTCAGATAAGCTTTTCTAGGATGCATGAAGATAGTGGGGGACTGACCTGAGGAAATTGGAGCAGCAGGGATCAGCCGTGGTCATTTAGCAGTAGCAAGAGTACTAATAACAGTGATTATAATCTTTGTCATAATAGTTGCCAGTTTCTATTGGGTACTACGTTGGGCAGTTTTGAGGTTATATCAATAATTCTCATGTTGAACATATGCAGTAATTCTTGGTCATGTTAATTTTCAGATGTGAAACTGTGTCTAGGAAATTTTCAGCGCCCACAGTTCAGTGATGTGATCCTAAATGTTTAACCGTTGGCTCTGTTGAAAAATTAATGTATGCATATATATTCACACATATGTAATTATATTTATATATAAATTCATATATATATATAGCATCATTACAATTTTTACCTATGTAAAAGATGTGTAGCACACAATTTGCAAATAATAAACTATAAAATACTCTCTATTGATAATTCCACATGGTGAATTATGTCTCATAGGATACTCTCTTGGATTTTTGTTGAACTGTTTCCATAGCCAATCTATCATTGGAAATGATGGATAAATGTAATTCTGACATCAATGCTGTCTTACATTTTCATTTATATTAATGAGTGAGACAAAGTGAGATAATAAAGACACATATCAGAAATTCACTCGTTGGTCAATGCCTCCAGTGACTCCTTTTTACTGAATCTCTTACTAGCTTTTGAAGTACTGGAAGACTATTTCTTTAATTTGCGCTATTCAAAATATAAAAGCTACATGACTGACATACTTTTATGTTTAATCTGCATTAGTAACATTTCCTCAATCATTTTCTTAAGTCTATCCAATCAACAAAACAATAAATTAAACCCCCATTTATGGATAGCATTTGTTGATTTCCATAGTCTCTGTGCTCCCATCAACAGCCAGTGGAACCTGGTGTGAGCCAGCTTCAGCAATACTTAGAAAGGGAGAAAAATTCATCTTAGCCTATTCAGATATTACTCTGGTTTCAAGTAATACGTAGGGTTTTTTTTGAATTTTAAAATTTTTGATATGCTCTCATATTTGCAAGAATAATACAAAGAGTTCCCACATACCCCTCAGCAATTGTTTTATGTTTCTGCCTAATTTGCTTTAATATTTCTGCCTGAATCTGTCTCCTTTCTTCTTCTCTCTCTCTCTTTCTCTCTCTCTCTCCTTGATCAATCTTGCAATTACTTATCAATTTCATTAATCTTTTCAAAGAACCAAACTTTGATCTTGTTAATTTTGTCTTTTTTCTCACACTATATTACTGATGCTTGCCATTATTTTCTTTGTTCTATTTAAGTCTAAGTGGTACTTCTTTTCCAGTGTCTTAAGGGAAAAAGTTGAGAATAGATTTTAGACTATTCTTCTTTAATATAAACATCTAAAGCTACAAATTTCCCCTTAACACAACTTTAAATTTATGCAACAATTTTTGTGGTGTATTTTCACTATCATTCTCTTTGAATGAAAATTCTCTTTCTAATTTTCTTGCAATTTGTTTTTGAGCTGTGAGTAACCTAGTAGTGTGTCAAATTTCAAAATAATTGGGGAGTTCCTAGAGATCTCATAGTTACTGATTTCTAATTCAGTCCTCTATTACTTTTTCAGCTATAACTATTTTTTTTCTTTTTCTTTTTCTATTTTTAATTTTTATTAACATATAATGTATTATTTGCCCTGTACATGAGGGTACATGTCTGTGAATCGTCAGGCTTACACATTTCACAGCACTTACCATAGCACATACCCTCCCCAATGTCCACAACCCAGCCACCCTATCCCTACCCCCTGCCTCCCAGCCACCCTTAGTTCGTTTCGTGAGTTTAGGAGTCTCTTATGTTTTGTCTCCCTCCCCATCCCTTCCTGTTTCATTTCTCTCCCCCACCCCCCCCACAAACGCCCACCTTGCCTCTCAAATTCTTCATATCAGAGAGATCATGTGATAATTGTCTTTCTCTGACTGACTTATTTTGCTTAGCATAATACCCTCCAGTTCCACCCACGTTGTTGCAAATGGCCAGATTTCGTTTCT
>CM053605.1:38235976-38254959 GCA_028646535.1 Procyon lotor
AAAAAAAAAAGAAGTTGTAGGAGGCTCATTTTTCTAAAATTTCTACTACTATCTTATATTTCTATATTGTTTTATAAAATCCAACTCTAACAGTAGCATGATATTTTAAATCTATATTTCTTATATATAGTCATTGTATAAATCAGAGTAATAAAGACTTCTAAAATAATTATATATATCAATGTATTTTTACATTGAGTTTAAAGTAATTTTCAATGAATATTAAGATATTTAATCAGCAATTAAAGGAGTAAAATGAGAACTAATTTATATTTGAGGCACCATAATAGTAAAACAAAGTCACTTAACTAACAACTTAGCCCTTTATCATCTTTAAATGAATACCATATAGTGGTTTCTAAATCCCTAATTCCATCCTCCCTTCTCTAATCAATTTTACACCTGGTAAACCAGAACCTTTTAAGAAAGTTAATACACAGTAACTTACTATGTATTATCAAAATCAATCAAACTTAGGTATTTTCTTACTAACTCCTTTCTCCTCCTATATTTTGCTGCCACTCCTGCTTTTTTTTTTTTTTTTTTGGTCAACTCATCTCAATTTTACCCTTTTGCATATTACATTGAAGTGGCATAGAAATTCTCCCATCCAGCCTTCATTTGACCTCTCCATGGATTAGTTTGTGCTCCTCAGTCCCTCCATAGAAGTGGAGCACTTATGGATGACTCATATTGGTATGTATTTGTGCTAAATAAACTCATAATCTAAAGTATAGTTTTCATTTTTTCATTTAAAAATTGAGTCCACAATAAATAATTTTACACAAAATATATCTGACCATAAACTTGGCAAATCTCTCATGAAGCATTCAGTTATGTAAAGAAACACCACATAGTGGAAAGTCAGTGGCCTTTACCGTTCATTCAACTAGCATGAATTCATGAAACTTAACTATGTGGGGAGTACTCTGCAAGCCAGTTTTTTCACTGACTCTTAATTGAATGAGACTTACATTCCCCAATTGTTTTTCATGCCATTAAAAAACTATACAATAAATGATTATATATAATCCATATTAGTTTTTTTCTGGCATTAAAAAAATTATACTCTCAGTGCATCTGGCCTCAAGGTGAGCACCACAATATACAGACATTTACTTTTCACAGGTACAAAGAATAGAATTCATCTTGGAAAAGGAACTGCCCCTAAATGCAGGCAGCTGTTTTCCAGAATTCTATGTTTTAGAAATGATTGAGCTGCTGTATGGTATTTGAGCATTGGTAAACTGACATACTTCTATTTGTAAGCCTTTCAACACAAGGGATGATATATTTAAAAACATTGTTTCTTTCTCTTCTCACTTTTGTGTACCTGATTTTATCCTTTGAAATGTTTAAGATGTTTAGAGCAAGACTATAAAGATAGTGTTACTATGTTTTCAAAGTAGTAATTTTGCAGCGAAACTTCATTGACAAAGGATTTTCTACATTCCTTCTCCATCTATGCTCCCTCTGCCTTGCACCTCACTCTGGAATCTCAAGACTAAAATTTGGTTGAAATCAGATCCGTGCATAAGTAAGGTTCACACAGGAAAAGAAATTCCTGCTTTAAGGAATCATGGGGTAAAAATGGGGATAGAAGAAAAGAGAGCAGAGGCAAAGATCCCATTTTATCTCTCCGTCTCTCAAGTTGACTCCAGGATTGATGGGTGTTTAGAAATATCAAGATAAATTAGAGGAAACTGAGGAAAGAATGCTTTTATTGTGTCCCATGCAAAGGACTCTGGAGTAAAATCGCTTCCTGTGCAACTGGACACCAAATCAAATAAACATGTTGGTGAGGTATGTGTGGTTGGACAGGAAAGTCCATGATATTTAGTCTTCCTGAACGGAGTTGATGGGAGCAAGAGGTAGCTGACTCCCTGTAAGGGCAGATTGCCAGAGGAAGCCTCCAGCAAGGAGGGGGCAGAGGGCATGAAGGGTATCACCTGAATGAAGTCAAATGAGTGTCACAGGCAGGCTTAACAAATTCTGCAGTAGAGCTGAATCAGGAAGGTCTTTGTGTCTCAGGCTAAGACAAGAGAGACAATAATACAATTTACTCCAGATATTGCTTGGTCAGGTAAATGTCAGGCAGACCAGCGTCATTCAGAAACAGGAAGAACCAGAGGACACTGCAGATCTGAGGACCCTGCTTCATCAATCCATAAGTCTCTTGCTCCCATGACAAAACTTTATTTTAAAGAAGAGCTGTGTTGGGTATAGAAGTATGAATGAAACTATTTAAAATAACTGGGACTGAGTTTGCCAATGGGATTTAAATAAGTGGTTAACTCTTTTATTTAGATTTTATTTATTTATTTGACAGAGAGAGAGATCACAAGTAGGCAGAGAGGCAGGTGGGGGTGGTGGTGGTGGTGGAAGCAGGCTCCCCGCCCAGCAGAGAGCCCAATGCGGGGCTGAATCCCAGGACCCTGAGATCATGTCTTGAGCCAAAGGCAGAGGCTTTACCCCACTGAGCCACCCAGGTGCCCCCAAATGAGGCATTCTGATTACAAATCTTCCTTTCTAAATCACTGACTATGAGACTCTGACTTCATTACACTGTTTACTTTGATCTGAAACTTTGTCAAATAGATTGCTTGGCACCAAGTAGGAACAATGTCTGGATGAATAAAAGAATTTTTTCCTGAGTTGAAATGTCTACATTTTAACATGGCAAATACAGTGTGGTTGTTTCTAATGACCTTAAGGAAATATTGTACTTGCTTAAAATATAAGTTAAAAAAAATACTATCTTGGGATTTCGGTGCCTCTATTGGCCTGTTTATAGTTTCATGTTTTGACAAAGAAGATGCATTCATTCAAGTCATGAGCTGGAGACTCTACCGTAATGAATAACTTAAGCTAATCTGTCTCTTTATTTGTCCCCTTACTCTATATAATTGCTTCTGCATTTTCCTCCTCACTTTCTTCCCTCCTTCAACTCATTCACTTTGCTCTTCTTTATTTTTCTCCATGTTTACCTAATCCTCAATATGATACCATCCTCAATATTCTTTAGTCAGTTCCTTTTGGAGAGAACAGTTTTTCTTCATTAATCTTCTGTCCTCATCTATCAATATGATCAGCACAACCATGGCAGAAAGAATATTAAAATAAGAGATAGAGATTTTAAGTCACTGGATATTGGTAAGTCATTAATTTTTCTAGGTCTCGGTTTCCTCACCTGTAAAGTAAAGGGATTAAACTACAAAGGTCCTAAAATTTACTCTCGTTGAAGAATTTTTCACTGGGCTTGTTGAGTTTGCTATTTACATTTTACATACAACATAATTCTTTTAGGATATGTCTGTAAAATGTCAAACTTTAAGTCAATTTAATAAAAATACTTGCCAGTCAGATATTTTGTCTTCATGACACCAAACATCTGGGAGAACTGCATTTTGGACTGATGTGACCAGACACTTTAAGTATCATAGCATAAGCCTCACCAATCCATATATTAGGTGAACTGAAAGTTTGTATCTAGCTCCCAATTGGTATTTCTATATGTAAATCAGGTTGTTCTGTCTAATATTCAACTATTTTAGAACTTCTGAAGAGCTGGTTGACCTTTAAATAAAACACTAGAAGCCTGGTGAACCTACTTTACAGAAAGATTTATTTTACTAAGTGGTCCTATGAATATCCTCATTGAACTTGAGGATGAAATGGCCAACCTGGGTTCCTACAGAAGTCTTGGTTTTGGTTTTGATTTTGAAATGCTTGGAATAATCAGTTCCAACACTACCAATATTTACACCAACAATTTAATGGTTCATAAGATGATCTTCCTCATACATCTTATTCATTAGAGCCACAGCTTATCCATTCCTCTTGATTATTCCTTAATGAGGATAAAGCACATTTGGTCACCATCCCCCTATAAAAATAACTGAAGTACTTGCAGATGCTCTCCTCCAGGATATCATCTTCTAGATGCGTTGTGTAGAGAATATGTTTTAGTTTTCAACTTAAAACTTATTTTGCCATTATCAAAATGTGAAATATGTTTGGCTAGATGCATAGGACAAAATGAAAAATTATGGTTATGTAGTCACTTTGTTTTAGAGTTATTGGAGGAAGCTTGCATGCAAATAATTAAAGACTGGAGACGGGAAATGGAAAGAAAGTTTAGACTAGTTACAGTGAGTTGTGGTAATGAAAACTGCTATTTATTGATTATGTATTTATACTGCACACATTAAAAAATTTTTAAAAATTAGGACACAGAATTTCAAAAGGGCTAAAAGAACTGTCCAACCAAAAAAGGAACTGTCTGCACCAGAACTCAAATTCTGGTCTGTTTCTGTTAAAAATTCATGCATTTTCCAATACAATATTGTCACTACACCAAAAATCTAAAAGGGAACATTATTTCATATAAAACCCGCAGGTTTATTTGAACCATTTTGTAATGTCTTAAAAGATTATTTTAAAATTGGGATATTTCACATAAGATCTAGATTTTCTGATTTCTCTGAGAGAACATTCACCCTACTAGCAACATCCACCCCACAATTAGAAAGTTAAAAATAGTTTCTCCCTTCCTTTAAAATAGTCATGTACTATCCAGTTTACTTAAGTCTCCACCATACCCTGTTGCCACCCTATCAATGTGGGTGAATGTCTATTGTATGAAAACATTAAATATTATGTCATTAGATTACTAGATTAATACCCAGTCTAATTAAAAGACATTGCATGAGTTGCACACACAAAAACTGTGACACAGAGGCAGTGTTGGTTTGCCATAATATCCAGATGGAACACATGATGCTAACATATGAAAATCTTTCCACTCAAAATAATGTGATCACACAGCCAACATGTTCTTCTTCTCCTATGAGACTATGACACATATACATCTGTCACACAGCTGTGCAATCCAGATTTGCTAAAAATAAGAGGTGCTATTTTCAAATAAAGAAGTCTTAACAACATTAATTTTTTTGGATAAATGTTTTGAGCCAAATAAATTCCATATCAGATGCCAAACCATATCCTTTCAATCCATTATGATTTTGCCATGAATCCAGAGGGTTACATGGCATCATAAATTAAGAAATGTTTTATGTAGTCTTCCCTTAATAGTCCTTATAAAAAGATAACTTAGTCTCATAAATACTTGGCAGAATATCTAGTTGTAGGAGGTAGTAGTACCATATAACTTTGAACTTGTAGAGTTCCAAGAAGCAAAACTGTTGGTTGAAGAACTTACACAAAAACTAAAGGGATAACAAATGGTAGTTGATACTTTATTTATTTTTCTGATTGTTTAACATGTTTTACTCTGTACCTACTATGTCCTAGACACTGGCCCAGGCATGATAGATACCATGTTAAAAAAAAATATAGACATGGCCCTTGCCCTCATGCAGCTTGCACTCTAGTGGAAGGGAAAAACACTAATCATGGAATTACATCTAAAAATGTTTTCTGGAAAATGCTACTTAAAAAGAGATTTGATCTGGAGAGAGTTAGCCTCCCTGTGTAAATGAGGCTTTGCATTGAAATATGAAGGACAAGTAGGCTTCAACTATGTGAGCAAAAGATGGATAAACATGTTAGGCAGAGGAAATTGCATATATAAATGGCCTGCAGTGGGATCCAGCATAGTGAATATAAAGAGACTGAAAGAATTTCTTTATGGGCTGGGCAGAGAGCAGAGCTGAGTGTGAGATGAGAATGGGGATATGGAGAGGAGCCAGACTATGCAATGCTTTGTTTACCATGTTAACAAGTTAGCTGACATAAATGGGAAGCTATTGAAGAGTATAAATGAAGTGATTTATGTTAAGAAAAGATTACTCTATCACATGGGAAGAAGTGATTTGAAGGAACTTATACCAGATGTAGGTAGGCAAGCTAGTAGACTACTGCGGTTACTGGATATATTAGTTATTTATGGCTGTGCACCAAATGCTGCTCAAGCATGACTTAAAACAACAAACGCCTATTATCTCACAGATTCCATGGATCAGAAATCAGCACAGAGCATAGTCAGGTTTTGTGCTTCTAGATCTCTTATATGTGGCAAACAAGGTGTCCAGAGCTGTAGTCATCTCAAGGCTCCACTGAAGGGTGATCCACTTCCAAACCCACTCATGTATTTGATGGCAGAATTCAGTTCTCATAGGCTCTTGAATAAGGGTCTCAGCTGCCTCTTGACCCGCTATCTTCCTTAGCTCCTTGCCACTGTCAGCCGACTCACGACATAGGCTCTGGCTTTCATCAGCACAGGCCAAGTGAGTGAGTCAGAGAATAGGAACAAGATGGAAGCCCAGTTCATTTTGTAACCTAATCTCAGAAGACACATTTCATCGCACTTTTGCTATATTCTATTCATTAGTCAATAGAGTCAGCCCAATTCAAGGGTAGGAGGATATACGGGCACATAAATACCTGGAAGCAAAGATCCTTAGGAGCCACCTCAGATGTTACCTATCATATTGAGTAAGAGACAGTGGTAGCTTGGATTATGAAAGGATGGAGATAAGTGTGTGTATTCAAGAAGTATTTATTTAGAGAAAAAAATCAGATTAATTCGGTGATAGATTGTTATGGGCTGAATTGTGTCCTTGAATTATGTCCCTGAATTGTGACCAAAATTCATGTATTGGAGCCCTTACCCCCTAGCACCTCAGAACATGGTTACATTCAGAGATAGGGCCTTTAAAGGGAGTGATTAAGTTACAAGGAAGCTATTATGGTGGGCCCTAGTGTACTCTGGTGTCCTTATAAGAAGAGAAAATTTGAACACACAGACACCAGGAATATAGATACAGAGAGGAAAGATCATGTGAGGATATAGTGAGTTGGTTACCATCAGCAAGCCAAGAAGAGTTGTCTCAGGAGAAAACAAACCTACAGACATCTTGATCTTGATCTTGGACTGATCTTGATCTTGGACTTCTAGCCTCCAGAACTGTGAGAAAATATGTTGCTGAAGCCACTTAGTCTGCATTTTGTTATGGCAGCCTTAGCAAACTAATACAATTGTCAACTCTGGAAGATGAAGGAAATGGTAATGTCAACAATTTTTGCTAGGCTATTTAATTGGAGGAATGGTGGTGCTTTACACCATTAGGAAATCCTAAAAGAGGACCAAGTTTATAATGTTTTATTTTTTTTGTAAAACAAATATTTATTTAACTAATATGTGCTGGGTACTATTCTATGTACCCAGAATAGAGCAAAGACAAAGCAAGAGTCAATGCTTTCACTGAGCTTATGTTCCATGTAATGTGTGGGTCTGCAATTCAAGAGATCTGAGATAAAAACAGATATTTATGAATCATCTGATTAAGGTAATAATTAAAGCCATAGGTGAGCATAAGATACATAAGTAGAGAGTGGAAAGTAAAAAACAACAAAACCCGAAGCCTAGAAATAAATTTTGATGCACTCTAACAATGAAGGCTAGGTACAGGGGAATGAACTATGCAGGAAATAGGGGAAAAGGAGGAGAGTAGGAAATAAAAATGCTTCACATAAGCCAAGGGAGGAGTGTTTCAAAGAGGAAGAATTGGTCAACAGAGCAGAATGCTGGTGAAAGCTCAAATAAAATGAGAGATTAAAAATATGTGTCAGATTTAGTGCCATAGAGGTCATTTCTAAACTTGGTGAAAGCTGGCTGGGTGGAGGGTCAATAGTGAAGAGGTGAAAGTAAGAGGTGAGGAAACAAAGATAAAAAACAGTCACCTCTTCCAAGAAAGGTATGTATGGATGGGCAGATAAAAAGAAAGAGCTGAGGGAAGGAGAAGAGGGTGAATCTATACAAACACACAGAGGTTAACAAATCAGGTGAGGTCCCAAGGAAGAAAAGCCTAAGACCCAACCATACGTGATGGGAAGGATTAGCCCCAGAAAGGAAGAGGGGTAGCTTCATCATGAGGTATAGGTAGTTTGTAGGTCTGGTATGAGGAGGAGGTCATATGTATAGAGGTCAAAGACATAGGCTCAAATCGGAATGCTGATCATCTGAATGAGAATCCAACTCTGCCATTTGTTAGTCGTGTGACTATGGGCAAATGATTTAAACTCCTTTTGCCTCGGTCTTCTCATCTATAAAATGGTGATGAAAGTAATACCTGTTCACTCAGGTCATTATAATTATTAAATTAGTCAATACATGTAAAGCCTTAAAGACTAGTTCCTGGCATATAGTAAGCATTAGGCATGCATTTATCACTATTATTCTCTCTCTAAACTGGAGCTAATCCAATCTGCTGAGGGTAAGGATGGAAGGAGAGGTTGGGAGTTTGGGGACAATAGAAAGGGGTGGAGATAGGCACTGCTGAGAGTGGGGAAGCAGGAGATGTAGTTGGATTGTCTGGCAATGTTGACATCTCTATAAGGTTGGAAGTGTGATTTTGTCATAGATCCAGCATGCTCTATTATGTGAACTTTTAGGCAATTGTTAGCTATTTGGGAGCAGCAGCAGAGGAAAAAATATTTGAATACAACCACACTGGCTTTGCCCAACAGACTGATGAGACAAAAAGATAACAGGCCCAGGAGTTTCAGTTGATCAGCAGAAAACTGTGCTTCATGGACTTTAGGCTGGATGAAGAGGGACATAAAGGAATGAGAAACAAAATGGATTTGGAGAAAGTAGAGAGGTCTCTTTTGCAAGAGCCACGGATAACAAGAGAACATCTTGCTTGTCAAGATAAGTATTTTTTGAATCTGATTTAAACTTACTTTTTATCCATTAAAATAGGGTTTAATGTTATCCAGACATTACTGGTGTGAGGTGATATCAGTAAAATGGTAGCATAAGAGATCCCAGCCTCTTCCTCCTCACAAAGATCGATAATTAGACAAGTGCCCACCAACAAAAGCAGCTCTGGAAGAGCTCTGGAGTCCATTTAAGAAGCAACACATTGAAGCAAAGAACCTGAGAATAACCCCACAAAAAGAAGAAGAAAGGCAGATTCATTTTGCTTGCATCACCCCATTTGACTAGCCCCCTTGGTCAGTGCCATGAGGGAACTCCCCAGCAAGAAAGACCTCCCTTTACCAGGAAGAAAAGAGTGGGGTGAGCAACCAGCTTCCTCAGCCTTTGAGGACACAGTACAAATGTCCTGCTTGGTTTCACCCGACCCAGACCAGCAACGCTGAGACTTATAGAGACAACTAGGAATGAGGAAGGAAAGCAGGGGTTACCAATAGCAGCCAGGCAACAATTGTGATCACAGTTCCCAGTAACCTGCTCTGCAGCAACCCCAGCAGCTTTTGCCACTAAAGAAAGGAATAGTCAGAACAGCTGCTGCAGATCTTCTGCAGATTTTACCAGTTTTTGCCCCATAGATACTTGCATTCACTGATGACAGCTGCCTAGTCCCACCCTGCTCCTTCCCTCTGTCCACCCCCACTGGAACCTGGGAACTTCCCCAGCAGGCCTCTACGACTGTGTGAGTGCAAGCTGCCAGCTTAGACTCCTACAAGAGACACACACACCTGTGCATGCTGGGGTTAGCACTCTCAGCCGTGCCACACATGACCTCAGCTGTGAAGAAACCCAACAAAGTCATGTACACCAGAATCCAGGACCCCTGTAGCTTCCAGTAAGACCTCAGTTGGCCCCAGCCCTCGCTGCCTACACTGGCCCTGCTATTACATGTGTGTCTAAAACTGGCCCCTCCTGCTACACAGGCATCTGCAGCTGACCTCTACAGCCAACTCTATGCACACCACTGGCTATAGCCACCATCACTGCCTGCCCTGGTCCCTAGCCACTGGATCTGGAGGTGCCACTAAAGTACCAATAGCCTGTATGGACACTGCAGACTCCCCATAACACTCACAAGGACCACAGTGGTCTGAGCTAAAGAGACATCACACTCTCTTGGACCTAGTGCCACCACATCTTTTTGCTCTTGGTGCCCTGCATCACTAGACCCAGGGTCACAGCACACTTCAGGATTCCACCACCCACTGAAAATCTTCCCTCACTAAAATTAGTCCATGAAGTCTAGAAGTGGCTATCTCTTCAAATATGCAGACACCTACAGAAGGCTACAGGGATCACAAAGAATCAGAGAAACATGATTCTACCAAAAGAATATAGTAAAACTCTAGTAACTAGTCCCAAAGAAATGTAAATCCAGGAGTTCTCCAGCAAAGAATTCAAAATAATTGTTCCATAGATGCTCAGATATCTATAAGAGAATACAGATAAATAATTTAACAGTACCAGCAAAGCAATACCAGAAATAAAAAATGAGAAGTTCAACAAATAGAAAGGACCCAAACAAATTTTGGAGCTAAAGAATACAATGATTGAACTAAAGAATTCAATAGAAAACTTCAATGACAGACTTGGTGAAGCAGAAGGGACTCAATGAGCTCAAAAAGAAAGCATCTGAAATTACCCAATCAGAGGAGAAAAAAAAAAAAAAGAGAGAGAAAAGAAAATGAACAAAAAGGTGAGAAAAAAATCGTATGGGACTTACAGACACCATAAAAAGACATAGCTATGTATTATTGGAATCCCTAAAGGAAAAGAGAGGGAGAAAATGGTAGAAAAATTATTTTTAAAAATAGTGGGTGAGAACTTCCCAAATCTGGGGAGAGATTTGAACATTCAGATTCATGAAGCTAATAGGTCATTCCAAAATCTCAATCTAAAACAGTCTTCTCTGAGACACATAATAAAACTGTCTAAAATCAGAGGCAAAGAGAATTTTTAAAAAACTCTCTTATACAAGGGGACTCCCTATGGCTATTAGTTAATTTCTCAGCTGAGACCTTGTAGGCTAGAAAAGAATGGGATGACACAGTCAAAGTGTTGAAAGAAAGATGCTGCCAACCAAGAATACTTTACCTAGAAGAGTTGTTCTTCAGAAATGAAGACAAGATAAAGACTTTTGCTAACAAACAAAAGCTGAGGAATATCATCATCAGTAGATCTACCTTACAAGAAATGCTGAAAGGAATTCTTCAAGCTAAAACAAAAGTATCTTAATTAGTAATAGGAAACATATGAAAATATACAACACACTGCTAAAAGTAAGTATATAGTCAGCATAACACTGTAATATGATGATGTTAGCCACTTAACTCTACTATAAAGGTTAAAAGAAAACTATGGCTATTTATAAGAGCCATAGTTAACGATAATTGGTTAATGAATACACAACATAAAAAGATGTAAATTGTGACATCAAAAACATAAAAGGAGAGGAGTAAAAGGGTAGAATACCTTTAAAAGGTATCCATAAAAAATACCAGTACAGAAAATGATCAACCCACAAAGAAAGGAAGTAAGAGAGGAAAAAAGGAACAAGGGAGATAAAAAAACAGCCCCAAAACAATAAGATGGTAGTAGTAAGCCTTTACTTATCAATAACTACTCTAAATGTAAATTAATTAAATCCTCAAAAAACATATCAAAAGATAGAGTGGACCAATGGATTAAAAAAAACCCAAAATCAAATATATGTTGTCTCTGACTCAAAGGATGCCTATGAACTCAATGTGAAAGGATTAAAAAAGATATTCTGTGCAAATACAAACCAAAAGAGCAGGGGGTAGCTATACACGTATTGAACAGAATAGACTTTATACCAAAAATGGTAACCAGAGATAAAAAAAGGTCACTGTAGAACATTATTTGACACATTCAACTAAGGACATGGAGCAGAAAGAAGTATAATAATTGTACAATTCAGCAAATGGATCCCTTGCTGGGTTAAATATTCAGTGATGTGTTCAGTAGGAATGTGGTGGTTTATTGGAATGAATTGTAACTGAAAAACCAAGTCACCAAGTCTCATTTCAGTTCTTATGTTAACCATGGGTTCAACCTCTCTGAGTCTCAATTCCTCACCAGCAAAGCAGTACTTGATTTTAGTTGATCTCCGGGACTATCTTTAGCTCTAAGATCTGTGACTGTCTTCTGGGGCTGCCATTTTCTAGATCAGCTACAACATTCCATGGATTGTGCTTAACAATGTATTTACAAGCAGAAGATCATCTGCTGTTTGCTGGAGATAGAATCCAAGAAGGGCTTAATTTCATGATTTTAAAGAGGCCCATGGAAGTGTATTTCCTCCATGTGGTTTTGGTTATAGACAAATGTAAAGTATATCTCTGACTCAACTTGTGGGTGGTCAAATAGGGGGAAAATAAACAAAGACTGGTTCTGTAATATGTTAGGTCACTGCAGTTCTGTGTTTGTAGAAGCTGCTTGAGAAAAGATAAACAAACAAATGCTCAAATCCAGTGAAAAAAGAAAACTTTTTGTTATATGCAGCTAAAACACATAGACTATACTGTTTCCTAAAATGGAGAAAGCTAGAGATGTCAATCTTTAATCATTTTATTATTCTCTTCCACTCCCACACAAACACCAACACACAAAGAACTCTTCTTAAAGTATCTTTGCAACATTAGGAATCTGCAAGTTAATTTCAAGTAAGCCAAAATTCAATTTTACAAGATTTCTTCATTCCATTTTTATAATAAAAATTTAAAATATGTGGAGTCTTAATATGGCAGTATATAAGAGAAACTGGCAGAGCCACATAAAGAACCTATATATTTCTTTAAAAGGAGTCACAGTGTCATGGAGTTGAATTTTGTCTGAAGAAAACATAATAAAAAATTTTGGAAATATATTTGGAAGTTTTCCTATCAGCTAAATGTTCTGATGCATTGAATCAATTATTATAGGATATTTACTACACACCAACAGAAGGTTCAGATAAGAATTATGATCCACATAGATTTCATTTAAAATTGTATAAAATTTGTTTATTGAGTCTCTGAATATGAATACTAATTTAATGCTGTTTTGCTGACAAAGAAAAATCAATCAGTAAAAAAGTAAATCTCTAAGAAAACAATCTTCTTCACATGATCTATATTTTTCTCATGATTGGATATGCGGTAATTTGCTCTTCATAATTTTTGAAATTATTTTAAGGAACTTTTGAATGGAAGTCATCAATGCAATTTGGGATCATGCTTCAAATCCAACACTTAAGTGTTGGAAGTATTCCTTTTATTATAAGGATAGTTTCTATATTTTTTTTTTAGTTTCTGTATCTTTAATAAAAACCTTCTTTCATTATCAGATGTCTCTGAAAAAAAAACAGATGTTGAAATCATAAAAGAAGATACACAAATATTTTATTTTTTAAAAAAGATTTTATTTTTTTTATTTGACAGAGAGAAAGAGAGATAGCGAGAGCAGAAACACAAGCAGGGGAAGTAAGAGAGGAAGAAGCAGGCTTCCTGCCGAGCAGGGAGTCCGATGTGGGGCTCGATCCCAGGGCCCTGAGCCGGAGGCAGACGCTTAACGACTGAGTCACCCAGGCGCCCATCACAAATATTTTAAACATTTTATTTGAATCATTTTTCTTGGCTATTTGCTCTTTGCATATACATAGTATAACCATAATCATATTGTGCATTGATGAGGGCTAAAACTAAAATAGAAACTAATATATCAATATTAAAATCACAACTATTAGCCCATATGTAGCTTTTTTTCTGTGCTGAGAAAATGCAATTGAAAATTTTTGATTTTTATTTCATGGTCGAGAAAATTAACATGAGAAAAAGATCGAGGTCGAGAAAAAACATGAATATTTATGAATAGGGGTAAGACTCCATCGACTTTCGATCTTTTAACTAATTGGTTAATAATGTTCTATTTAGTTACCAAGCAATAGGAGAACATGATATCTACCTAACTTTAAAGACATTTCTTTGAAATTAAGATATTTTAACTTTAGGTTTCTTAAATCAATAGTTAATCAATTCACTCTTATCAAATCACAGGAATTAGTGTCTAAGAAGTAGATTCCCAACAAACCCACTTCATGTGAAAGAGTTTCTGACACCCAGTTAACAATTACTTTGAAAATGTATTCTGTAATTGGCTTATTTTTAGTGCTATATCAGTGCTAGAGGTGGTTTTATTTTATTTTGCTCTTTTAAAAGTAATATCTAAATATTTCTGAGCTTTAAGAAGCTCTGAAAATGAAAAAAATAAGAACTTTTAGCATTTGGTTGCTTGTTATTCTTTCTCCTTGAGGTAAGATAATAAAATGTGGAAGGAATGGATTCACTTTTCCTGTATGACTTGAAACAATGTGTGATCTATCTTTGTGTGACTATGGATCACAGAGTTTTATAAATTGGAGGAAAATGAGTCAAGTTTAAAATTCCATAAAGAGAAATTTAATTTTTCATCTAAATCTATTTTCATATGGAAACTTTCTATGTTGTCAAAAAAATTTCTCTTTAACCATTGAATATATGTGTAGTTTCATTTTGTTTGCATTTAATTTCCATTCAAGGATTCCTTAGCTATGGTGGAACATGCAGTCATTTCACTTACAATTTTTTTTAAATTTTTAATTAATTTTATATATTTAATTAATTTTTATATAATTAATATAATACATATATAATATATTATTATATATTATAATAATATAATATTATATTGTAATATATAATATATAATAATTATATATTTAATTAATTTTTAAATTAATTTTTAAATTTTTTAAAAGATTTTATTTATTTATTTATTTGACAGAGACAGAGAGAGAGAGAGAGAGAGAGAGAGATCACAAGTAGGCAGAGAGAGAAGGGGAAGAAGGCTCCCTGCTGGGCAGAGAACCTGATGTTGGGCTCGATCCCAGGACCCCGAGATCATGCCCTGAGCCAAAGGCAGGGGATTTTACTGACAGCCCATCAATAGCTAGTAACTATATTAACAAAATAGGAAATTAAAACATATCTTTCTTCTCAGGTAACCATAAGTCAACATGTGCTATTTGAAGCCATGGAAGTGGTTGAGATCATCTAGGGAAAGATTAAAGATTGGAAATATAAATGACAAAAAGCAAGTAACACCAACATTAATGGACTAGTAGATTACCCCCTAAAAGTTTGAGGAGTGTCCATAGGAGAATAGGAAAAAGTGATGTCAGAAAAAAGGGGCAAGAAGGCTATTGGCTAGATTTCACATTCCTGAAGGATATTGGGTAGATTTCACCACAATGTCTTTTATATTTTTTCTTTGTGTAACAAGAATTGTATTTTTAGAGGCACCTGGGTGGTTCAGTTCATTAAGCAACTGCCTTCAGTTCAGGTCATGATCCAGGGTTCTGGGATTGAGTCCCAAATATGGGCTCTCTGCTTAGCGGGGAGCCTGCTTCTCCCTCTGCCTGCTCCCCGCCCTGCTGTGCTCTCCTGCTCTCTCTCTCTGTCAAATAAATAAATAAAACCTTAAAAAAAAAAAAAAGAATAGTATTTTAAAAATAATCCCAAATTTAGATTACTTTATTAAAAGTGAGTTTTTCCCTCCCCTCACCTCAACTTATATTTCAGTTTCAGGGAAGTAGGTAGAGGAGATATCAACTCAGGAGTCAGAGAAAACCATGGAGAATAACTAAACACTTCCCATCGAGGAATTGTGGCAAAACAAATGAGAGTGGAGGAATAGCTGGCGAGTGAGATATACAGATTCAAGCCTCCCCTCTCTGAAATTAGCCTGGAATGTAATGAATGTCTAGGTGAATTGAGGAGTATGCCAAAGAAATGAGCTTTGTGGAGAAACACTTCATCTACGAGGTGATTTCATGCCAACAAAGAGTCCTTGCCAGTGTATCTATGAGGGAGGCATGATGGTCAATCCAGGAAAGAATCTAGTACTCACCTTATAAAAATTATGGATGCCAAATTTAGAGCCAACGTATCTGTCATGAGGTCTGGCATGCTGTGGCAAAGTGAGAGATTTAGAAAGCAGAGAACACTGGGGAATGAGGATAAGACTCAGAAAGCGTACAGCGCCAGCACGAGTCCAAGAGGAGGCAAGCCAGGAAAGAAGGAAGCCCCAGGTCTGACCAAACCAAGAGTGAATAGGCTACAACCTAATGAGAATCACCAAAAGAATGATCTTGGACAAGTCAGGTCATTCATATTGTAAAAAAGAGCCTCAGCATATACCCAATCGCTTGCATAAAGCTAGAGTGTTCTTTTTCTCTTGTCACTCAAACGCCATAAATGCCTCTCCCTCATATCTCAGGGGAGGAATCTAAAAGTCCCAAGTTACTATGCCAAATAATTAAAATAAATCTAAGAGACTCTTCAAATTATCATGTATTCTAAATTTTTAACTAAATTTTTCTATATTTAGATTCTTCTACCCCTCACCCTGCAACTACTTGGTGGATGAGGTGATAAGGGAGATAAAATCAGTTTTAGAATAAAAGGATTATTGTATATTTTTTCTGCACAAATAGTATAAAGTGAGTAATTTTTCAACCAAATAATTATGCATCATTTGTTTTCATTTCTCATCCCTCAAAAGATTTTTTTTTTCAAAGTTGAAGAGAGGCAAGATGGGTGAAAAATGAGCTGAGAAATCTTCATTATCCCAGAACTTTCTGTCTTCAAGTACACTATACTTTTTGATGACTATGCATCAAAAAATCTATTAGTGATAGATGCCTTTTGCAAAAGACTCTTTTTTTTTTTTTAAGATTTTATTTATTTGACAGAGAGAAACATAGCGAGAGAGGGAACACAAGCAAAGGGAATAGTAGCGGGAGAAGCAGGCTTCCTGCAGAGCAGAGAGCCCAATGCAGGGCTCCATCCCAGGCTCCTGGGATCTGACCTGGGCCGAAGGCAGACGCTTAATGGCTGAGCCACCCAGGCGCCCCTTGCAAAAGATTCTTAACAAGAGAGATGAAGTTGGCACATATTGGTAATTTTGTATTTAATGATTATTAGGTATATGGTAATTAGTTCTGGATAAACTTGGAAAACGTAGTATGTAAAAAAAAGAGGAAGGAGGTCTGATATATGGGTATTCCTAGGAAAAGTGAATATAGACGGAACATAGAACTAAGCATAAAGATATTAGGCTATTCAGATGGGAAAAAGATTCAAAATATAGGAGAAGATATTTAAATTAAGGGAAGGGGGAGGGCACCTGTCTGTCTGTCAGTAGAGCATGTGACTTTTGATCTCAGGGTTGTGAGTTTGAACCCTACATTGAGTATAGAGATTACTTAAAAATAAAATCTTCAGATAAATTAAACAAACAAACAAACAAACAAACAAATAAATAAATAAATAGGCAAGGGGAACTGAAGGGTAATGCCATTAACATTTATTTTTATTTAAAATACACAAATGTTGGGGCACCGAGTGGCTCAGTCAGTTAAGCATCTACCTTTGACTTGGGTCATGATCCCATGGTCCTGGGATTGAGTCCCACATCAGGCTTCCTCCTCAGTCTGCTTCTTCCTCTCCCCCTGCTTGTGCTCCCTCTCTCTAAAATTAAATAAAACCTTAAAAAATTCATAAATGTTTTATTCACATCTAATATTCCACAGGCCCCTCACACCAACCTCAGGATGTCTTTTTTTTTTTTTCTTTTTTCTTTTTGGTCAGTGAAAAGCCCAAGTTTCCAAGTAGTAAAGTGACTTATCCAAGGTCACATTACAATAAGTGGCAGAGCCAGAGTTGGAATTCATGTCTCTTGCTTCCATGTCCATTTCTCTTCTGATTACAATCACAGAAGCAACTTTTCAAACTTATGTCCAATTTTATGTTTTTAAACAATCAAGAACACGTATGAATAAAATCTAAAAAAAACACTGTCCCTGCAACTTCTAAGAGTGTAAACATTTCAGCTCATGCAATCCAATCTAATCTCTTTATCCCTGTTTTTCATTAATATTTAGACTTGCTAACATGTACCTAAAATGTAAGATTAGTGTCTTTGAAATGTTTTTAGTAAAAATGATTTGTTTGTCTATGTAGGCGAAGAGATGATATGGCACATGAGAGTTTCTTGTATTCTAGACTTGTCACAATCAGAAAGACAAATGAAATCTAATAAAGTATATCAATTGATAATGAGTCATGAGCACTCAAGTGTATTTGAATCTGTAAAGATACATAATATATTGCTATATTCAAGTAGCAATAGCTATCATACAGTAGAGATGCTTGAGAATGATGATACACTTTTCCAATTATACAATGAGATATTTTTGCTTCACGGTTCAAGGAAAAGAAGACTTTTTATAGCCATGAAATGAGCATTTAATGGCAAATGCATTTTTTGAAAATCACAGATAATTATTAAACACACAGAAGATTTGTTCCAAGGAAGGAGAGGACACAGAATTAAGAAAGAAGGTAGTGGGGGCACCCGGGGGGCTCAGTCGTTAAGTGTCTGCCTTAGGCTCGGGTCGTGATCCCAGGGTCCTAGGATGGAGCCCCGCATCGGGCTCCCTGCTCGGCAGGAAGCCTGCTTCTCCTGCTACCATTCCCTCTGCTTGTGTTCCCTCTCTCGCTGTGTTTCTCGCTGTCAAATAAATAAAATCTTTAAAAAAAAAAAAAAAAGAAGAGAGTTGTCAAGTTACACAGATTGCTTTTACCTAGTGCTTTTATAATACATTTTTTGTATCTTCCAAATTTCAATTTTTCTTTATGCTTTGTTATAGATGATGTATCTCTTTAGTTTTTAATTAGATTGTTTTTCATCTAGTCTGACAATCTTTGTCTTTTAACTTAAACACTTCTAGTCTACCTTTATTAAAAAATAATTATTATTGTTGCTGTTGCTAAAAGTGTTGAAAAGACAACTGTTTAATTGCCACTACTTTAGAAATAATATGTCTTCTCTAGTTACACTTAAATTTCCTCTTTGTTTTTGATCTTTGCTTATTTATTCATTCATTCATTTTTCTGAGGTTAATTAAACTTCCTGAAATAGTGGATATGTGTCTGTGACATATTTTATTATGTTCTCACAATTCTTTCTTCCCTGCTTGATTATACCTTGGTTTACAATGGCAGAATATATTCTCACATCTCATTGACAATGGGCATGTCCATGTAATGTGCTTTGATCAATAAAATGTATGAGGGAGTGAGGGTGTGTCAGTACCTAGCCAAGGCTCTACCAATACTTAGTATTTCCATTTGTCCTTCTT
>CM053605.1:38255459-38275138 GCA_028646535.1 Procyon lotor
TCCATTTGTCCTTCTTATTCTGTTGCCAATGTCCATGAAAAAAGCATGTTCAAATTAGCTGCTAGTCCCCAGAGTCATACAGAACAATATTAAACTTGATCCTTCACCACTTTGAGGAATTGTGCACAACAAAAGTAAATTTGTTTTACTATAAGCCACTGATAACGTGGAGGTCACTTGTTACACTATTATTGATGCACGTTTCTAAGTAATGTAGTATCATTCATCAGGTCTTGAAAAATTCGAAGTTTTCTCTTTCTCTCTCCCTTTCTTTTTTTGCCTCTCTCTTTCTATCTTCCAATTATACATATGCTAAACCTTTTTTCAGCTTACTCTCTTTTAGTCACATATAAGAATTTCCATAATTAGATCATTCCATGATGTTCAGATAACTTTCTAACCTATATTACAGATCATAAGTTACCTCTATAACTGTTTAACTTGCTTTTAAAAATACCTATGGAGGTTTTTTCCTATAAATTCAATGTTATTCTTTTTCAAACATGGTATGCCACTCTAACAGATTCCTATTTTCTGTAGATATTTTCAATCTTGTATTTCATAATTCTTGATAGGATAATGATTTCTTAGTCTGCATTTAATAATTTGATCATCTAAATATTTCTTTTTCTCTTGTTTCTTCTAGTTTACAATCATTTCCTTTGTGAGCAAGTCTCTTTTATGACTAGGTAAGTTTTTAGAATTTCAAATTTATGGGAAGTTTCTCCTTTTGTGGCAACATTTATGTTCTTTTCTGACAGATGACTGTGGATTCCACCTGTCCATGTCCACCTTCAACCATGCCAGTTTCAAAATCCTTGGAGCACTGAAGGGTAGACACCTGGATTGTAATTCCATGCCAAGAACTAGTTCTCTCCTTGTTTACATTCATCCAGAGTCCAAGATAACATGAGGATCTCCTGTTAGACTTTATGTACACCCTCGGCCTTAAATTCAATCTTCTTCATCATAGGAAATTATTAATTTTCTAGGTCAACAAATGCTTAAAGTACTATCTGTGCTTGCTTGTGGGCTTGATTTCAAACGTTCCTTTTATTTTGCCATTGGTAATTGTGGACAATCTTGTTATTTTCTTAATGCTTTAAAGAGATTTTATTTTTTTAATCTTTTATCTAAGTTTTAAATTGCTTTCACCAGGATGAATGATTTGAACAACCTACTCCGTTGTTACCAGAAACAGGAAGTGTCTCACAGTTTTTCCAGGCCTTTTCATTATACTGCTATGTTTTTCTGTTTAATTTCCTTTTCTTCCATCTGTTCTTTCCACTATCTTACATGTCTGTGCAGGAATCAATCCTGTCCCAAAATAAAGTACATTTGCAAAATCTAGAATAGCATTAAGTCAGCATTGCTGTTAGTCTGACTCACCTTTTGACTTTCTGGAATTGGGAACAAATCGTCAGCTTGGGCTTCAATTTGGTAGGCACTTTTTTTCCCTTTCTGTGTAAGAGATTATGTCTAGAAAGTCTGGAAATTTTTCCAGCATAGTATCAATCCCTTACTTTTCCAAATCTGTTTCATTGCTGAAATTCTGTCTCTACCTTTCAAACTCTGTGGCTAATGTCATGTTTCTTTAAGAAAGACCATGTTGATGCAGACCTTCATTTCTACATGTTATTTTCTACACAAATCCTTGTTGCAGTGTTTTATTGGCTTCGTGGAAACCTCAATGACATTTTCTGACTGTTGGTACTGACTGTTTCAACCTACTCTCTGGATGCCAAATTTTTCCCCTTGACTCCACTTTGCCTCATCTCCTATAACCAGATACATGGTATACCCACACATTGCACCCCTTTTATGGACAAAATGTCATTCTGCATGTTGACCCCTTTTTGGTGATGCTATCAGCTTCATAAACTATTTCATAAACTTCCATATCTCCGGACATGTCACTTGACCATTTGCTTTTGAGTAGTGAAGAAAATAGATGAAAAATTAGTCCATTGATTTAATGATTTGTTTATACATCTTATCAAAGATGCATAAAGATGAATAAACCAATCAAGTCACCAGTATCTTTAAAAATAAAAATTCCTACTAACAATAGAAACACCCCTACTTCAGTATTTGAAAGTTAATTGCATTGACAGATTTCTTTCAATGAAATTTATTAAATGTACTTCTCCCAATATTTTGGCTTATTTTTGCAATCTAACTCATGGAGAAAGGTATCAGACACAAAATCTGAATTACAGCTGTGTTGTTTCAAAATGAATAATGTCTACTGGGTGAGACACTGAGTCAAGGGTTTAGTTTGCAGCAAAGGAAAATATTTGTGAGTGCTGCTGGAAAAGCTGACAGCCTCGCATATGCAGCCTCCCTTTTAGATAGGGAAACATGGGAATGCAAGCAATTGCTAAATTGGCTAGAAAAGCAAAAGCAACTCTTATAACAATGTCAGTAGCATTCTGAAGAATCTCTCTCTGATTACAAATAATCCTCATTGGTTCTTCTTTGTTTTAGAAAATAAAGTTATGAACTTTTAAAACCCTAAAACAAACCTCTGGTCTTAAATTCAATGAGAAGATTTCCTGGAAAAAGGCACTGAAAACATTCTTGTTGCTCAACACAGAATGTTATCTAAAAGAGATAATAGGCCTAAAACTGAGTTCAGTAGGCATTGCTTCCATAAGTATAAGCAAGTACTAAAGTTGTCATGTTGCCTTAGGCAAAATGCATATTAGTTGAGGCTATATTTTCTAACTCTTAATTCATTAATGAGAATATTTAAGAATTTCTCTATTGAAAATATAATTTTTTCATTTAGATAAGCTTTCCGTTTGATCAATTTTACCAGACTGTTGATACTAAAAGTTGACCTTTCAGAAAGAATGAAGTTTAAAATACCAGGTTGTGTGTATTGTATTTTTTACTCAATTTTTAAACACTTGATCTAGATTAAGTCTACCCAAATTAAGGCACCAGCAACAAATTGGTGGGTTTTAAGTGGAATAAAAAGTTCAGTTCATTAAGTCTAAGGAGTATTCATTTGCTCTCAATCTTGAACCCAAATTTGTGCTAATAAGTGAACATATATGAATATGTAACTTGGCTATTACTTACCTTGATAGGATTGAAAGACTACTGGAGTAGCAGTTAGAACAATGAATTTCTAGGGCCATCATTAACTAGCTGGGTAACTCCAAGTAAAGAGCAAAACTTCCCTTTTCATGTCAAAGTTCTTTGAAATCATAAAAAATATAATAGCACAATTAATAGGTCACTGAAAGGGCAGTCCAAATTTTTCCATAAATCCAAGTATTTTTCCAGAATTAATTAACAAGCATATATTGCGCTTCAGACTTACATGACATGATCTTGCCTCAGGTAGTTCTTCGTCTTCCAGAGACAACACTGATAGACAAGCAGCAGTCTAGGATAGATAATGTGTAAGATCATTTGCAGTTTATATTTTCTTTGACAGTTCAATACCAACCTGGGTGCTCTGCCTGAGAGCACACTAAGATTTCAGAATCAGGAACATTAGCAGAAGGGTGCAGTACACACAGAGTTAATTGAAGTAAAATGAGCTAATGAACTCAAGGGAGGCAACCATATTGCAGTATAAAACATTTTCTTGGCTTCCAAAGCAAGAATTGATTTACTATTGCAATAAATGAAGTAATACAAAACAGACAGCCAATATCAGTCAAAACCTGCTAGCACGTTGATGAACATGACTTGTTTTTTTAAAAAGCCATTTATGGGGGTGCCTAGGTGCCTGAGTGTTCTAAGCAGCTGACTCTTGGTTTGGCTCATGTTGTGATCTCAGGATTGTGAGATGGGCCCTACCTGGGACCCTGCACTCAGCAGGGAGTCTGCTGGAGATTCTCTTCCTCTCCCTCTGCCCCTCCCCCACTTGCATGTTCTCTCAAGTAAATAAATCATTAAAAAAATAAAGAATTATTTTTTTAAAATGTCAAAAGCCGTTTATGTGGGTAAATAAGTACCATCACTACAAAACAAATACAATACAAAGATATTTAAATTTAACAAGTAAATTTTAAGAACAAATTGTGATCATTATTAAGCATGATTATAATTTTTAGATAACTCGAAAACAATCAAAAGTCATGGCTGGTCTGTTATATGAAAAGTCTTAGTGGTCAGTTGTGACTATTGCTCTCAACTAGATCCATTATCATACTGTCAGTTGTTAATGAAGCCTCACATGTTCAAAATCAGTTATGTCCTTTAGAGGCGACCTGAGGAAGCTTTAAAGCCCATGCATTTGGCACAATATGAGACCTGAGCAAAGAAAGATGGACTAGGGTGTGAGGAACAGAGAAGGGAAAGGAAATAAAGTCTCTGATGATTCAACTGGAATTACTTAAATCCTCAGGGATTACCAACAGAAAGTCCTTTAGTCTTACTTAAAATAGATGCTTTTTGAATTCAGACATATGTGAATTAAATTAGAACAATGATGAAATCAGATAGCATTGCTACTAAACTTGCCCACTGCCTTTCCTCACCCCCAACTCCTCTAAGGAAAAATAAAATAACGTTGAAAAACAACTCTTTGTTGTACTGTTCAGGTATGGCAAACTGGCTAAGAAATTAGAAATACATATAAATACATTCTTCCTTTCCTTTACCTAAAACAATAAGTCGAGTTTTACGATGTAAGATGTCAACAATATAATTGCTTTGCAACATTGTAAATTCAAAATACTAAATTTAATCAGATTCCTTTGCTAATATATATCATTTTCTTAGTCATTATCACAAAACATTTCTCGATTAACTGTAAGTCACTAACATTACTATATAAAAGAAAATGTGGTACAAACTAAAATTTCTGAGGTACTGGAGAATCCATGAAATTTATTTTTATAGGTGTAAGCTAATGTAGACATGGCTGATTTTCTTCTACATTGGTTTATTTCAGAATTAAGTTGTCCAATAAAGGAAAACCTAATGTATTTGTTAAGGAGAAGACTAGTGGTGCTAACACTTATAACAGATTTGAAACCATTCTTTAATTCATCCACACATGACAAATAATTTTTAAGTAAGAAGACAATTATTTTCAATGTTTGCATATTAAGAAAAAGAAAATATGAGTTCTTTACAAAGCAGTAAGTCATTTTAGCTAGTAAAAAACAAACAAATAAACAAACAGCAACAACAAAAAAGTCTCTGCTGTACTAGTAGATATCCTCCACAGTTTGTCTATCAAATAATACATGGGCTGTAGAGTTTGTTGCTACAAGAAAAATGTTTGAGAATGAGTGGATATTTCCTAAATGATTGTTGTATATAGGCATATTATATATAATGGCCTGAGTTTCCTTTAACTCAAAAGCCTAGCTAAAAATGTTATTTCCTTTATAAGTTGTAAGGAGTTATTTTTAAAAGAGGAAAAATAAGAAGAGGCAGAGAAGGAAAAGAAAAAGTAATTTCAAATCCTTGTTATTTTTCAACAGAGATGTTATCTTTCACTACCTACTCAATGTGTTTCCACATTTAAATAATGCTATCTCTAAAAAGTACATACATGATACAGAAATTTAATAGAAAATGAAAGTAATTTTCTTAGTCCAGTGATATCACAATGTTATTGAACTAATGAATTAACTAAATAATTCTCACCTCTCATTACTACTTCCAATCTGCCAATTAACAGTAAGGGATCCCATAAACTGATTTATATTCCTTCTCATGGGTGCAGAATCAAAATTAATGAGATATTTACTCAAATTATAAACTTTTTGTAATTCTTAGTATGTGGGTCTCTGCTGAACATTGCCACTTTTGCTGTTACCACATCTTGATGTGTTTTTGATCCTTTCTCTAATATTGAACATCTACTTCATGACACAATAGTGAAGTTCATATATGTAGTAAATTGTGAAGTGAGCACCAAGTCCATATTCCTTCCATTTCTCTTGAGTCAGTATCAGATACTTTTGCTCAAGATTTTGAACTAAGAGTCAGAGAAAACAGTCTCTGAGTCGCAATGATGGTGGAACATTAGAAGGAATGTCATTCAAATACCACTGTTTATGTCTCCTTGCTGACAGTCACTACTGCTTGTGTCCCTCGACCCTTCATGTTCCATTACTTGTATCAACACATGGTACCCATGTCACCATACTCTCTGGCTTTCTTCCTGGTTATTCCACTTTTGCTCAAATTCCATAAAATGCCTTACTGCATTTTCAGTACAACTTTTGACCAGTTTCTATAAATTGTCTAAGTACACTTCCAGTAAATTCCATTTTATACTTAAACTAGACTAGGTGGGTTTCTGTTACTTGCACATTTGAGAAAAATTATAGCAAGTAGCTTGTGTGAGTGTGAATACACTGATTTATATACAGTACATAATTACTAAAAACTACTTTTCTTGATTTGAAAGAGGGAACTTATACAAACATGAGGGAAAGTGGAAAATATATATCTGAAACAAGAGAGACTCTCAGAAACTCTGGCATAGAGATCTTCACATTTTCTGGGCTTCATATTATAATCTGGGTTTGGTTATGTATTTAAAACAAAGCTAATTGTCATTCATTGCATACATTAGTAGAGAGAGGAAAAACCACTATATTTTTAGGTAAGAATTTTTGAATGTTTAGTCTATATATATTGCCCAAACCTCACAAGTAAGACAAGTAAGCACTAGTTGCCAATTAAGAGCACAACATTTGCAACACCTTTTACTATGTATTCATTATTTTTGAGAGACAAACATATAGCACCACCAAAAAAAGTTCTTCATTGTTGTTCAAAGCATATGTATACCCCTTTCTCTCCAATATGCTTACTGAATCAAGAAATTAAGTATTAAATTGACTAATAATTGGTAGGACTTAAATGTTCAAGTCTAATGATATAATGGAATTCTCCAGATAATAAAACAAGATATGGAAATATATAGAAAACAAAAGAACTTGCATTACTACATTACAGAGTCATTCTCTGTGGGTACTCTACTTTCCAATCTCTAACAGTCAGGCAGGGTAAATGGTTTTAAAGTAAGACTATGCTTAAATAAATATATTCTCAGCCATCCAAGCATCGGCTGATTTCTGGAAGTCCAGAAACATTGGTGAATGTTTTGCATTTCTGGTTTCTGACCTGGGTTGAACTGGACACACTGAAATTATGTGAGAAAGACTGTTTTTTGGCTAGAACTGAAAATAAATCTGCCAACATTCCCGTGAGCATGCCTTTTTTTCTGTCCAGCTTTGACTGTTTGACAAATCAAGTTATGTTAGACCCAGCCCTTAATCTCAACTATAGCTAGACCATGAAACTTTTTTGAGAATGATAGAAATGTCTAACCCAAATTGTGTGGATGGAGCTTTTGGGAGAGCTGGAATTGCCAAAAGTCAGAAACATTTAAGTGAAAGAAATGAATTGTCAAAACATGTGTCAGTGGAGATTTTGTCCCATCCAGATGAGGTGACCCGAGAGTAGCTTCTTACTTAGAATATGACCACCACCACTCCAGACAGAATTCCCTAGCAGAGGTTTTTAAGATATGTTAGTGATAGGTTATCATCCACATTTAGTGGGAAGAGGAAGGTAGGGAAAGCAGGCCAGTAGTTAAATCTCCAATTTAGTCTTAGCATATTAAACTCATATATTAGTAATAGATGGCGTAATTTTATAATTCATAAGTCTGCAAAGTTTATTAATCTTCAAACTGATCTCTTCCCACCAAAAATTATTTTTTTACTTTTAGATTTATAAACTTTTTCAAAGAGGAACAAAAAGTAATGACTAATCTGAGGCTGTGTTTTATTGTTGACATTATGATAGCTTTTTTCCCTTTTTTTTACTTATTCTTTTATCTTATTTAAACATAACTTTGTTCTCTTTTAGAATCATGAAATAGAGTTGAAAGCTCTCTTCAGAGGTCAAAACATCCTAGAATAGCCTTTTGAAAAAAGGAGTGGCACATTATCCCCAAGTTATGTAAACATTAGATTTTGCCTAGGCTAGGTCCACAAGATAATCACAAAGGAAGCCCATTTTTGCCTTTTCAGTCACCAGTGCATGAGAACAGCTGGCTCCTCTCCTTTGTATATTCATCTTTTATATACTTAGAGATCAGACTCATCTCTCAGTGTTTAATTAAGACTAAACAATAAAGATCCTTTAGGCTTTACTCATCACTTTTATTTCCAGTTCATTAATAGTCATGTGGATGACCTCTGAAATTTTTCTCATTTTTCCCCCTCTTAAGTTGTAGAATTAGAAGCAGGAAGAGTAGTCTTGAAAGAATTTAGCCAACCCTGAAGAACATATGCTTAAAGAATTTCTTTATGGTTCTTAAAACTTTTGCATATTACCTTACTTTCTATAACAAGCATGACACATAGCTGATACATGTGATCAAACTGAGTTTATCATTTCACCCATTTCTAGCATTGCTCTGTGAGTGTGCTAGTGGTATATATTTTCCTCTTCATGTGTGTGATGTTTAGCCCTCGCTCCAATCAAGAAGCTAAATATTTACATTTGATTTTGACTAATAATCAATCTGATGTCTATGTACCCGTCTATGTATAAGGAGGGTTAAAATATTGCCACAACCCATGACAAAGATTCTAAAAGCATCTAAATACACTTAAATAAATAATTAAATAGATAGAAGAAAAAAATTTCAATAGAAAAAGCATATTCCAGAATCAAATATGCAAGGATGAATTACCCTATAACTATTGCTCCAAATCAAACTGGAATTAGATTTTCCAATGGGCTCTGCTGTGTAATTATCTATAACAAACAGAAGCAACAAGAACCAACACTTCAAGGTTGGTGTCCAAAGTTGATCTTTGTCATTAAGGACAAATTCAAAAGCATAGTAGTCCAAAACATAATAAATAGATTTATTTCCATATTTATTGTTTTAAATGGTCTGTGTGCCTAATACCTAAAAACGGAGAACCTAAAATATACCCATAAGTAAGGAAATTGATTTTTTTTGTTCAAAATATCTAATATTCTCTGTGAATATTCTCATCAAATACTATTCTCTAAATGGTTATGTTGGTTAGGAAATCTTTGACTATATATAACAGAACACTTGACTGTTTAACCATAAAAATGTTTGTTATTTACTTAACAACGATTCTCTCAATATTGGTCCAGCAGCTCAGGGATGTCATCAAAGATCCAGGCTCTTTCTTACTTTCTTTTCCACCATACTTTTACATTTACTATTTGTCTCCAGATAGGTTCTTACCGTAACTCAAGACATTATAATGTTCATCTTTAGAATAGGAAGAAAAGGAAAGAGGAGTTTCATGTAACACTAGTTTAATATTTGCCCCTTTCACCAGGAAATTATTCTTTTTCAGGATAATTTCTCTCTAATCACTTGGTCACTGCCATCTGCAAGAAGTTTAGAAAAATGAGTTTCTATCAAATGAGAATAAAGTTACATGATTGGTGTAAACTAATCACAATTCATTTCCTAGTTTTGGCAGACTGCCTTATTTCCTGGAGATCAAGACCTCTCAGTCACCATTTAAACAGACTTGATTTCAGTTAACAAAAAAGTAAGGTTTGGGAGTGGCTGTGTAGGCAGCCAAAACCGTCTACCACAGTAGCCATCCCCCTGATCCAATATGTACTTAAACCATTACCGTTCACAACCAAATATGTCTTGGATAAGATATGTTTCAGGAAATAACATCAGATAGTCTTATGTAAAAGTATGCAAGTATTTTTAAGAAACAAAACTGTTCTGAGCTAAAGAAAGGCTGGAATGTAGAGATCAAAAGGGCTCCCTCTGTCTTTGTCCTCACATCAATGTTTCACCTGAGTCAGGGCTGCTGTTTTCTCTAGGAGGCTAGGCTGATGCTGAGAAAGCTCCTGCCATTCTTAACATTCTTTCTCCCACAGTGATCATACTTTCCCCACAGTCAGGCTGGCTTCCATCCCTCGGGAACCCCCCCTCTTCTCAGTGTAACAAGTTTCACACAAGTGCAAGATTCAACCCGTTCCAGTCTCAAGGAGACTCAGCCAGCAAGGGATGGTGTCAAGTACACAGTGCATTGTGTTAAGAGCTGCAAGGAGACATGGATCTCTCTATGCTTCACCTACCTCACCTGTACAATGGAGATAATAATAGTAGCTGCTTCACTGGGTTGTTGTGAAGATTAAATAAGACAGTTACACATGGTAAGAGCCACATCAAGGGGCGCCCAGGTGGTTGGCTCAGTTGGTTAAGTGTCTGACTTCAGCTCAGGTCATGATCTCGGGGTCCTGGGTTGGAGCGCAGTGTCCTGTCTGGGTCCCTGCTCAGTGGGGAATGCTTGTCCCTCTGCTCCTCCTTCCACTCATACTGCCTCTTTTGCTCCCTCAAATAAAATCTTTTTTAAAAAAGGAGCCAAATCAATGTAGTAGTACTAGTATAAGAGATATGGATTTACATATTATGTTAATGGTAAATGATGACTGCTTATCTACCACTGGTGAAATATTTGAAGTCTAAAGGTTAGAAATAACAGAGATTTCTATAAAAAGAGAGAAAAAAATAAAAGATAAAAAAATGTTATCTACACACATGCACACACAATGAGAATCATCTCATTTTTCTCCTCTACCACATTAAATGCTGGAAGTCACTAGCATATCTACTGAGTTTTCAAGTGAAAAGTTTAGGGCCCAAGATGTTATTACTCATGCAATACAAGCAATAGAGAGTTTCAAATCCTCAAGGACTCGGAGTGTAACCCACGTAATCTTCGTGGGGGAAAAAAAGTTATTCAAAATGTAATTTAATCAAGAATAGCAGCCAATGTCATCCTTTTAAAAAGTAGGTCAGATTATGTCATTATTTTGTTTAAAACCATCCAATTGCTCCCTATTCACCTTAGGGTGAATTGGCAAGAGTATAGAACACCAACAAACTCTGGCCCTAGTTACTCCTCTTACCTCACGTCCAATCACCCTCACTGTCGGTTACTTAGCTCAAGTTGCAGTAACTTCCTTGCTGCTCTCAAATAAGCCAGGCCTTTTCTTACCTTTGGGTCTTCTCAGAGACAGCCCTCTCTGCTTGGAATGCATATCCCAGTTATCTGCATGATTCTTTCATCTTCTTGCTCAAATTACCCTTCTCCCTGTGGCTTCTGACCAGTTGTTTATTTGATTATCCTTATCCTCATCCCCTTTCCTCTATCTGTGCACTCTGTAGTATGTACTAGAATATGGTTTCTCTGCGCCTTCCCTATCTATAAACTCTTTTCCATCTTATTTCTCTTTCTGTTGAGGTCTGATCATTTTGCTTCACTTTGTTTCCATTTCCTAATTCTTTTTTAAAAATTAGATTGATAGTATTTTAATTTTTTCTGCATATTTAAAAAAATTTTAAGAGTTTTTCTTGGTCTGTGATTACTCCTATTACCTAGTATCTTGTTTGTGCTTTATGAATGATATTTTCCCTCAAATTTTTCTAAGGACACATATTTAAATTTTTTAATTCTCTACTATTTCTTGCATTATTTCCACGCATGGGATCTGTTTTTCTAATTGCCCATCTTGGTCTTTCTTTTGCGGGGTGTTAAGTATTCCTCAGAGGTCTAAGAGTCCTTGGTTAATGATTCATATTTATAAACAGAATTTGATCTAACTCAGCATGAATTGCTATCAGGCTTTTCCTTTTCAGTAATGTATGTCTGTCAACCTTAACAGGAATGGCTGAATGAGAGCTTCATGTAAGTTGATGGATCCTGTTGAAAATCAGGCTTTTCTTTATGGTTCATATATGGGAATAGAAAGGCTAGCTCAAGAACTCCACAAATGCCAAAGTAAAGTAAATGTTGCTTTGGAAATAGACTTTTTCACAATATACTTCTTAGAGACACTGTCTCTTATACTATTGCGGTAATATGGTGTCCTTTCAGGTTCTTCTTTACTTCCTTGACCTTACTACACAGACGATGACTGATCCCTCCCCAAATCTACTACTCACTCTGTCTAGAAGGTAAATCTTGCATTTCCATTTGTGAACACATGTCCTAGAATGCTGCTCCAAAACGGCTCCAGAAGATAAGAAACCAACTTAGACAATATGTATTTCGGCAACTCTGCCCAATCCTGCTCTTTTGTTGTCTGCCAGCTCCAAGCTTGGAATTTCTCTGGAGCTCAGCTAGGAAGGGCTTCTCCCTCCTCTGCAGCATCTTACTCCTGCATCTGTTCCAAGCTGTGACTTTTTTCATCCATCTGCTTTATCTATTAGTATCACCCTTTCCATTTTCAGAGTTTCCAAAAGTTTGTAAAATCTCTAGTTTGCTAGAGGAATCCTCTCTTATTTACAGTGTTCTCAGAAACTCATTATGTTTTATATCTTTAAGTGCGATTCAACAGGATCTATGGGTGGAGGAGAGAAGCAAGTATGTACCCAGTTGGCCAGTATAGACTGAAAAACATGGTGAAGGGTTAACTGTACAGTGGCAAGAAACCCATTTCAGATGAGGAAATTAGAATAATAGAAGTAGGAATGCAAATTAGGGGTTTTCCTAAGAGAAACCAACATGCCTATTACTCAGTTTTTAACCACTAGGAAAAGGAACTTCAATGTGTTTTTATATCCTTATGACTTAGCTCTCCTTGCTTCTCAAGGCTTTCTCATGTACTGTAATATAATGGCTCACTGGAGCCAACACCTATCTTTGTAGTCTATGCATAGGGGTTTCAAAAAGTAAATGCAGAAATTAGCCAGAAGTCTAGGCTCTGGTCTTAAATCTCATGGCAAAAGTAGCAATAAATTTCACTAGAGAAAAGAATGGCTCAGGTTCTAAACAAATTACTTGAATGTGACAATAATTTTATAGAAAGTCTGTAAATTTCCGTGGACAAAACTTCCCTCAAACCTATTTTAACATATCCTTGTTCTGACTCTTCTGTCTTTGTTGATTTTTTTTTTAATTTGGCCCTTTGATTTGTTATTTATTCTTTCCATCTCTACCTCCTCTGCAAAATCTTGTAAGAAAATAATTCAAGATGATAGACAAAGCAACATCTTAACTTCATTATGGTTTTCCATCCCTTAACAATTATCATGACTAGAGAATGACAGACGCAATTGGCCCAGGAACCTAATACTAAAACTGAGCTTTTTGAGAACAAAAGTTAAGACTTCAAAGCCAGCAGGACAAATGAGGCAGGCACAAAACTCCTACATTCTCTAATTTGAAACAAAGAAATGAAAATCCTTTTCATTTTAAATTGATGACTGAAATAAATTACAGAAGGAAAAGTAGGATATGATAGGATCGTCTAGTGTGATGCAAATGTTAATTTAAATACCATTGTTTTCATATTTGCCTTAATAATTACTGAAATGGGGGCGCCTGGGGGCTCAGTCGTTAAGCGTCTGCCTTCAGCCCAGGTCATGATCCCAGGGTCCTGGGATCGAGCCCCACATCGGGCTCTCTGCTCAGCAGGGAGCCTGCTTCTCCCGCTACCATTCCCTCTGCTTGTGTTCCTTCTCTCGCTGTGTTTCTCTCTGTCAAATAAATAAAATCTTTAAAAAAAAAAAAATTACTGAAATGTACATATGTTGATGATAGCTGTTGCTTATAATTTGAAGTTTCATTAGATGGTGGAAAGGCTCCCTTGGAAGCTTTATAATTAGCATAGACAATCATCATCTGTTTTGGATGATTTTGGAGACAGAATTATTAGGTCCCTTCCAGCTCTGATCCTGTGTCTCGGTCTAAACAAATGAATCATTACCAAACAATTTTCCCAAATGCACACATCAGCACTTTCTGGTACTGCCATGTCTCAAGTACAAGTGCAAATTTGGAAATAACCACTCACCACACTTTATTTCAATACCACTCACCCCAACACACACTTCTGGCTGTTTTTCCCAGAATGCTCCAATCCCACCTCTTCACACCTGCTCTCCTCTCCCTTACTTTCCCTACTCCACGCCATACTTAAGCACACACACCTGCTTGTTCTTTCTAGCTCATCAACTAATCCCTCATTTCCCCTCCAACTCAGGCTGCCCAGCTGCAAAGAGCATCATTAAATCATAGTTTATGTGTTCTCCTTCCTACTCTGATGTGAAGTAAATCACTGTGTCTCTGGAAAATTCCTTTCTGTTTTCAAAGAGCCAATTTTTACACAAGTAAGATAATTAAAAGTTTTGGCCTTGGTAGGGAAACAGGTGCTTATATGAGCATACAATGATCCATCGTTCAGGAGAATTATTTATCAAGCTCAATATAACTCATCTTTGATGCATATTATAACCTTAATCCATACCTGATATATATTATATGTTATTATAAAAATTTCTAAATAAAATTAGTATATCCAACAAAATTAGTTTAGAGTCAAGTAGGTTGATGAATTCTACCTCTCCACTAACTTTCATTATAAAGTAAGAGCAGGAAAAGCTGGAAATAATAATAGTTAATGTTCCTTGAGCTCTTACCATTGTTCTCAACACTCCAAATAAAATAATCCATTTAATCCTCACATCCTCACAAGATCTCCAAAAAGTGGATGTATTTCTATCCAGATTGTGTGCATAAGGAAATGAGATACAGAAATTTTATATATTCCACCCGAGATTACTGCTACCAAGTGGCAAAGTCAGGACTCAGACCCATAACCTAAACTCATGTTCTTAATCAACATGCTCTAATGCCTCAAGGAATAGTGCTAAAAGTCCTTGAAAAAATATTTAATGGAAAATAAAAATATAGAGCACCAACAGTGATGTTTAACATTTTAATAATATTGTAGTTTTGTGCTGGAAAATTTTATCAAAACAGGTTAAAATAAATAACTCTATAAATAACTCTGATCTTTTCTATAGTAAAATTATGCTATGCATATGCTATATTTGTATACTCCAAGAGAGCTACTGTGAAGTCACAAATAAGTATACAAAATACAACATGATTATAATTGAAGCTATGCATATGCCACATAATTATGATTTTCCTAGTGCCTATTATACCAAGTATCCTTTGCACAATAAATGTTTGTTGAATTGGGTGAACTTTAATTGGTAGCCCTATAAGAGGCAAAAAGTATTCAGATGCCTTCTTTGAATTAAGTTTTATTTAAGTCTTTAGGATTTAAAAACTTTGCAGTACTCTTTCTTCAGATGCCTTCAGCAACATACAAGCAGGTGAGTGGTTTGTCCACAGGCTGTCAGAATGTTAAAGCAGAGTCATTAAAAATTTTCTAGTCTAATCCTTTCATTTACAATAGAGGTAAATGGGCCAAGAATGGTTCACAGACTTGCTGGTTCACTAATCAGCTGGTTAATGGCAAAGTGACTAAAACCCAAGTCTCTTGATACCTGGGTTGACTTGAGAAGTGCATATGGTAACACAAACATGCACATATTCCATCTGCTCTAAACTGTCTTCTGACCAGTATGCCACAGTTCTGAAATCCTAGCTTTAAAGGATATGATTACACATATTTGTCTTCCCCATTTTCAATGCTTCTGCCAAAACTACCATCCATGAATTTATAGAATGCCTTATCCACCATCATGGTCTTCCACACAGCATTGCTTTTAATCAGGAAGTCACTTCACAGCAAAAGAAATATTGCAATGGACCCATGCTGATGGAATTCAGTGGTTTTACCATGTTTTTAATCATCCCGAAGCAGCTGGCTTGACAGAATTGTGGAGTGGGTTTTGAAGATTTGGTCACAGTACCAGCTAAATCGAAATGCCTTGCAGAGATGGTGAAAGGTTCTTCAGAAGGCTGTACATGCTTTGAATCAGTGTCCAATATATGGTGCTGTTTCTCCAATACCAGGATTCATGGGTCCAGGAATCAAGGGGTGAAAATGAGAGTGGCATCCTTCATTATTACCTTTAGTGACCCATTAGCAAAATTTTGTTTCCTCTTCTCATGATTTTATGCCTTGTGGCTCACAGGTGTTAGTTTCAGAGAGAGAGATGCTTCCACCATGGAACACAACAATGATCCCTTGATCTGGAAGTTAAGACCTATACTCAGACATTCTGGGCTCCTCTGAATCAACAAGCAAAGAAAGTAATTACAGTATTGCCTGGGGTGATTGCTTCTGACTGCCAAGGAGAAATTGGATGACTATTCCACAATGGAGATAAGAAATCATATGTCTGAAATATAGGAGACCCCTTCAAGTGTCTCTTAGTATTAACATGTCCTGCAACTAAGGTCAATAGAAAAAATACATCAACCCAATCTAGGGAGAAATATTAATAACCCAGACCCCTTAGAAATGAAGGTTTAGGTCACCCAACCAGGTAAAGAACCAAGACCAGCCTTGGTGCTTGTTGAAAGCAAAGGGAATATGGAATGGGTAATGGAATAAATTGGCTAAATGACACCTATGATCATGTGACCAGTTACAGAAATGAGGATACTAATTGTCATGAGTATTTTCTTATTTTGTTATGAACACATTTGTGTATGTGCATGCATATATTTTCATCCTTCTCTTATTCTCTTATCATGTAACATAAGGTATATTGATTTTATATCATACTATTTAAGTATTGCTAATTTTACCCCATAGTATTTATGTTACAGCATATCAAGAAGAATTAAAACATTTCTCAGGGACTTTATCTCCTCTCCTGGGGGAGAGTTAGTGTGTTTGGGGTTGTATGCAGCATAGTTGTATCATGTTAAGTGGAATTATGATATTGTTTGTCTTTATTTGGAGATAAGTATGGTTTAAAGATATGCATTATTCATGTGGGTGCTAAGTTGATAAGGGATGAACTTGTGATGGTTAATTTTATGTGTTAACTTGAGTGGGCTACAAGGTGTGCAGATATAGCATCATTTTTGGGTGTATTTGCGACAGTGTTTCTGGATGAGATTAATATTTTAATCAGTGGGCCAAATAAAGTAGATTACCCTCTCCAATGTTGTTGGACATCTTTTAATCCATTGAACGTCTGAATAGACAAAAGGCAGATGTAGGAATAATTTAGCCCTATTTTTCTGCCTCACTGCTGAAGGTGAATCATCTCATTTCATTTCTCCTGTCCTCAGACTGGGATATGTTATTGGCTCCCCTAGTTCTCAGACCTTTGTACTCAGACTCAATTATACCACCAACTATCCTGGGTTCCTAGCTTGCAGATGACAGATGGTGGGACTTTTCAGCCTCTATAATTGTATGAACTAATTCCTTATAATAAATTTCCTTTCATAACCTATTGATTCTGTTTCTCTGGAAAATTCTGACTAATGCAGATATTATTTTTAACTGTGTAAGTAAACTAAGTCATCTGTAACCCCAAGATTTTAAAAGAAAGAGAGAAAAACAATGGCCTGACTGCTTACACTTCATGAGTTGGTCCTGCTGTTGGTTTTTTAGTTGCCAGGCAACTGCTAATTTAATGTTTTCTTCAATTGCATTGGTAAGCAACACTTCATGTATCTGGAGAATGATCTCAGCAGACATCTGGAATTTGTTCTTCTGTAGTATTTTTATTTTTCATCTCAACCTTCTTTATCTTAAAGTGGTGCATCCACTTACCCAAACCTGAGGGAGTGCTGACTAGGTTTATAGAGAGAACATACTCTGTCATCTCTTGGCTGTCTTGCCCACTTAGCAAGTCTTAGATATAAAAAAAAATTAGAGAATTGAACAACTAGTAATATTCCCTTTTAACTCCTTAAGACCATATTTATCCATGCATTCATAAGTGCATGGATAGATTAATTATAGAATTAATTATATATATTATTAATTATATATTATATATTAAATATATAATTATATATTATTAATGTATATATATTAAAATATAATTATAGATTAATTATAAATATAACTGTTAATAATGATTGGAATTGATTCCCCAACATCTAGTTCACCCGGCCCCAATAAGTAGTATCAATACAATTTTGTGACCAAGTTTGAACCCTGGTTTTTCTAAGATAGTTATGATTATCTCCTCCCCTTTGCCAGTGATTGGCTTAAAGAATCTCTTAATCAACTTGGTCTGATGGGACAGGAGAGAAATTATTCAAGTTTCTTCACTCTCAAAAACAAGTGACAGAAAAAAGTTTCCTTTCTTTTACCCCAACTGGATAAAAATAAAGAAATATATACCCCTTATTGCTACAGAAACAACTATTCAATGAAATATCAGGGTTATTCTGACCAGATAATTCTTTCTTATGAAGTATTTTAGGATGTTTAGCAGCATCCCTGGCCTCTACAACCTAAGTGTTAGTAGAAAACTTCCAGTTTTGAAAATCAAAACTGTTCTAGATATTGTCAGGTGTCCCCTTGGGGGTAAAATCTCTTACAGCTGAGAAATATTGACTTAGATAAAATTAGAAGAATGGACAACAGCTAGGAGAGACCAAAATAAATTAGACTCATGATTATATTAAATTTCTAGGTCAACTAATTCTGAAAACTTATTCACATCTTGGAATGTGATTGGCAGTTGGCAAGTTAAAGACGTGAGTACCAATGATGTAAATTCCAGTCTGAATCCAAAGGCAGGATAATACCAATGTTGCAGTTCAAAGACAGGAAGAGAAATCACATTCTCCCTTGCTTAGCTTTTTTGGTCTATTCAAACCTTCAATATATTGGATGAGGTCTGCCCACATTGGGGAAGGCAATCTGTTTTATTCAGTCTACTAAATTCAATGTTAATTAATGTTTTCAGATTAAAATGGAGAAAACATATTTCTAGTAGTTCTGTAATAAAAGAAAAGCTAAAAAAAATTATTCTGGCTAAGGGGAATAGAAACCAGATAAATACTTTGTTCTATAAGAAAGAACACAGAAAACTAGAAATGGTAAATATAGGAGAATACAAAAGACTATTTTATCACAACTTTCTTGAAAGGCATATAACTGAATGAAAGTAATAGCACTGTTGTAAGATTTATACTATAAACAAGTAGCTGGAATATATATGACAATATCAGTGACCAGATAAAAGGAACTTTGCTATTACAAAGTTATTACCTTCTATATAAAGTACAATGTTAATTCTAAAAAAAAGAATGCATATTGCAATCCTTAGGACAACCACTAAAAATAATGTAAATAGTTATAGCTGAGTAGGCATAGAGGGTACATTCCTCAACATCATCAAGGCCAACTATGAAAAACCCACAGCGAATATCATTCTCAATGGGGAAAAGCTCTCAGCATTGGCAGGGATGCCAACTATCTCCACTGCTATTCAACATGGTACTAGAGGTCCTAGCCTCAGCAATCAGACAACAAAAAGAAATCAAAGGCATCCAAATTGGCAAAGAAGTCAAACTCTCACTCTTTGCAGATGATATGATACTTTATGTGGAAAATCCAAAAGACTCCACTCCAAGACTGCTAGAAGTCATCCAGGAATTCAGTCAAGTGTCAGGATATAAAATTAATGCACACAAATCAGTTGCATTTCTATATACCAAAACAGAAGAAAGAGAAATTAAGGAGTCTATCCCATTTACCATTGCACTCAAAACCATAAGATACCTAGGAATAAACCTAACCAAAGAGGCAAAGAATCTATACTAATAGAAATTGAGAAATTGAGGAAGACACCAAAGAAATTGAGGAAGACACCAAAAAATGGAAAAAGCGTTCCATGCTCATGGATTGGAAGAACAAATATTGTGAAAATGTCTATTCTACCTAAAGCAATCTGCACGTTTAATGCAATCCCTATCAAAATA
>CM053605.1:38275638-38343031 GCA_028646535.1 Procyon lotor
GTGTGTCATTTAGAAGCTTTATTTCCTTGTTGATCTTTTGCTTAGATGATCTGTCCATTTCGGTGAGGGGTGGGTAGTCCCCTACTACTATTGTACTGTATTGTTGTTGATGTATTTCTTTGACTTTGTTATTAATTGGTTTATAAATTGGCTGCTCCCATGTTAGGGGCATAGATATTTACAACTGTTTGATCTTCTTGTTGGACAGTTCCTTTAAGTACGATATAGTGTCCTTCCTCATCTCTTATTATAGTCTTTGGCTTAAAATCTAATTTATCTGATATAAGGGTTGCCACTCCAGCTTTCTTTTGATGTCCATTAGCATGGTAAATTGTTTTCCACCCCCTCACTTTAAATCTGGAGGTCCTCCTACAACTTCTTAGACTAATGCCTTATATCCAATTATACCTGAAGTTCATTGTGTCATATAATCGTGTGAATATGTTGCTAAATATTTTTGGTAAAGATGCACTTCACTGTTGGAAGGGAGGTGTGTTTTGTTGTTGTTTGTGTTCATGTTTTTAGTTTTTCTTAGTGATTATATGTTTGACCCAGTATTTGCCTTAGAATAAATTTTCTTTGTAGCGGGGAATCAAATTTGTTTTCCAAATAGGTTTGATTGATATAAAAACAATTGGCAAATGCTCTCTATTAAGAAGAACATACGTGTCCAGACACTGAAATTATCAGTCAGAGACTTTAAGATGACAATGAATTTACAAACAAAGATTAGGGGGACAAAATTTAAGGATTCAAAGAGAGAGTTTATGGTATACTAAGAGCCAGAATATGATTCACAATGAATGTTAATAAAACTTTATTGTTTTTATTCTTTGAAAAGTAACTTTATATTTTTTCTAAACGCAGTGGTTTGTACAAAGCTTATATTAGATAGTCTGATACTATCTAAGTGAAATTTTAGATTCCTAAAACTTCCTTACATTATCTAACTCCTGCTTTTATGGTTTTTATTTTTGTCAGAATGAGTTGAAAAACTTTAAGCACAGATATAGTTCAATCCTGAGTACAACACTCTGAAGCATCCTTGGAGATTAAATAGAACCCAGAGGCAATTTAATCAATACCAGACCTCTCATTATATTGTTATGTTGCTCTGACCTGTACATAGCCCCGTACCAATCCCTCCTGTTGCTGCACTTTAATAGGTGTACAGAGGAACTCCACCGAACACATAGTTTTGAAGGATTAGCTAAAACAGGTAACTTTATTCATACATGCGAAGTCACCGTCAGTCATATTTCATGGCTAATAATTTTTATCTTAGATCCCTGGTGCAAGCCTATGCTGCTTAGTACAGTTGAGAGTACGTATTAGGAGACAATAAGTCAACCACTGTGAGGTTAAGACAGAACAGATGAGAGAAAAAAACATTTCAGGCCGGGAGGTGGGCTATATAATAGGAACAAAAAACAGATGTAGGACAGAATGTTATCCCAGGAAAGGAAAGTGAGGACACAAAAACGATGGGGACAAACGAGAGTCCAGATACTAGAACAAAAAATCTAGACTCAGAATCAGAATCCAGGAAAGGTAATTTTTTTCCCCATAGAAAAATAGCAAAAGTAGCACGAGGGACGCTATTTCTGACCCAGCACTGAAAGTGTGCCTCTCTGTAGTCTCTCTGCCGGGGTCATGGTGACAGCAGAGTATGAGTGAACTTCGACTGAACAGTGAGGACAGTAATGGCTAGATATAGTCATTTACTACAGGTGAATAAAGGGATTATGGTAGGAGACAGTGCCATTTGTTTTCCATGTATTTGGAGGCTCTGATATCTGACAAAGTCTCTTCGATGGTCATCTATCTCTAGTCTATTTTGGGAAAGAGGCTAGCATAATATTTGCTCTAACTCATTTCTATGCTACCCTTTCTGATCTGTGTCTGTGTCCCACTTTAAGTCTCTTTTCTTTGCTGATACCACGGGGATGTCCCCTAAACCATCAACTCAAAGGTGTTTGCAGAACCTGGCAGTTTGGAAGTAAATGAAAGGACAATGCTGCAAAATAATAGAGGAGTTCCCCGAAACCTAAATGGCTCTTAGTCCTTAGACAAAGCAGGTCACTTCCTGTGACCTCAAGGACTTCCTTATGAAAGGAGAGTAGATTCAGTGGTGCCCAAGTTTTCTTATCACTAATATTCCATCTGATTATATGCCACATATTCATTTCTGTTTAGCAAGTGCACAAAAGGAGATCACAATAGAAACTCCTACAAGGTCCTCAGGCTTGAGAGAGTCAACTTTAGAAAGAATTTTGCCTGTGAAAACAAGGTTTAAAAAAAAAATGCTAGCCTTATCCTGATGTTTATGAAGGAAATTTGAGCAATCAAGGAATGGACAGGTTTAAAGAAAAAATTGCAAACAATGAAGCTATCTATTAAATGGTTCTCTGTCATCAAAAATCAGTCCATAATTCAGAGTTCTCAGACTATGAGAAAAATGGCACCTTAAAAATGCCAGAATATTTCATTTAGAAGTAAAGCAAAAAGCAGTGCTGAAAGTTATGAAATATTCAGTGACTGACTGAAAGACACATAATTGTTTTTTTCTGGTACATCTTTATATTAGCCCATTGACCTAAGGAGAGAATTTTGCCCTCATTTAAAAAAAAAAATTAGAAAACAGGACAGAAATTCTGTTCAATACAAGGTCTACTAAGTCCTCTCTCTTTCTAAAAAGAGTCTTTTTCACTACTTCCAGATATGCCCTTTTCCATTTTCTATCCTGAGGTTTACAAACTCAAAGACCCAAAGTGGTCAGAGAACCAGATGAGGTCAGCAGGCTGGGTGCAGATTGTGTTGAAAAAATGGACACATGCCCTTGATAAAGGGAATGGAGACTATTTACCCCAACCAGCTGTCATATAGTAGAAACTGGCTAATTGTTCATGAGCCATTTTATTTGCCTTCTGAGCACACAACTAAAAATATATTTTCCAGGCTTTATTGCCATCAAGGGAGGCATAAGACTGACTTCTGTCTCATGAATCACAAGTGAGACCGACGAACACCATATCTAGACATGGATCGTGAAACCCACCCATGTGTGATTCTCTATTCTTTTTCTTCTTCCTCTGCTGAAAAGAGAGAACTGCAAAGATGTAGAGGAGGGTGCAATCATAAAGTAAGATGAGTTTGTGCCTTTGATATATTACGTGGTAGAGAGCTGTCCAGAAAAAGCGCCAGATTAGGAACACCTTTGTTGAGTCATTGCTTTGGGAATAAATAAATATTTATCGTGCTAAGCTACTGAACATTTGCAGTTGTTTATTGCAGAACTCAGCCTAGCCTGAATAATTCATTCTGCCACGCTGAAAAACAAGCTCAGAGTTTCCATCTCAGTGTTTCAAGGCAAACCAGGAACCTGAAGTGTAATGTGAAATCTCCCAATTATTAAATATTGACAAATAATTCAAACATTTTAAAAACACTACTCTGAGGAAGCAAACATGTTATAAAATAGATCTGATCTTCAAGCTGTATGTTGAAGCCTGCTTTAGTTATACTGGATCATTCAGCATTTCCTGAACATTCCAACAGTTTTCTGACTCACACACATGGTCACACTGTTCCTTCAGCCTGCAATGTCCTTGCTCGTCTATTTCTTCAGGGAAGACCCGCTTGATCCTTCAGTTAATTTGAATAGGTAAGGCTTTATTTGGTATTAGATATTGAATTTATTTGTTATAATATTAAATTTACTTGGTATATAAACTAAAGAGTCATATACATAGGAAGCATGAAATGACAGAGGAGCAAATTCTCAGCAAGAAAAGATATTTATGCCTTAGAGGGTGTGTGAATGGTAGAAAGACACAGGGAGATTGATAAAGGAAGTTAGGATTGAGGATAATGTATTAACTCTCTTCCCATGCAAAATTGTTCAAAATTTAGTCCTTACTGCCCAAAATATATTTGCTTTTTTTTTTTTTTTTTTTTTGACAGAGAAGGAGAGAGAGCACAAGCAGGGGAGCAGCAGGCAGAGGGACAGGGAGAAGCAGGCTCCCTGCTGAGCAGAGAGCCTGACGCAGGGCTCCATCCCAGGACCCTGGGATCATGACCTGAGCTGAAGGCTGTTGCTCAATCAACTGAGCCACCCAGGGGCCCCATATCTGCTGTTTTTTAAGGATTTTTTTTTACAGTAGTTTTTATGTTCATAGTAAAATTAAGAGGAAGATAGAGAGATTTCCTATATACTCCTTGTTCTACACATGAACAGCCACCCGCCCCCCAATTCCCAAATTCCCCACCAGAGCAGTATATTTGTCTTAACTGACACATAACAACCACCCACAGCCCATAGTTTACCTTCGGGTTCACTCCTGGTCTTGTACATGCTATGGGTTTGGAAAAATGTACAATGATTCCACCATTATAACAGAGAGAGTATTTTCACCACACTAAAAAAATCTCTGTACTCCAGTCATGTAACTTCTGTGTATCCTGATTCCCTCATGTGTCAAACAAATGACACATTGAAACCAGGGATCTCTAGTATCTTCTGAGCTGAAAAGTTTTGATTTCATGATTAGTGCTCAAAATAAATGCAGCATTAACTAGATATTAGATCTATGCTGCTGTGGCAGTTGTTTTCACGAAATTGCTATATATTTAGTTCAAGGGAAATTATTGCATTCTTAATTCGGTTAGCTTCAGGCTAAAAATGAATAGGGCAATTAGCAGGCACTTCAGAGAGTGTATAGTTTTGGAAAAGACACTTTATAGGTTTGATAAAGCTATGAAAATTATATTTTACCTCATTTAAAAAATACACAAAACTGTTAAACGACTGTTGAATCATGATCTTTCTTGCAACATTAAAATTGGTCTGCTCTACATGACAAAGATATTTCAGGCCTTAGAGAATTCAGTCTATTAGGAAATCCTCAACTGGCCATATGTGTGCTATCAAGCATTTTCACTTGGCTCTTCTTTGCAATTAGCATTCCAAAGGTTATGCTGACTGGTTGTGGATACCATATGTTTGGCATCAATCCTTCAAGTTCTGCCACGGATTCATTATGACAGCACAAGCACTGCGGTGAAGGGAAGCAAAAGTACCAAACATTTCAAATCGAGGCCCAAGCCCCGCATTTTTAAATCAAGTAAACATGAAGACTAAGATGATTACAATTATCTGTCAGTTCACATTTGTTGAATGTCCATATTGTGCTCAAAGCAAACCTTCCAAAGCATATCAAAAAAATAAATAAATAAATAAATAAATAAATAAATAAATAAATAACAAAGACACTTGGATTAAGCAAACTGACCTCATGTTAATTTGTTTAGAAAAAAATTAAGTCCAAGTTTTAATTTTACCTAGAGTTAAAAGATGGCAAGGTGATCCTTGGGGCCTTTAGGCCTCTTGTATCATGTGTTTATGGAAGTGGATCTGTCGGGACACATTTCTGTGGGTATATAGCGAGCAGTAGGTTCTTCACTGGGAAATCAAAAGAGAATTTGGTTTTGGTCTGTTTCCACTAAAGCAAAGGAACATTGTCATTAAAATGGCTTAGTGTCTAATAAAATAACTCAAAGGATTTGCTGTCTTTGCTGTCCTTGTCTTTGGCTTGCTTTTCTTTTTTAAATTTAATTTATGGTTCTATCCTAATGTTGGGTGAACAAGTAGACTCAACTCAACTGAAGCTTGCCCCAGGATAAATGAGTAATCAGACAGAATGACAAATTCTGTATACGCCCGACAAGACTTACAAGAAGCACGACTCTTGGTAATCTCTGTAATCGAAATGGTGAAATAGAGAATTTAAAAAATCTTCCATCTTTTTTATTTTCAGCCACTTAATGACAGCTTCTAAGAGCGATAGGTAAGAGCCGTAGTTCTCTGCGTCTGCACCTTGTAGATAAGAAACTAAAGCCGACTACATGGTAGTTGAATGGAATGAATGCCATGAATATCACCATATTTTAGGACTAGACTTTGAAACTAATTGACTTACAGCTGGCAGGGGGTCCACCGAGTGTCAGAAGTACAAAACACAGACTCTACACAGCCTCTGATTCTGCAATTACTCTGAAAAGACAGAGAATTAATACATAACGAAACCTTTGTGCACGGAAGTGAAACAGAGAGTGGACACCCCTGTCTCCTTTGTCTCTATACTTGGTCAAGCTGTGGACATAAATATTCCTGAACTGGTTCCAGGTTTCATCAGGATTACATGTTTTGATAAAGGGAATTTATCAAATTCCCTTTTTGGGAATTCACTGGGAATTCACTGGGAATTAGGTGCCAGAGATATGTTGTTTTCTTCAATTTTTTACTCATGTGAAAATATTTTTTAGCTACTGCTAAGTGCCAAGCACTCTATTAGTTAGAGTGCTTCGACAAAGGAAATTCCACAGTGTTCAAGATGAGCATGATACCTGCCTTCTTGGAGCTTAAAGTCCAGAAATAGAGCCTTTAAATGTAAACAGACAATATATAAATTGGTATTTATTAAGAATAATGTAGGGGCACCTGGGTGGCTCAGTGGGTTAAAGCCTCTGCCTTCAGCTCAGGTCATGATCTCAGGGTCCTGGGATCGAGCCCCACGTCGGGCTCTCTGCTCTGCAGGGAGCCTGCTTCCCTCTCTCTGCCTGCCTCTCTGCCTAGTTGTGACCTCTGTCTCTCTCTCTCTGTCAAATAAATAAATAAAAATCTTAAAAAAAAAAAGAATAATGTAATTTGACATGAAACTATAGTATTGGAAATTATAGTATATTATAATATAGTATTGGAAGCTATACATATCACCGGAGGACCTAAACTAGACCTAGAATTTGTGGTAAGTTTCCCTAAGAAAGGGACATTTATTTCACCTAAGGGCTAAAAGGTGAATAAAAATCAGCCAGACTAGGTGGGGGTCAGGGGGAAAAGTGAACGTACTTGGCTTAAGCACTGACTCTGGATGTAGGGGAAGTTACTTTCTCAGATTATCACATTTAAACAAAAAAATCTGGAGGCCAAACTACTATTTAGAAAAAAATGCATTTGAAAATCCTTACCACTTTTCGTAACACGGACATAAACAAAGGAAAGACATTATAATTGGAAAATATTGAACTTGGAATAAACAAATATATATAATATTTTGAGGGATTATAAAATGAACTTATGAATCATAGCATAAAACATACAGGTGCCAAATAAAACTACTAACATGAGCAACCTGACAGATTTTTGTTTCTCCACCAGTAAATAGTGTAAACTAATGGAAACTGATGTTAATTTAGACATGTTGCTGCTAAGACCCATGTGGGGAATTGAGAGCATTTCTCAGAGATCCCTGGCTGCAGTACTGTTAAACCATTCCTCTATTGGCTGAGAAGGTTATCACACCCTCTTGAGGAGGAGAGGGAAAAATTGTGCCCAACAAATTACGAGTGAAGATCTGGGCAATCTTCCGCACCCCTCCTTCTTCCTTATTGCCAATATTCCTCATGCGATTTTCAGCACTTTTCTCTGAAACAGTTGGGAATCACCTGATGATAGCATTGAGAATATAATTTAAGAACAATATGAAATGTAGCATAATAATAAATGCATAATGCCTAAATAATCGAGAATAGAGTACAGTGTATTTTATTCCACGATATAAATCTTCTTGACTAATTTAGGAAATCCTTAAGCAGAGCGACTGCACCAAAGTATCATCCTGCCACACAAAGCCACGCGTGGTTCAAGGTCCTTCTGCTATCCTTCAGGCTGTTGTCCTGAACTGATAGGGGACAACACCAGTCTACCGGAAGCTATGGATTACTACTTCTCTGATAATGCTGCCAACTACTGGTCAGAGAGATCTGAGGGTACGTCAAGAGAGTGCTGAGGACTCTAAAAGGTCAGTGTGACCTAGGGCACATGAGTCAGCCCACTTTAAAACTCCAGGAGCCTTCCCATCAGTTTTCTTTATTCTTGTGTCTCCAAGTCCAGTAAATGGAACAAATGGTTTGAGACACTCAAAAGCAGCCACTGGGGGAAGGATCAGGCTGTGTTTGCCTTTTGGAAACCTCAAAGCTTTGGCATTTAGAAGCAAGCAAAGAAGGGTGGGGAACACTGCTACAGTCTGGAGGAGGGAGAGCCTGAAGAGTGGTGCTGACTAGCAAGGGGAGCCAAATTGTAAGGTCATGGGGAGAAGGAGCTGGAAGGTACTTAGAAGTAACTGAACTAGAGCCAGTACTTCTCAGCAGATGGCCTTGAGTGGCCCTGGTAGCAGATTTGCAAGGGATAGCCCCTCTGATCCAGTCTAATACATCTAAATACACAGAGATTGCCAGTGATTCAGATGTCATAGGAGAAGCCTTCCCTTGCCTTTTTTTTTTCTACAACTACCCAAAACAGGAGATTGGGTAACTTTCACAAACCCCTTTCACCCAATAGGGCGGATGCTTTCCTTAGTTTCTAAAGTTTTAAGTATTATAATATTGGATGGATTCTAGAAGTTTCGAGGTCCAACAAAAAAAAAATTCAGTATAAGTCAAGTGCCTGAGTCTGGCACAGGGACATTACCTTAGAAATCCAGTCCCGATAAATTTGTAAAAACAGTAGTAGTAATAATAACTCCTTACATTTATGTAAGAGGTTTTCACAGAGCCTTCACATTTACCTCAGTCATTCACAGCCACCAGTGAGGTAAGTGGAACAAGAGTTATTATCCACATTTTACAAATGAGGAAACTGAGAGTCACAAAGACTGATGTGCCCAAAGAAATGCTGAGAGGTAATGCCAGGACTGGAAGCCAAGCTTCCAAATTCCAAGTTTATTCACGTTTCCATTACTCAATACTGCCTCTTTCTCCATCTTACAGGAGTCCTCCAGGCTTATTTTTAATTTGAAAGAAAAAGAGGAAGATAAATATTTGAGAAATGGCTTTAACATCACAGGAAGAAAAAAATAAAAGCAAAAGCTAGTGTGGACCATTATATAATGAAGTCGTGCTTGGCTCACCAATATGTAAATTATGTCATGCTTAGGGCTGATTGAATGGAAGAAACCTGGCACAGACTGATACAATTAATACTTCAGTATACAGTTTGCAACCTGAAAGAATGCATCTTCTGCTAAAAATTGTCATATGCATTCTGATGTCCCCAAACTATACTGTATGAGACATTTCTTATAGGCAGCCTTCTACTTCCACATCTCTTAATCATAAAACATAGTTCCAACTTTTCTCATTTTAGTTTTGAAATACAAGATATGACTAATGTTTTCCAGATCATTTATTTTTTATTAACTCTTTTTTTTCTAGAGGAATAAAATATCTTGATAGATCAATCCATTCAATGCATATAAATATTATTTCCTTTTAATATTTCAAAGATGACTTGGCAGTTATTTGTTAATTAAAAATAAGACAAAACAGTTTGAGAAGACTGGATTATTCTGTCCCCAGTGAAAGATATTCTTGTTAGAATTCATAATTTGGGGCACTTGGATGGCTCAGTCCCTTAAGCAGGGACTGTTGATTTCCACTCAGGTCCTGATCTCTGGGTCCTGGGATTGAGTCTGGCCTAGGCTCTGAGCTCAGCAGGGAGTCTGCTTCATGATTCTCTCTCCCTCTTCCCCTGGCCCCAACAGCTCCCCCTGATCTCTTTCTCTCTAAAATAAATAAGTACCTTAAAAAAAATCATTCACAATTTGAATTAGAGCTCAAGTGATTACATATTAATGAAAGAATGAGATTTTTTGTGTGACTACCTAAAAAAATCCTTTAATTAAAATAAATTAGTACACTTGCCTCAGTAATAGTTAGCCCATCAAAGAACCACTACATTTATTAAACTGCAATTTGACTTCTATACTTTCTTATTGCTTTATGGACAAAAAAGAACGTCATCTCAAGGATAAAGAATAGTCAATCTCCATTAGTGCATTAAGGTGTGTGAGGAACACCGATAAGCGGAAACATAAAGGCAGCTAAGCCAGCAACTGTGAGGGCTCAGGCCCTGAGCTTACAATCAACCTTGGAATCCAAGGACAGGAATTCCAGCTTCCACCTCTGACACTGAATGGAACATCAATAACCCTGAAAAGAAACTGAAAACCTAAAAAGAATTTTACAGAAGGGTGTTTTTCTAACACTGAGGAGACACAGACCGGTCATTTATTATTGAAACAGGAAACTTTCCTCTATCACACAGGAAATGACGTTACTTCTTGGAATGTGAGTAGAACTTTCAAAATGAACAATTTATTTTTTCCTACTACGAAGTAGGAGACTGCTAAAGCAGCTCTTTAAATATTTTAAGACCATATTAATGTTTTAGATGCAGGGAATAAGAGTACTTGGGTAGTAGGGAGCCCTAAGTGTTTGAACAATGACTGTATTCTACACCATGAAATTTGGTACTTTATCTTCAATTTTTTTAGATAAACTTTTTTTATCAAAATGAAGCATGATATGGAAAATATTTAAAATCAAAGTGTAGAGGTTGGTGAATTGTCACAAAAAGAACATATCCATGTGACTACCAACAAAGTCTAGGAATAAAACAGCACCAGCATCTCAGAAATACCGTTCAAGCATTACCGCCCCCATCACTTCCTGCCCACGGGTAACTACTCTTCTGCCTTCCAACACCAAAAACTACATTTGCCTTTTTTTGAATTTTATATGAAAGGAATCAAACAATTAGGATTACTTTGAGGTTGAGTTTTTTGTTCAGATTTTTGTGAGATTCATTCATGATGTTGCATATAGCATGTTTGTTCATTTTCAACACTAATTGTGTCTATTGTGTTATTGTGCCATTACTCAGTTATGCTCTTTTGCTGTTGAGGGATATTTAAAGCATGTCCTGTTTGGGCTGCTAAGAATAATTCTGTGGATATTCTTGCATTTAACACAATTTTTTGGTACATTACCACTTGGCATATGCCTCAAAGAGAATGTCTTGGATCATATCATATGCACATGGTCAGATACTGTCAGTTTTCCAAAGTTATTTTACTGGTTTATATGCTCATCAGCATGCTCAACAGTGGACTCCTGACTTCAGCGCCTAGAATTGTCATTTTAAAAATTTTATCTTTTTACTTTGCATTTCCCAGGTAAGTTTGTTGAGCAATTTATCACATATTTATCAGCTATTTGGAAATCCTTCCTTGTGAACTAATTGCCTGTTCGAGGCTTCCCTTTCTCTCTTTATAAAATTCAAATTGACTTGACTTTTTTCTTTTTTAAGTGAGAGAGAGAGAAAAAAAAGGGGGGGATGCTCCTGCTTAGGGGTGTGGGCAGAAGGAGAGAATCTCAAGCAGGTGCCGCACCCAGCCAGAGCCCAAGGTCGGGCTTGATCCCAGGACCCTGAGATCATGACCTGAGCTGACTCAAGTGTTGGTAGTTTAACTGACTGAGCCATCCAGGTACCCTGCTTTTTATTTGCTTAAGAACATTCTTTAATTTCTCTTGCAACTCCTTTGACCCATAGATTTTTTTAAAGTGTGTGTTTAATTTCCAAATATTTAGGACTTTTTCAACTATTTTTTTGTTATTGATTTCTAGTTTAATTCAATTGTGGTCAGAGAACATAATTTCTATGAATTCTAGTCTTTTAAATGTGTTAAGGTGTGGTTTTTTTTTTAAAGATTTTATTTATTTATTTGAGAGAGAGCGAGAGAAAGTGAGAGCATGAGAAGAGCGAAGGTCAGAGAGAGAAGCAGACTCCCCGTGGAGCTGGGAGTCCGATGGGGGACTCGATCCTGGGACTCCAGGATCATGACCTGGGCCGAAGGCAGTTGCTTAACCAACTGAGCCACCCAGGCGCCCCTGAGGTTTGTTTTATATAAGTGAATGTTGTACATCAGCTTGAAGAGAATGTATTCTACTATTGCTGAATGGAGTGTTCTACAAATATGTTGGAGGAGTCTATAAATGGCGAGGTGTGAGTGAGTGGAACATTCTATAATTTTCCAATTAAATCTTAATTCTTTTATTCTTTCTCCACTGATGTATTTTTTTTCCTTTCTATTCCTTACTCCCTTCTCTGGTTGCAAGATTCTCATTCTATTTCCTAGGAGCCCTTATACCTGTGACTATGTTTTGTTGTCTCACCCCTGCTTGTAGAGGCAGGAAAACTAGAGGGAGTCATGGACTGGGAGGAATTCCCTTCCCACAGCCAGGATGAGGCTTAGAAAGGTAATTTTCTCAAGGGAAAAGAAGAGAAGGCTCTGAAAGTATTTCATAATGATTACTTTTCCCCTCTCTTTCAGAACCAAGAGGGAATTTTTCTCAGATGTTCACAATGAGAACCTGGTGGACTTCCTGGAGGTATGTCTACCAAAGAGGGGAAGCACACAGGATTTTCTTGCTCTCATGCTAGTCACGCTCAGCCTCCAGCAATTCACCAAATTCACCATTTAAGCACTCTTTCTTTCTGGCTCTTAGGGCTTCCACTCCAGGTGATCAAATCTTGACCTAGACTTTCTGGGTTAACCTATCTCCAGATTGTGAGGTGATGTTTTTTCCTGAAACACTGGTTCTCTGATGAGTCAAAGAAAAGTTGCTAATTGTAAGACTGTCCAGCTTTTTCTTTTAAGGATAAGAGTGATCATTTACCAGTTCTTTACAGGTTAGAGTTGAAACTCAAAGGCTAATGTGTGTCTGAGGATTCTTTATATATTCTAATATGATTTCCTTGTTTATTTTGTACATTAAAATATTTTTCTCACTATGGCTATGCATTTGATTTTTTAAGTAGTCTTCAGGATGAAAAGAAATTTCTGATTTTAATGTCATACAATTAGTCTTTGTTGGCAGTATTTTTGTGCTTTATCTGATATTGTTAAAAGTTATGATGATATTCTTGCATGATTTCATCTCTAAGTTATATTGTTTGACTTTCCATATATAGGTCTACAATGCCCCTATGCATGAGATAAGGTCAAGATTAATTTTTCTCCACTGGCTATATTGACTTGGCATCTTCACTGAAAACCACAGTGCTGTTCTAACTGCTCTGATTTTAGATAACATGCCCTTTTAATTGTGTATCTGTTTCTAAACTCTGTGGTGTTATGTTGCTTTGTCTGTGTCTATCACATAATGCTAAACTCCTCACGTTATAAGAGTAATTAACTACTTAACTACTTCATAATGTCTTGATACTCAGTAGTATAAGTCCCCCAAATTTGTTCTTCTCCTTTAAGTTTGTCTAGACCAAGAGCTGGCCAAGTTTTCTATAAAGGGACAGATAGTATTTCCCACGTTGTGGGCCACACAGTATCCGTCATAACTAGTCAACTCTTGTTGTTGTAACTCAAAAGCAACCATAGACAGTATGTGAAAGGTCAAGTGTGGCCGTGTTCTAATAACAATTTATTTACAAACCATATATATTTGGCCACAGGCTAGAGTCTGTAGAACCCTGGCCCAGATTCTTTTTAATCCTTTTGGAATTTTAAATGGGGTTGAAATGAAGCCATAAGTAAAGTTAAGAAGACATCACATCTTTACCTTATTGGGTATTCTAATTCATGAATATGAGGCAGTTCTCCATTTATTTTGGTCTTCTTTAATTTGTCTCAATAATATTTGTGGTTTTCTGTGTAAAAATTTTGCACATCTTTTTTTTTTTTTGCTAGGTATTTAAATAGTTGTAAATGATTTTCTACAACTATAGATGATTACATGATTTTTCCTTTAAATCACTGAGTTATAATGATAATTATCAAAAATTAAATCAGTGTTTTATTTCTGTAATAAAACCCATCTATATCACTGTATTTTATTTGCTTTTATTTGGTTAGATTTTTCAATGTTTGACCTTAATTTTCTCCTCTTGGAGTGCCTCTGTAATTTTGGTATCAAGATTATGCTGGTGTTGTAAAAAAAGCTGAGAAACATTTTTAATTACATGCATTTTGGGAGAGTTTGTGTGAAAATAGTGCTATTTTTTCCAAACCAGTGAGGTTTGGAAATTTCTTTTGGGAAAGATTATTTCTTTTTTTAAAGATTTTATTTATTTATTTGACAGAGAGAGATCACAAATAAGCAGAGAGGCAGGCAGAGAGAGAGGAGGAAGCAGGCTCCCTGCTGAGCAGAGAGCCTGATGCAGGGCTTGATCCCAGGACCTTGGGATTGTGACCTGAGCCAAAGGCAGAGGCTTTAAACCACTGAGCCACCCAGATGCCCCTGGAGAAGATTTTTAATTACAGATTCAATTTGTTGAATAATTATAAAGCTATTTAAGTTTTTGTTTCTTTTTATAACTTTTTTTGTCTTTCTAGAAATTTATACATTTCATCTAAACCATTATTGTCCAATATGGGAGTAATTAGCTGTTTAAATTTAAATTAATTAAATGAATATATTTTTAAAATTTTGTTTCTTTAGTTATGCTAGTCACATTTCAAGTACTCATTAGCCACAGGTAGCCACTGACTACCATACTGAAGAGTGCAGATTATAAAAAATTTATTCATTGCAGACATTTCTATTGGATAGCACTAATCTAAATGTTCAAATTCCAAGGCATACTTTTTTTTAGATTTATTTATTTATTTGAGAGAGAGAGAGAGAGAACATGAGTAGGGGGAGAGACAGAGGGAGAGGAGAGAGAAAAACTCCTGAAATCCTGTATTTTGATATCACTTCAAGACTAGATCTTAAGGGGCACGTGGGTGGCTCAATCAGTAAAGTGTCTGACTTCAGCTAGGGTCAGGATCTTAGGATCCTGGTATTGAGTCCCTCATGGAGCATCTGGATCAGCACACGTCTGCTTGTCCCTCTGCCCCTCCCCCTGCTTGTGTCCATGCAAGCATGGGCTCTCTCTCTCTCAAGTAAATAAATAAAATCTTTGTTAAAAAAAAGACTACATTTTAATTCAAAATGTAACACTAATTATGGGAATTTTAGATGATTTTAGCATAATAATATCTAATAACTGTAGGAGGAGGAAATCTGATTATTTTTTATTGTTAAATAAATACACTTCTCAGACCTATTCAGTGGTTGATATATTTGTTTACATATGCAATGTACAAACATACTTATAGTAAGTGTCTGATAATAATAAAGTTTTGCTTATCTTCTTTTTTTTTTTTTTAAGATTTATTTATTTATTTTAAAGCAATGGGGAGAGAGAGAGAGATGGGGAGAAAGAATCCGGAACAGACTCTCTGCTGAGTGTGGAACCTGACTTGGGGCTCAATCCCACAACCCTGAATCATGACCTGAGCAGAAACCAAGAAGTGGACATGTAACCAACTAGGCCACCCGGGAACCCTAAGTCTTGTTTGCATTCCTGTTAAAACCAGATTGAATTTAATCAGTTTTTATTACACCATAATTATTGATAACTCCATGAATAAACACTAGACATTTCATTGAAAATACGTGTCTTGTTTTGCTTTCTAAATTAGTTATAGAGTTTGGATTTGTATATTCCAGAGAAGAGTGTTTTTTCAAGCCTAAAAGATTCTACAATCTGAGTTATCACAGATTTTTCCCATGCTTAATCCTTGTCATCCCCAGACTTGTGAAGTAATTTTCCAGATACTACCATTCAGCGTTAGGGTTTTCCATAACTTTAGCTCTTCTAGATCCTCATTTGATGCCCCAAATACTTGATACTTTATAATATTCAGAGATAAAGTCAAGTCACTCTGTGTAATTTTTAATGTTGTTTTGAGATTTTCATTGAAAGATTTTTACAGATGGGATTTCCATCACTACCTGACTTTATTGATTTCTCAGGAAAACAAACAAGTTTCAAGGCTGATATGGTCTACTAGCACTAGACTTACTGAAAATATGTTCAACGATATAAATGCAGAAGAAATCGATTCCATGACCGCTCCATGGAGAAGGAAAATATACTTTGGCTTTCATACTAAACACATAATGAACACAACCAATCTCTTTTTTGCCACCACACGGAATCTCTCTAGAGGTAATGACTCAGTTTGGGCAGCTGGGGAAAGCTGGAATGCCTTAGGCATAAATATTTGCTGTCATTGTCTTGCTAATATAGATGTAAGACCTAAAAACATTTCATTCAAGCAATCAGAAATTTATCATATTCTTACTTCCTTTGCAGCTTTAACCATAAAACTCATTCTGCCAATTGATCCTAAAGATAAAATGCCAATTGAAACCAGTTTCATTCCTGTTAATGATTTATACTATGGAAATTCCCAAGTATTCTTAGAGAAGTAGAATGTAAGATTTATATTCTAATAGAATTCATTACTGTAAAGCCATTTTTCTGTGTACTTTCTTGAGTGGAGATGTGTCTATATGATATCAAATCATATACATGGCAAGAAAAAAATAGATTCATGCATTCATATAACAGACCAAGATAAACTAATTTTGTTCGAGATTTGTTATATAAACTAAGACAGAGTTTTGTCCGTTAAATTCGGTCAATTTAATATACGGCCACTAGTCTTAATTTTGGGGTAGGGAAAATGATATATGTCTACTTTATTACAAACATTCCAACAAATTATTATATACAGTACTTTTAGAAAGGGACACTATAGGGGCGCCTGGGTGGCTCAGTGGGTTAAAGCCTCTGCCTTCGGCTCAAGTCATGATCTCAGGGTCCTAGGATCAAGCCCTGCGTCGGGCTCTCTGCTCAGTGGGGAGCCTGCTTCCCCCTCTCTGCCTGCCCCTCTGCCTGCTTGTGATCTCTCTCTCTCTGTCAAATAAATAAATAAAATCTTTAAAAAAAAAAAAAAAGAAAGAAAGGGACACTGTATAGAAGAACATCTTACACAGAAACTTCAGTGTATACTTTTGTAACAGTTCTGTGTCTAGATCAATATTCCTCTACTTCTATGCAAAAGCCTTCATTTTTAAGACTCAGAAAATCTAGAAATACTACACCTTTTCTTTCCTTGTGTGTGCTTCTTATGACCACCTGGACACTCACAACTTTCACTAATAATTTTGGCACTCGGCTCACTTCCTTTTCCTTCAAGTTCTTCCAAAGTCTTGGGTGACTTGAACATCCACACATCTAGTATTTTAGCTTTGGAACATTTCTAACTCCAATACGCCTCCTCTTCAGTGACCTGTTCTCATAACTATGTGCTGGATTTTGTCATTCCTCAGAACCACTTGATTCATGGGGCACCTGGGTGGCTCAGTGGGTTAAAGCTTCTGCACTGGCTCAGGTCATGGTCTCAGGGTCCTGGGATCGAGCCCCGCATCAGGCTCTCTGCTCAGTGGGGAGCCTGCTTCCCCTTCTCTCTCTGCTTACTTGTGATATCTCTCTCTCTCTCTGTGTGTCAAATAAATAACTAAAATCTTAAAAAAAAAACAACACTTGATTCTGAAATAGTAGAATCAACTAAAATCTTAAATATACAGAGAAGCCTGGGCGGCTCAGTCGGTTAAGCCTCTGCCTTCTGCTCAGGTCCTAATCCCAGGGTCCTGGGATCAAGTCATGCATCCAGCTCATTGCTCAGCAGGGAGCCTGCTTCTCCTTCTGCCTGCCACTCCCCCTGCTTGTGCTCTCTCTCTCTCTTTCTGCCAAATAAATAAAATCTTTAAAAATTTAAAAAGATAAAATGGATTTATGCCTGAATAAGATAGAAATGTGGATAGATATGAGATTAATAACATCAAATAATCATGGAATCAAGGTAGTGAGAATATGGCTGTTCATTGTACAATTCTTGTAGCCTTTCTTTCTTTCTTTTTTTTTTTTAAGATTTTATTTATTTGACAGAGCGAGAGACAGCGAGAGAGGGAACACAAGCAGGGGGAGTGGGAGAGGGAGAAGTAGGCTTCCCAGTGAGCAGCGAGCCCAATGCAGGGCTGCATCCCAGGACCCTGGGGTCATGACCTGAGCCAACAGCAGACACTTAATGACTGAGCCACCCAGGCGCCCCTCTTATAGCCTTTGAATAGTTGAATATATTTTTTGTCATTGCAATTTGTTTATTAAAACACAAAGCAATGGACAGTGAAAAACATCCTGATTTTTTACCTTTTGGTTAGAGTAGGGTGGGGCATGCAAAGGGTAGGGACAGATGGAGACAACCCAGAAGGAAAGAGCTCTATCCACTCTTACCGCTTTCCCGGGCCAGCCAGGTTCAAAGCCCCTCAACCACCTCCCACTGTGCTGCTGCAAATGCCTGTTGTGGCTACACAGTTGGTCTGACCTCGGCAGGGAGAGGATGGGAATCTAGGAGCTACCAGAGCTACTAAGAACTTGATACTATTCTCCAGTACTTGGTACAGAATAGAGCAGCCAGGCCCAATCTGGAGTGAATAGTTGAGTATTTTTATAACAAAACTTTGAAAAAACAAAAGATACACAGTTAAATTGCTTATCACATTATCTTACTCTTGCCCAAGTTTATTCCTTCCTTTTATGATCTGTATTATTTAAATTAAACCCAGGTGGCCATTCTCCTTCCTTAATTGACCTCTTGGCATCCTTTGTCATGATAATGCCTGTCTCCTCTGCTAGTTTGTAAAATGTATCAGTACCTGAATAACAAAAAGTGCTCACCAGGACCTGAGCCAGTCTCTTCATTCAGCTCACCCACCTACCCCACTACTTATCCAACCTACCCATCTTTCAAGATCATTCTTGGGTTTTAGCCCACTCACAGCCTTCTCCTTGAATTTGCCATGGGGATTATTATCTTCCAAATTCATTCAATAGTACTTTTAAAATAACATTTGCTGAGCAGGTGCTTAGCTCTGACCCATGTGCGTGGAATAGATCAGTGCACAAAAAAGGTGAAGACCTTTATACTCAGAGCTTTCCAAGCAGGAGAAAACAGAAAATATAGAATATTATATTTATCATCCATTTAAAAATTAGCCATAATACCCTTTGCTTGTCCTTGTTAAAAAAGGATGTTATCATAAGCTGCCTTACATATTCTTATAAGCATGAGTTTTAAAATATTGAATTTTAATCTTTCACATAATTTTCTTTTACTATTTTAAACTCGTTTCTTTTTATAATGAAATGCTTTGTATATCTTGTCTCTCCATTAAATTTTGTAATTATTTCATGAAAGAATCCAATATCAAAAGTCATATAACTTCTCATACATATAGTAAAGTACTATATAAATGACAGACACTCAAAACGTAATTACAAATAATATTTAAGAGAATATATTTTGTATATTTACCTGTTTGGTAATATAACAGTTGGATGTGCCAGAATGGGAGGATCGGGGAATAACAAGTACTAAGTGCCTTCTATGTATATCATGCTACCTTAATCTCACTTAATCTTTATAATCATCCAATTTGCATATGAGAATACTGAGTTTAGTGGGATTAAGTTACCTGCCCAAGCTCACGCAAACAGTAAGCATCAGAATAAATCTTCAAAGACAACTTGTTTTTATTCCATCACATTAGCTTCCTTGATGGATTCATACATGGTTATTATAAGTAAATAGGTAAGGGTTCACCCTTTCTTTCTCTAACCTCCTTTTCAACTTTCAAAAATAAGTATACATAGCAAACAGGTACTTGTGATAATAATTTTGATAGCAATGACTTACTATAATGGTCTTTAACAAATTATATAAAATATGCCAGCATATTGTAAGAGAAAAACACCACCCTCAGAGTAAGAATTAAGAAACCTTGATATATATGTATAGATATAGTATCGTGGTTCTTGTTAATTAATAATTAATAACTAATTAGTGAGTATAGTACCTACACTTTCTTGAGTTTTATGTTTTGCAAGTCATTTTCAATATAATATTTGAAATGATATTAAATTGGTTTTTAATTAATTCTATTTATCAAAGCTAAAGAACATCAAGCACCTTGTATGTCTGTCTTCTTTATAATAGTAATGTTGAAAAACTTTTTGTTCATAAATAAGTTCTGAGCAAATATTCCTGTAATAGCACAGCTGACTAGGAATGTTGGAAATCCCTAAATAACTGCCAAGTTATTTTGCGGCAGATAAATGAAGCCTAAGTCAATATAAAATACCTTAGGCAATGTAAGAAAAAAAAACTAAAGTAAATTTCCAACATTTGTTTTTAGAGACATGAAATAAAAATTATTTGGGCTCTCGTTGAGTTAGCATTGAATAGCTGTCAAATTATGCATGTTTTAATTTTTCCATGTAACATAGTCTGAATGAATGTCAAGCCTTGGAGAAAGGGGCAGAGTTTATATCTTTCCTTATTTAGAAGGAAGTTAAGAATGTGGTTGCATTGATGTTAACACAATGCCAATCAGGTGTTGGCAGCAGAGGGTAGAGTTTGTGGAGATTCATAAGGGCAGAGCTGACTTAGTGATCTGGGCTCTGCTAACCATGGTATCTTCAATATTGGATCCAGGATCCAATCCTTCCTTTTTTCTTTTTTTATAATTTGTGACTCTCTACATTACTAGAAGACACCAAATTCCATATACCTCAAATTACCTGGAAAAGTAACGTTGTCATCTTCCAGGGAAAAGCGGTAGATAATGTGTTAAAATTTAAAAATGTTCTTCCAGAATAGAAGGATAAGAGATAAATAAAAAAATTCAAAAAAAAACCTCCCACTGCCTACTGCTGCAAGCCTATGAATGCAAAAGTAGGAGAAGAAAGTTACCAAAACTTATAGAAAAAGAACCAAAAGGTACAGAGGACTTAGGAGAAGGATGTATAAACATTTTCCCAGAATAAAAAAGTTCATCACTAAGTGCCAATGTACTGAGCACAGTTTGGGACCTGAAAGCTTGGGGAAAGGGACTTAAAAATGAGCGGGACCATAGGTTGCAGCTTTTGAAAAGAATTACTCCCGGAAGATTCATATACAAGGAGAAGCGATGATCTCCTTTGGCGATGTGGCTATATGGAGAAAGAAGGAGAAAAATTAGTTCTCTGGGAAAAAACAAATGAGAAACAAAACATGCAACTTCTTTGCCCCCAAGATTATCTTTTATGGAAATTGTGTAAAAGAGGGAAAAACTGACACATGAAGCTCCTTTCAAGACAGGAAAATTCTTCTCCCTCCCAAAATAAACATGAAGCAGAAGAAAACCATCCCACTACATTCCACTATATTTCACAGCACAAAGGAGCCTTTGGAGAATAAGAAAATACTTTGAATCAGAAATCCCAGGTATCATCATGTGTGAGCTGTGTACGTTATTTTCCCTCCTTGATGATTATGATTCCTTTTGCGTGGGTACATGGAATAATACAAAATTAGGCCCACAAGTCTACTGCTTGTGTCTTTGTCTTTAAATTTTATGTATTATCTACTATCTTTCTCCTCTGCAAGATAATTTTGAAGTTTTAGACATTAGTTACTGCTTTTCCTCTATAAGATATAACTCCTTATTTTAAAACTTTATCCTTGGGAGATCCCTCAGGAAGGATGTATGTGTACATCTGAATTCTCATGGTAGCTCATACAAAACCTATATTCTTTGCTCTAGTTTTTAACTTTGTTGGAATGTTTTCTCCTCATGTTAACCTGGTCAACCTATTCATACTTCAAGACCCAGGCTTAATAACATTTGCTCCATAAAGATTTCCTGAATCCTCCCATAAGCTAGAATTAAAAGGTCTAATTGGCAATTTTTAGCACATTGTGCATGTATATATATAACATATATAAAATTATGCATTACAATATGTATTATATATAATATTGCAATATATGTGTAATTATGCATTACTTAACACAGTCTGCCTGTTGATTCCAAATCATCTAAGATTTAATTCAGGCATCACTTCCTCCTTGAGACTTTTCTCAGTATTCTTTCCCCTGTTCCTTCTGGATGTGCTTGAGTATGTCAAGCCCTTGTGCCCTTCTTGTGCTCCCACAGCAGCCAGTGTTTACCTCCGTCATTGAATACATGGGATCCTAAATGTTTGGCTGTCTGGCTTTCACTCCCAGTAGATGATAATGTGTTAGGATGATAATGATGATTGTATTATTGAATACAAGAGTTATTCTTCTTAATATCTCTATCTCTAGTGCTTAGCCCATGGTCTGGAATACAGCAAGGGCTTAATAAATCACTAATAAAAAGAATAGATATTATTGTCATATAGTCACAACTACTTTTCTTGATTCTGCAAGTAAATGGTACTTGTCTTCAAGTCTTTAATGAATCCTCGTTTATTTCAGTCCCAGAACCAAAAAGGAAGCCTATCAGGGACCCGACATTTGATAGTGATTTTTTCAAAGATTTTATTTGTTTGTTTGTTTGTTTGTTTGTTTGTTTGTTTGTTTATTATTTGTCAGAGAAAGAGAGAGAGCACAAGCAGCAGGAGCAACAGGGAGAGGGAGAAGCAGGCTCCCTGCTGAGCAAGGAGCCCGATGTGGGACTTGATTCCAGGACCCTGGGATCACGATCAGACGTTTAACTGACTGGGCCACCTAGGCATCCCATTGATAGCGATTTCTTATATGAAATAATTTTATGATATTTTTATCACAAGTATTAATCCAACCAACTCCACCTAACATTAGCTGAAGCAAAAAATAAAATAAATTAAAAAATAAGCTACTCTATCTGCACTGCATTGCCATCCATTTGTTGCACAAATTAAAACTTTGCTACTAAAATTGAAGTCACAATCCCTTTGTCCTATAAAGACCAGAAAGCAAGTGAATATATATTACATTATTTTCCTGGTACAGTCTCAAGATTTCTGAAGTGAACTTCCTCAGCACAATTTGACAATATCAAAGCCATTAAATGCTACCTCTTTAGAGTTTAGACAATATTTTCCTTCCCTTATAATCTAGAATTTACTAGAATTAAAACGTGAAGAAGGAAGGCATTTTATGGCTACTGAAATCAGAGTCAAAGAATACATTTACATCAAGAGAGATAACTTAGCTGGACAATTATACTTATGAAGTTGAAGAGATCTATGTGTCATAGCATTTTAATATTAACATTTGGGTTAATTTTTCAGGATGCGGCTCTTCAAGACGTAGTTCTTTGGAGTAAATGGTTGCCTGCCTAATTTTGTGGGTAGCCACAAAAATAGGACTTCTTCATGTAATTTTATGAATAATCATCACATTTTTCAGTGAATAATCTCTGGGAAAATAGAAATTTCACAATTGGAAGCAATAGATTCTTAATATACTTTCTGAATATCAGAAAAAGTATACATATAAAGTATCTATACATTTATATATCTATACATTATATATGTATATCCTAAAATAAGAAATAAAATCCAACGATTAAAAACTAGATTTTATCTATACATGCAAAATTAAAACTTGTAAGCAATTTCTATAACCATGTAAAACAATATAATCTAAAATAGTACTGAGAAGATTTTTGTGATATTTTGAATATATTGAAGCCCACTAATGATTGATAATTTAGCCATAATTATGTTATTCTATATAAAATATGAAAAGTAAGGGACAGTAGAAATCATTTGATATCATAGTTATTACTCAAAATGTAAAAAGATGAAGATTTTTCAAAACCTGCTTGTCAAGACACTGTTTCCTCACTTCTGATTCACAAGGTTTGGGATAGAGTGTATACATGAGTATTTCTGTTGTATACCCTTGGTTCACATCAACTGTCAAATCAACTTCCTCCCTTTATAGTGAGAGGAATTGAGTACCAGAGAGACTAAATACCTGACAATCTTGGAGGTATTAATATAAAAAGTTACAACAGAGTGGAGTCATTGTATTAGAATGGTATTTAATTACTTTATTGAGAATATGAAATATACGCTGGTGGCTTAAAGTCCCTAAATCCTATTGACAATAACTTCCTTGAAGCTATAACTTCTGGAGATAAGAGAATTAGTATGCTCATAGGAACATGTATTAAACGCTCTATAAATTTTCTAAATTTTATTATCATTTCTTCTTTTCTGTGAGTGGCAGTGTTTCTTTTCATTTTGAATAGCCAATGTATTTTGCATCTTACTGATTAGAAAGGCTACTTTTAAAAAAATGCAAAACTTTTCATTCAGGTAATATAAAAATCACATAATATTATGTAATATAACATTATCATGTAATATATGTAATGTATGTAATATATGTAATAAATGTAATGTAATATACTACATCATATGTGTAATGTTAATATATAATATATAATAACATATAACATATTATAATATATTGTAATATTACATGTAATATAACATTAACATATAATATAAAACTAACCATATTAAAGTGAACAATCAGGGCGTCAGGGTGGTTCAGTGGGTTAAAGCCTCTGCCTTCGGCTCAGGTCATGATCTCAGGGTCCTGGGATGGAGCCCCACGTCGGGCTCTCTGCTCAGCAGGGAGCCTGCTTCCTCCTCTCTCTCTGCCTGCCTCTCTACCTACTTGTGATCTCTCTCTGTCAAATAAATAAAATCTTTAAAAAAAAATTTAAAAATAAAGTGAACAGTCCAGTGATATTTAGTACATTTCAATGTGTGCAATCACCACCTCTGTCCATTTCCAAAATATTTTAGTAACCTCAAAAGGAAGGCCTGTAGCAAGGAAACAGTTTTTCCCTATTTCCCCCAACCTCTACCTCTGGTAACTCCCAGTCTTCACTGTGTCCCTAGGGATTTACCTATTTTGGATATTTCATATACATGAAATCATGTAATGTTACCTTGGCATCTTTGGTTTCTTTCACTCAGCATAATATTTTTGAGGTATATGTACGTTGGGGCATATATCAACACTCCATTCCTTTTTATGGATGAGTAACGTCCTGTTGTACATATAGGTAACGATTTGTTTACCCATTTATCCCAGGATGGACGATGGACTGTTTTCTCCTTCTGGCTATTGTGAATAGCGGTGTTATAAGCATGTGTGTGTATGTATTTGTTTGAGTACCAGTGTTCGATCTTGGAGCGGGGTTTATATAGAAGGACTACTTTTATGGTAAATGACATAAGAAATCCTGAATGGGTTTTCATAGATCTAAAATGAAAAATGACATAGTAAAAGAAATATGAAAGCAAAGATTTGGCATATCAGACAAGTGTAAGTGAGTAAATACAATGATGTTTCTTGCCTCCTATCTCCGGGTTCCTTTAACTATTCCTCTCACCTCACCTCCCTCACCCCTCTACCACATCCATAACTGTGTCACACTCTATCTCATCTAAGGGAATGAATGGGGGTAAAGTAGTGATGATTTATGTCATTAGTCGTTGGGGTAAATTTCAAATTTCTTTTAGACATTCAAGACACAACATCTGTGATTTTATGGGACGTAGTCTTGCTCATTTTAGTTAGACTACTCACAAACCCTTAGTAGAGTACCTTGCTAAATAAACGGAAATGTGGATGAATGCTTTTTAAATATATTAAGGTGTTTGTATTCCATGGCCACTCTGTAATGAGACTAGCTAATTTTTTTCTAAATGAGATACTAAGCCATGGATCTCTCTTTCTTCAATGGGCTTATATGATAGACATAATTGGAATATGGCATGGTTGACTTTTTTAAACTATATTTTGGACTTGACTACTGATTTTGCAGAGACAATTGAAAAAACTGAATCAGAGGTGCCTGGGTGGCCCAGTCGGTTAGGCGTCTGCCTTTGACTCTGCTAATGGTCCTGGAGTCCTGGGATGGAGACCCGCACTGGGCTTTCTGCTCAGCAGGGAGTCTGCCCCTCTCTCTGCCCTTCACCCTGGTCATGCTCTCTCTCTCACAAATAACTAAATAAAATCTTTTAAATAAAAAAAGAAAAAGAAAATACTGAATCAATTTTGTCAGATCTAATTACCATAATAATGATCTCTGCCAAACATTTTAAATGTTCATAGAAGTAATACTGCTTCGTTGATTTGGAAACCTGAACTTTGAAGAAAGCCTGACCTGGAATGTTATTTTTTATAAACAAAGCTGTATGGAAAACAAAACAAATACTTCATATTTGAATGCATTACCCCTTTTTATTAGAAGAATTCGATGGTTATGTCCGTGATCTAAGTTTTCAATTCATTTCACTCTTCTGACTTACACTCACAGACTCCCTTAACAGGTGAAAGATTTAATAATTTTATAAAATTCATAACTTACTTCATACAGTCATGTTGTGTCAAGCTTTTTATCTCATTCACAATACATATTTTTCCTGATAAGTACATGCTCATAAATAAAAGTTTCTACTTCATTACATCCTTAGTAAGTAATTCTCTTAGATTACAGAGACAACAAATCATCATGATTTACATCAGGCTTTCTTTGGGAGAAAGATGTCTGGGATTTACCATAAAAGCACTTTTACTTTCAACTTTTATCAGTATCACTGCTTCTGTGTAATTTCTTTGATGTGGTCGCTCTTTCAATCTGCAACTCAGCAAAGTGGGTAGGGTTGACTCTTTTAAAGATAATACCCCTGATATTGTTAAAAATAAGTATTACCTAAAGTTAAAGCAAACTGCATTTCTCTAAACTTAATATTTTATTTACATTTTTCTCTAAATATATATGCTAAGTACTACCTTGCAATAAAGCATAATATGACAATTACGTTGTTTATATATCTATTATATATGTGTATGTTGTGTTGATGTATGTATTTCCCATATACATAATACATGTATACATGATTCAATTTAAAATAGTTGAAATATTTTCAAGTCTTAAAGTGTACTAGCTAGTTTTTTCTTCTTTCTTTCAGCATTTTCCCTTCACCATTTCAATTTTAGTCTGGATTTTATTATAGAAAAAAGTCTCTTTTCCTGACTTTTCTACACCCCCCCATGTGATTAATGGTGCTCCCTTTACTTATGATATCATTGCAGTCTCAAATTCAGAGACATGGCACATGTTGTAGACTTCTGCTTTTCTAATTATGAAAAGCCAAAATACACTAGGTAGTATTTAAACACAACTATGGGGAGAATTCCTATTAGGTCAGAGAGCAGGAAAGAGAGGCTTAATGCTGAATTTACCAGTTGGAGCTATAAAGCCTCAAGTATGCTTTGTGATTTCTGCACGTCTTAGGCCCAACTAGGTCTGACAGAGCGCCATCGGAGCACACATTTCCTGTTAAGTCAACGTTGGATCCAGCCCCAGAAGCTCACAGTGTTGCACAGACTCTTTCCAGACTCTGGTCAGGACTAAGCCTCCTCTTACCGATGCATTCCTAGCCTGACTCCCTGACTTAGAAAAGATGAAGGTGTCTGGTTTGTTCAATCCATCTGAAATTTACTACCAAGAGTGAGAACTAAGTTATCTGTCACCTCAGCCTGAATCACACATAGACATATGGTCTAAATGTTGGGAGCATTCAGTTTCAGGCAAACAAACTTTGTTTTATGTAGTTCTGCAGAAACATTAGTTAAATATGAAATGTTTCTCTGGGAAAAATGGTTTTTCAAAATCTTGCTATAAACATTCAAGCCAAATTGGAACTTAGTCATTGGGAACCAGGAAGGGCATTTCAACATTTAGGAAAATCCTCCACAGAAAATTACAACTCCCCACAGAGTTTTGGAAAAACACATGTTAGCCCCTTACTTGCCATGGTAAGAGGATCTCAAAGTTAATTTAATATCTTAAAAGAAACTAGTTAGAAAGTGAATAAGGAGATGCTTAGTCAAGACAACCACAGTTAGTCATCAAAATATTTTCCTGCCTATGACAGATCAATGTGGCTTAAAACTGTTCACCAACAGTGAGAATTCAGTATCCTTTTAGGAAGGATGCCTCAAAAACAAAACCAAAAAAAAAAAAAAAAAAAAAAAAGATACACACCATTCATTTCTTTGCTAAACAGTAACTTAAAGTTTTATTAATATAATTTTCTATTGTAAAGGAAAAAGAGATAAATAGTATTGCACTTCATCTCCATTTGCTCCTGTGATCTCCTTCTGTACTCAGTGAGGAGAAAATGTTGGGATCATTGCATTTGATTTAAAAGAAAGGGAAGAGAGGCCCCCCTTTTCCATAGTCAAAGACCCTCAACAGTAAAGCTATTGGTTACTAAATATCCTCTAATTCAGGAGATCTTCACTGTAGCTTGTTAGGAAATGATGAAATTGAAAATTTCACCTTTATTTTGGGTTAGCACTGCTCTTCTCTTTGGAAAATTCTACAACCTCACCATAAAGGCTGCAAAGGGATTCCTTAAGTATCTGTGGCAGAAACCATGCCCATGACCAAAGGGTTCCATTACTATCTCATATAGCATATGTGTATTTTGGGAATTTGGAATGCAAAGAACACAGTAACATTGCATTTAAAGTGGATGGAGGCAAAGCTTTTGCTTACTTGTTTTTGTTTTGCTGTGTGTCTTTTAATGAAATCACCAGTTTATAAAACAATAACAAATTTGAGCTGCTTCGCCCAGCTCAACGACATTCTGCTAACCCGCCAAAGTATAAGTCCACACAATGGTTTTGATGTGCTGCCCTTCATCTTTGACCAGGTAGAGGTAAATAGCATGGCAGATGGGTGGTTAGAAAGGTGGTCTTCAGTGTCAATACTCTGTCACTAGTCTTTTCTTGTTACACTATTTTCATTCTCAGTAATAGTCTCTTTTTCCATGTAAGTGCTGGTTCTTTCTTAGATTGGTCCGCAACCTCAATCTAATAGCAATGGATCTAAGACCAGTTATTTAGAATAATTATAGGTTGGCTCATTGATTATATTTCAATATGAATGGGGAAAATAAAAATAAGAAGAAAGGATGCATTATGTCTGATTAAAATCACATTAATCATTGGTCCAATTGGTATTTTGTTATTTTTTAATACACCATAAATAAAATTTGCCTTTGATATTCTAGAATTTATCTTCGTCTCTGCTATAGTTTTCTTCTTTTGGTAGTAAAATTTATAACTCTTCCATAAGTAAAATATACCTTTTTAAATTATTGAAGTTGAACTGTAACAGATAGAAAGCTATCTGAACCGAACTTTAAATGTCTTTGAGATTTTTAAATGCCTGGGAAGAGATAATGTAAATACATGAAAATTAAGATTTAGAAAATACATCTACCAGATTGTTTTGATAGCATTTTGCTTTCAATGTTAATTCCCTTTTATAAATAATTGGGAACCCAGAGTTTGTATCTGTGCTGGATTAATATATTTTGAGAACTGACTAAATAAAAGGAATGAGAAAGACTCCCTCAGATGATGAAAAATGAAATTAAAGGTGATTCAGGGGCAAAACCAAGTCTAGACATTCCTTCCAACCAGATCACCAATCAGAGAAAGGCAGAACCAAAGAAATCAAGTATGAGTCAATAAGAGTAAATGAGAGAAACAGAACAGGATCTGAGTGGCCTAAAAATTAACCACAATTATTAATACAGTATGTTATCTCAGTGGCATAAATGAGTTGTTAAGATCACAATCAGTAAGGACATTGTGCAACACAATCATACATAAAAGTTCATTTAATTTGCACACAAACCCATTCTGAATATATTGGACTTTGAGTATTACCATCAGACCCTTTACCACAGCTGATCAAAGGACTAAATCTTGCTGTTATTCATGTTATTCATGGCCTCCTGTGATATATTCCAATCTTTGCATCACTATCTCTCAATTCAAAGTCTGAGGTGAGTCTATCTTATTAGCAGACCTAGGTCTTGTGTTTGCAACTTACCTCCAACCGGACTTGTAAAGCAAGCAGCATTCTCAGGTTTTACAATTGAAGAACATTCTACTTCCCAACAAGACTTGTAAGATGGAGAATTTCCAGATAACTTAAAGAGGGCTTATAATATTAAAAAATTTTTAAAAAGTAAAAGAAAAAAGAACAGCAAATGTCTTTCCATTTGGTTATTAAAAACCTCATCCACAAAAGAAATGTTTTCAAATTCTAAGCCTATTTTGAAAGATCCATACATTTTCATAAACTTCTTCTTATTCATTCTTATTCATTCTTTAATTTTGTTCCTGGCCATTCACACATATCATTAACAATTGTCAATGAATTAACATGAATCTTACCTTCAACTCATTTCAAGCAAAATCTAAAAGATATGGCACTCAAAATTTTTCCAAAAGTCATGTTTTCTGGTTCCATTGTCCTTTATATCTCACTTTGGTAGTGTTCTACCACAAAATGGCATTTCCAACTGCTAAACACTTATGGCCCTTAAGTAGACTAAAATATTTTTCCCTTAGTCAGTTGGATGTAAGAATTCTCTGGGAGGCCATTTGTGACATTGACTTAAATGCAGAAAGTGATAGAATCAAAATAAGAATAGGCCCATTAGGAATGCGAGACACAAGCTCGTGCAAATTATGTGTGCTTCCAGAACTTGCTTGGACTAAGTTCCATGTTAGGCTTCCATTAACAGGCATACGAAACTTTATGGATAGATGAATCAGGTAACACATACTTCATGAGCTCAAGCAGTTTGATCACCAAATAGCCTTATAGTAAGGCATTCAGGTTTTTTTTGTTTCTAACGTTTAGTTTTGGAAACTTTCAAGTATATATAAAAGTAAAAGAATGGTAAAACAAATCCCCAAATACCTCCATCTCAAGCTATTCAATAATTATCAACATGCAGGCATTCTTGTTTATCTATGCCTGTCACTTTTACCCCAGACTAGAATTTTTTTAAAAAATAAGCACCAGACATGTTATCATTTTAACCATAAATAATATCTCTAAGGAATAAGAACTACATTTTAAAAAAATATAATGATGCCATTAGCACACCTAAATATTAACATTAATTCTTTATATCATTTAATATTCAGTTTCAAATTTTTCCCTCTACTATATATATGTATTTTAAAAGTTAGTTTGTTGAAATAGAATCCAAATCAATTGTACATATTGCTTTAGTATATTTTTTCTGTTTTTTTTTTCTTAATCCAGAATAACCACTCTATCTATTCTGTTGTCATTTATTTGTGGGAGAAACCAGATCTTTTGTCTTGTGGAATTTCTCGTATTCTGAATTGCCCCCTGAAGTGTTTTAAAACACGTTTTTTCATCTCCTGTATTTCCCATAAAATGGAAGGTACTCAAATTCAGAGATAGTCCTCAAAAACAATATGCATCTCAACTATGCTTTTCAAAAATGCTAATATCATAAAAGCCGGAAGAAGTGTTACAAGTTAAAGAATGCTAAAGAACATGAAAACCAGGAGCTTTGCATACTGAGAAATTTTATTGTGCTGAAAATGACATTATTTGGGACAAGTGACAAAATTTGATAAGGTCTATAGATAGTTCGTACTATTATGTTATCATTATCTCCTTATTTTGATCATTATAGGTAAGAGAATGTCCTTGTTTTTAGAGATAACTGAAGTGTTTAGGTGTAAAGTGTCATATATATAACTTATTTCTCAAATTGCTCAGAAAAACACATTTATGTGTGAATAAATCTACACATATATTCATACATACAGTCACACATACAGAGAGAGAAACAAGGAAGAGGAGAAGGAGGAAAAGAAAAAGGAAGATAAATGTGGCAAAGGTTCGTATTTGTGGAAACTGGATGAAAAGTTTATGGAAATTCTTTGTACTATTCTTTTTTTGTTTTAAGATTTTATTTATTTATTTGACAGAGAGAGATCACAAGTAGGCAGAGAGGCAGGCAGAGAGAGAAAGGACAAAGCAGGCTCCTTGCCGAGCAGAGAGCCCGATGCGGGGCTTGATCCCAGGACGCTGAGATCATGACCTGAGCTGAAGGTAGAGGCTTTAACTTACTGAGCTACCCAGGCGCCCCTCTTTGTACTATTCTTGCAACTTTTCTGAAAGTCTACCTGCTATAACAAAATAAAAGTGAAAAAACATGACAGATTTGGGACTTGATTAAATTCACGTTCAACAATTTGGCAAGAGCATCTCATAGGTAGTGCCTTGAGATTCCTACTGCATCACATCAGCAAGGGCATTATGTCTGGCTGTCTGGCTGCTGAAGTGATGTTAAGACTGGTAAGTGGGTTTAGATGATCAGCCTTATCCTGTTGTTTGAAAGATGCCATTAGCTTTTCACCCGTTTTTTAGCAGCTATTGATAATGGTGGCCTAACTTCATTATTTCATTAGGGATTACAAGATAATTATATTCCAATTTCACCATTACTTTTGCATTTCTTAGCTAGAATTCTCCTGCAAAGGGTTTTCACTTATCCACTATTTGGTTAGCTTACAATACATTCGGTAAAGAGAATATAGATGCTTTCTTTCTCTCTCTTTCATAGTTTTCAGGAAATGAGATGCAGCCACAATAACTTGCAAAGGCCAAGAAGGCCTTTTAGTTATGTTGAACTCCTAGAATATTTTCTCTGCATTGTTCTGTGCATAGAATATATTCTAATAGATGCATTCTATACATCTATTCAATGCATTGTTACCATTATTTGTCTTTATATAGATTTTTTTTATCTAGCCAGTGGGAGCTCCTTTGAATTAATTCTTACGTATTTCATTACTATTATTATTATTATTATTATTGTTATTATTATTACTCTGTGTGTGTGTGTGTGTGTGTGTGTGTGTGTTTATAATGGAAGGCCTGCTACCGTAAGTGGCCATGACCAGGGGAAAGGGAAGAGGAACCAGGTGGTGCAATGTAGGGTCATCTCCACAACATTCCATTTATACACAGAACTAAACAGACAAGCACAGAGTCACTATTGTGGTTAGAAGCTGGCAGCATGGGAAAAGTGAGGAGCAGATGGGGAATTAGAGTGTGGTTAAGCCCCTATACTGGGGTACCTGGGGGGATCTTGGTCTGCTTGAAAGCCACCAGAGTCTTTGAGGACTCTCTTTTTCTTGATCTAGTATATTTCTTGATCTAGAACTTATTTCTTGATCTAGAACTTAAACCAGTAATTCCTTCAAGGATTCCTAGTTCTTCTTACTGAGAAGAGTCTTCAGGGTCTGTATCAGTTTTCTATTTTTGTGTAACAAATTACTGCAAACTAGGGACTTAAAACATACACGTGCATTATTATATATATACACCTTATATATATTATATATCTCTAAAAATATATAATCTATATATATCTATATATATAGATATAATATATATTATAATATATAATTATATATATTAATTATATAATATTATATAATATATAATTATATTATATAATATATAATTATAAAATATATATATATTTTATATATATATTTTATATATATATTTATATATATAAATATATATTTTATATTTATATTTATATTTTATATATATATAAAATATATAATATATAATATTATAATATATAATTATATATAAATATATAATATATAAATATATAATATATAAATATATAATAATATAATTATATTAATAATTATTAATAATAATATATAATAATAAAATATAGTAATATATATTATATATAATAATACATATAGATATAATATATATTATAATATATAATCTATATATATATAAATCTATATACTGTTTGTATATACACAAATAATATATTCAAACATGTAACATAGATAAAATTACAAACTGTATTATATATACATATATATAATGCATATATATAAAATCTTATAGTAGGTCAGAAATTTGGGCAAGACTTACTTGACTCTTCTGTTTTGGGTATCACAAGGATTAACTCAAGGATTTAGCAGAGCTGCATTCTTATCTGGAGGTTTAAGGGAAGAATCTGCTTTCAAATTCACTGAGGTTGCTGGCAGAATTCATTTTCTCATGACCATGTGACTAAGGGCCCAGCTTCTTATCCAGTCTCAGGTGCCTCCTGCATTCCCCGACACATGGCCCTCCCCATAGGTAGTTCACATCACAGCAGCCTGCTTCTTCAAGGTCACAGGAGAATTTCTGTCACTAATGTTTCCTGACACGGAGTTTTATATAATGTAGGGTAATCCTGAGAGTGAGACCCTGTCATCACCGTCACGACACTGTTTGTCCTGTTGGCTAGAAGCAAATTACAGGTTCTGAACGCACTCAAGGTGAGGTTATACAAGGGCTGATTCACTGAGGGTTCTTCTAGGATTTGTCCACAACTTGGGTATTTGTGGTATCCCTGCTTCTGAGTTTGCCACTGTTTTCAGGCCCTTTTAGTGGCCTGCTTTAGGAAATATATTTCTTTGAAAAGGAAAAATACATCATGAGTTTATTAATGGTGGTCTCAGTTTTAGTCTGTTAGGAATGTTATAACAAATGACACAAAATGGGTTGCCTATAAACAATAGAAATTTATTTCTCATGGTTCTGGAAACACAGTCCAAGATAAGGGTGCTGGTACAGTTGAGTTCTGGTGAAAATCCTCTTTTGGGTTACAAACCGCCAACTTCTCACAATGTCTTCATGTGGTAGAAGGGATCAAGGAACTCTCTCAAATCTCTCTTTTTTTTAATTTTTAAAAAATATTTTATTTATTTATTTGACAGAGAGAGAGATCACAAGCAGGCAGAGAGGCAGGCAGAGAGAGAGAGGGAGAGGCAGGCTCCCTGCTGAGCAGAGAGCCCGATGCGGGGCTCGATCTCAGGACCTGAGATCATGACTTGAGCCGAAGGCAAAGGCTTTATCCCACTGAGCCACCCAGGCACCCTTCAAATCTCTTTAATAAGGACATTAATTTCCTCCTTTACTCACTCTGCCCTCATGACCTAATCACCTCCCAAATGTTTCACCTCCTAATACCAGCACATTGAGCATTAAGACTTCAACACATGAATGGGGGGAGGGGGACAAACATTCAGATCATTACAGTACTTAATTATTTTGATTTTATATTACCATATCTCTATTCTTACCATGAAAATCTTTATTCCTAAAGACTGTATCATAATCTACTTACTTGCTTTGTTATAAACATATATGTATGTATGTATGTATATACCCACATATGTACATATGTAGTTTATACAATAGTCATATTATAAACATATTTGCTAGATATAGTTCAGGTTTTCCCATCCTTAGACTAGACACATTTGTTCTGATTGATTCATGTCATAGGTCATTTTTATTTTATAACAGCCCTCTCTTAAATTTTTATGCCCTCTAACTGTCAAAACTAGGATATTGATTTCTAAAAATGCCTCTGATTCCTAAGTTGGATGATTGAATCTTTATGGAGCCATTTAATACGATCCTCTCTCCCTTGAAGTTCTTGTAAACTGCTATCAGAGGCCTGATCGTATTCAAGTACAATTTTTAACAAGAATACTTCACATGGAATGCTTTTTATTTCCTGTTGTTTCACATTGGGAAGCACTAACTGTCTAGATAAGTCATTTTTAGTGATGGTAGGATTTATTGGTGGTTACAGGTGCAGTTAGCCTAACTCTTTATAAAGTTTTCTATCAACTTGTCCCTTAATGGTTTGAGCAGCCACTGATCATTGATGTATAGATCCATCATTTCCTTTGGGGTTTTAAAATGTTAACTTTCTAATTCTATAATTTTTTCTGCTTTCATTAATTATGACTCTTCTAAAATACTTTCCCCATTAACTATTTGCTTCACCTAAAATAGCAGCCCAAGAAAGAAAGAATAGATACTTAAGTCTTTTCTTTTATAGATTATTATTCAAAACAATGAACTGGGGCCATAGTTGTGGCAAACTCTAGAAACATCCAAAATTCTTTAACATTAATAGATTTTTATGTATTTAATATGCCTCAATTATTTCAATCACTATTCTAATACTAAATTGTTCCATATTTGGACAGTAAGAGTCTCTTCAAGTTGGCATCCACTTAATTCAGACATGAATCCACTAATATTTGATAGTTTTCTTGCATTCAATAAAGAGATATTCCAGCCAGGTTCAAATTGGCCTGAAACATTAGTCAATGTTTTCTCTCCCAGTTTTTTTTAAATTTTTATTCTTTTTAAAGATTTTATTCATATATTTGACACAGAGGGAGAGAGATCACAAGTAGGCAGAGAGAGGGGGGAAAGCAGGCTCCCTGCTGAGCAGAGAGCCCAATGCGAGACTCGATCCCAGGACCCTGAGATCATGACCTGAGCCGAAGGCAGAGGCTTAACCCACTGAGTCACCCAGGTGCCCCCTCTCCCAGGTTTGTAGTCAACCTTTTCCAAAACCAAAGAATCCTGGTTTGTTTTAGTAGAAAATAGTATTTAGAGAGCATAATCTGGAAGTATCCCTTTGCATTTTTTTAACATTAGTAACTAATCTACATTTTAGCAATAAATAAGTTGGGTATAGAAAAATAATAAAACAAGTAGAAATATATTGTGTGTGTATGTCAACTGTACTGTGAAATTTACTCTGAATCTTATGAAAATATACTTTAAATATACAACTTGGGAAAAGGCATTGTATTTATTTTAAATGGTATATAGCACAGATGCCCAAGGCTCCCATTTTCTTAGGACATAATTGCTCCAGCTGTAGTTTATATTACACAGCTGCCCTCAGAATTTTCCATTTTCTATAGTACAACACAAAGCCAGATATTTCCAACAGTTCCAGTGTTCATGGCTCCCCAATGAATATACAAATATTCTGCAAATGATATGACCTACCACACTGCAAACACATGGATGAACAACTAACCAAGGAGCTGCTCATATCCTGACTCACTGTGTATTAATAATTCATTGTCAGTGCCGGATATAGATCAGCACATACATGAAGAGATATAATTGCCGAGAGATACATCATTTAAAAAAAATGTGTGGGAGAAGAGCAAATATTACTAAATATAATTAAAAGTGGTCTATACTCTAAACTGAAATAGTTGAGGAAAATTAGCAATGTTTTGGAAATTGCTTACCAATATCTCCTTTATTTATTCTTAATTATGAGTGAACATGGGAGTACTAGAGGATTATATCTTTAGAGGTGTTAACTTTTAAATTGAAGATACCCTAAAACCAAGCACATACTAAGTTATTATTAGGTAATATGTTTGTTTTTCATCAACAGCTTGCAGGAATTAAGTGTACAGGTGGCTGTAGTGAAAAGTTGTGGGAGAGATATCCATGAAGCTTCCTGGTTGCCAAGAAATGGGGAAATGAGATCAGGAACAACTATAGTTGGGTTGTTAGGAAAGATAACATTTGTATCTCATATTTATTGATTACTTACTATGTGTTATACTTAATGCGAGGTAACTCTTGTGTGATGTGATAAACTCATTTATCACATCAAATTCTCTAGGATAGGTGTGGGTTTATTCCACTTTTATAGATAGGGGAACTGAGTTGCAGAGACTTAAGCATTTTGCCCAATTATGAAAGGGTAGAGCCAAGATTCAAGTCCAGAAAGTGGTGCCACAACCAGTGTCATTAGTCATTATGCTGCAACTATCTTCAAGGGCACCTTTGAAAGATTATTGACGTTGGACAGTGATATTTCTTAGATGTACAAGGACACAATCTGTTTTATGAGTTTGTTGGATAAACTTATTCCAAGGAAGAAATATGATACAGCTGAAGTAGTGTGTGTCTTTTTAGTCAAGGAACTGAAGTGATGTGTAGGAATATCCTAGAGAAGCACAGGAAATTATTTAAAGAGTTAAAAATCATCTTTCTCAAAAAAAAATCTTTCTCAGGATCTATCTAGTAGGGAATGTCTTAACTCATTTATTCAGCATACATTTATTTAGCATCTGCTATGTGCTGAGCATGGGGGATGGGGTGGTCAGATGTTAGGCTTGTACTCTTGGAACTTATAATCCAGTAGAGTTTTCCATAGGAAGAAATCAATTGGAGGGATGTATATTGGCCTTTTTGTTTGTTCGACAAATATTAATTGAGCACCTACTATATGCCTTGCATCCTGATAATTTTGTATATATCATGCTTGAGACCATTCTAAAATCTCAATATACTCATGTCTAGCTATTGTGAAAGTAATATTTTATTGTTATTTTTGACAGCCTGTAGTTTTATTTCCAATTATGTGATGAGTAGGCATTTTTCACTTATCTAGAAGCAGATCATATAAAGTTTCCCATTAATTTTTTCCCTCACTTTGATATAAACCTCTTTTTAAAGACCTTTATTTTTTCATTTATTCATGGCAATAGTGTTTTATCAAGAAGTTGTAGAGCATTTAAATAGACAATATTATTTGGTTAATGTTTCTGCCATTACTGACATCCAATTTTTCTAGAAATTTTTCTATTTTATTTAATAACATCTTTTTACAATATTATACAGCAGAGATGTTTCAGATCTAACACAGTATAACAATTCTGAAAAATCTTGCATTGCACAATATTAAACATTATATATAAGTGGGCTGATGAAAAAAATAGAGTCGTGCGAAACACTTAAAACCGATTGAAATTTGTATCCATATCATTAACAAAACTGAGCTTTTCTATTTAAAACACTAGCACAGTCTTAAAGATTTTAAGTTACTAATAAGGAAAGAAAAGTTATTGTAAACATAAAGTTTTGCCTTTTTAAAAAGATGATGGTGGATGGATAAAAGACAGTATGAGAAGAGCCTAGCCTGCTGAGGTATGAAGAGAAGTGTAAAATACAAATAATCAGACAGAGCTGCACAATAAGCACATCACAATCTGATCACCCGATGAAACTGATCACCGAGAAAGACTGAGGAATGAATGGGCTTCTTGGACAGCACTGTATCGCTCTGTGGTCTGGTACATTTACTTTTTCTAGTGCACTTTGCGTTCAGCTGTGATTCAGTGATGGCATAAAATTAATGTGCTGGGAAAAACTTCATGGGGACCTACATGAACTTGTGTTATACTGACATCATCTTCCACTTCCCGACAGCACATGCTCTCATTCATCTGCTGAAGCACATGTGTTTTTGGTTTTTTTTAACACTCTGAGTTTAATTGTCCATATGTATTAACTGTATGGGCAGATTAATGTTTAAGCTCACCTTTTCTTTTGGTAGAAATGCTGCAGATATTATATTCATTTACTAAAAATAAACATACATATAAGTTTCATCTATGAGGAAATAATTTCCAATCAAGTGTGTTCTTAAAACGACGTGTGAACGTGATGTCATCCTTTGGGTAGTAAATGTGGGATGATATTTTATGGAGAGAGAACTAGAATGTCTCTTTAACCAGCCTAGTCATGAAAATCCTCCAGCATTCCTCTGCCATATAAAGAACTGCTTACTTTGTATTGAATAAACTTTTGTTGAACGGATGAATTAAAGAAGAGAACTCATTAATTAAAAACTCTGATATTATCAGCTCCCTGTTCTTTACGGTAGCTAGTTTCTTTTTAAATTATCATGTTTAAGGTGACATTTTGAGATTGTTTCTTATAAAACTGAGAGAATGAGGTTCTTGATGATTTTTAATCAGCAGAAATAAAAATCTTACATAAACCTTTATTAAAACATCAATATAATTATGTTAATTTCTTAATGGGAGAGCATAAACTGCTATTATTAATTTGGTGAATTCAAAACCACAATAACTAAAAAGAAATAAAAAAATAAACCCACAGTAACTACCTGGTGAAAAACATTTCTTCAGAACATTTCTTCCAGGTACACTGTATAGTAGTAAACAACGTGAATGGGCCAGACAAGAATTACATAGAAGGCGGGAAAAAGATTAGATTAGAATGTCAAATGTAATAATGTTTCCTCCTAAATTGTGAGTGACAGAGAGGAAATTAAAACAAGAAGTAGGCTAGTGGATGACTTTTTAAGATCTTGTTAACACTAAATTTCTGCGTCTCTTCAAAGAAATTAACTGGGAATAGCAGTGAACTCTCACTTAGTATAAACAAGAGTGCTAAAAAAAAAAAAGAGTGTTAAAGCTAAAGAGAACATGGTAAGGAAGTGCAAAATTTGTCTTAAATATACCAGGTAGATTTAAATAATATGCTAGATTATTTTGTTTTATTTTTGTCATTTTATACAATTAAAACTTAAGTATTCCCAACACCCCAAAAATTAAGATGCGTGACTATAAGCATTTATCAAATGACATATTTAAAATAATTACCATTAGGGGCGCCTGGGTGGCTCAGTGGGTTAAAGCCTCTGCCTTCGGCTCAGGTCATGATCTCAGGGTCAGGGGATCAAGCCCCGCATCGGGGTCTCTGCTCAGCGGGGAGCCTGCTTCCCCCTCTCTCTCTGCCTGCCTCTCTGCCTACTTGTGATCTCTCTCTCTCTCTGTCAAATAAAAAAATTAAAAAAAAAACCTTAAAAATAATTACCATTAAACATGTGTATGATAACTTCACTTCCCCAGAGACACTAAAAAATTATTTAAATTATTGTAGAGAAGTCTGGGGAAGGTGAAGCAAATGAACTTTCTCTTCTCCATTTTTAGATATCCTCTTTTATTTATTGGATCCCCTCTCATTTTTCCTTAACATGGGCTAGAAAGAAAAATTATGCGAAGATATAATATTATTGAATTATATTAAATCATAAATAATTAGAAGGTGGAACACATTAGATTAATTTTTAGTCTTTTTATGAAGCCAAGAGAGAATTATTCTTGTGGCTATTGCCCCATCTCTCTATCATCTATGTATGTGTGTATCTATCTATCTATTGCTAGTCCACTGTGATTTGGTCATTATCTAAAAGCATTTAAAAATAGAAATATAAGGGGGCTCTTGGGTGGCTCAGTCAGTTAAGCGTCTGCCTTTGGCACAGGTCATGATCTCAGGGTCCTGGGATGGAACTCTGTGTCAGTCTTCCTGCTCGGCGGAGAGCTGTTTCTCCCTTTCCCTTGGCCGTTCCTCTTGCCTGCACGCTCTCATTCACTCTCTCCTCTTTCTCAAATAAATAAATAAAATCCTTTTTAAAAATAGAAATATAGGGGCACCTAAGTGGCTGAGTCACTTAGGCATCCAACTCTTGATTTTGTCTCAGGACATCATGGGGTTGTGAGGTTGAGCCCCATCTCAGCCTCCACACTCAGTAGGGGTTCTGCTTGAGATTCTCTCTTCCTCTCCTTCTGCCCCTCTCTCCGCTTGCTCTCTCTTTCTCTTTCAAGTAAATAATTAAATAAAATATTTTTTAAAAATAGGAATCTATAACATGTATAAAATAAATGATAAATTATACATATATTCTCACAACTACTTTAATAAAGTCCAATCTAACTATCCTTTCAATGGGAATATATTTCAGGACACATAAGTTGTGCCAAGCCCTAAATGAAAGTGGTATATGTGTCCAAGGTGGCTCAAAACCTTCTGCTAGGATACAGAAAGAATATTAGTATTGAGGCCATCCAATTGACAGGAGATAAGGGTAGAAGTTAAGCTTCTAAAATACTGTGATAATCTATGAACAAATGCAGCATCCTTAGCAGACGTCCAGCTGGGTAACTTGTCTTCTTTTTACCCTCAAAAGCATTATTCCACCTCCTGCAAAAGAAAAGAATGGATTGCAGACCAACTCTATGAATCCTTTTGGTCCAATGATGTCGTCAGGGAGACAGACAGGATCATTTTACACTTTATCTTTGATCATAGCCAACTTTCTCTTGCCCTCAACTTGCTTTCTCTTTCCACTTCTAAATACCTTCTAAGGTATTTTCTTCCAACAAGCACGGTATCTTAATTAATAGAAATTCTGAAATAATTATTAAGATAATTTATCTTACCCCTCACTCCACATGCATCTTTATTGAATTTCTGAACAGAAAGTGAATATGGCTGGACTGGGCACTCTAGCATAGTTTCTCATTGCCAGAATGAGAAGCTCACCCAAGATCTGTCAAGACGGCAGGTTTGCTGAGGCACCTATTTCTTTCTTTTTTTTTTTTTTTTAAGATTTTATTTATTTATTTGACAGAGATCACAAGTAGGCAGAGAGGCAGGCAGAGAGAGAGGGGGAAGTAGGCTCCCTGCTGAGCAGAGAGCCCAATGAGGGGCTTGATCCAAGGACCCTGAGACCATGACCTGACCCGAAGGCAGAGGCTTTAACCCACTGAGCCACCCAGGTGCCCCAAGGCACCTATGTCTTAATCATATGTTAGCCCAGAGAAGCCTTTTCTGTTAGCACAGTCTGAAGAAGTACTATCTCCTCTTATAAGTATGAGACCTATTACAAGTGATAATAGATCCATTGTAAACTTGCTTAACAACTTTACTTTTAATTTAACTATCCAGCCAACAATTTATTTTATTTCTTTAATTATTTTTTATATCCAGTCTACAGTTTAATTCAACTTTATACACAGAGTAGACAGAAGACTCAATGAATGACAATATCACTTATACTTACCTGCATAGGTAGGGAAATGTTACCCATGGACAGTTCTTTGAAAATATGCCACCTTTGACATTGGTCTGTATCGACCAACTCACCCTTTCAAAGCTAGAGTACAGCTATTTCTGAGTTCATTTATCAGATCTCTGAAGAGTTAATGCAATACCATTCTTTTTTTGCCTGCATAGAAACCTCCTATTCCTATTTTTCTCTCAAAAGAATTCTAAGATTATCATGGAGTGCTTTTCTTTTATTGTTCATCCCTCTTAATTGTCACCAGAGCTTCACTCCTGACATTCATAAATTGTTGCTTCTTCTCAGTGAGAGTGAGGTTTCCAGAGGGAATAGCTTCCTTGAAGGAATGTATTACATATTAAAAATTATTCAAACAATTTTTGATTAGCACAAAACAATTTGCTTTTCCTTTAATCAGTTTTCTTGGAAAAGTTTGCATCTTGCTTTTGCAGCAGTAAGCTATATAGATCTTTTAAACGAACAAACTTTTCTCCCTTTCTTTCTTTGTCCTCATTACGAAATGCATTCTGTGCCTATCCGGCTGTGCTGGCGATGTGTCAGTAATGTGAGTCATGGCCTGATGTTCTCTGTACTCGGACAGGAACTAGCACAAAGAAAAAAACCAGATACTCTTCTTCAGTTTTGTTTATAGCCAAACATTAGGGAAGGAAGGCAATGGTGTGATTTTTCAATGAAGTCTGATTAACTATATAACTACTTTTTCTCTATTTGCCAATGGCATTGATATTTTTGGTTACTTGTAGAAGATCAAAGAGATGGAATTAGGACAAGAAAAGGAATAGTCTTCAGAGATATCTCTTGATTATATCTTAGCTAGGAAATCCCTTGACAATGTTAGCAAACATTTTGTTAAAAATGTCATGAAAGCAAAACCTTACTGATAAAGTGTTAAGTAAATAAGGGTTTTTTCAAAGCCATAAAATCTTGTAATAACCAACCTATTGGTAATGTAAGAGTGTATCTCTTGCTATGCGTTGATTAGAATTACAGTATTTTAGACCCGGGGAGAATCTTAGAAGTTACTCGGTGAAATATTTGAGAAATAGTACTCCTAATTTTTACAGATAACACAATCAAGTTCCTGTAATCTTAAAGGTTATATTCGGACTCATACAGGTGGATTTTGTCAGGATCAAGTTTAGCCATTCAACTTCATGAACAAATCTGCTATGATTTCCAATATACCCCCTCTGTTACTTCCCCATCCTCTGTTCTATTATCAACAGAGAAAACAACTCTGTTGTATAAACCCTGCATTGTCTGATAATTTAAAAAAATGGTCAGTTGACCCATGTCCCCAACTGGCACTTGGCTTGAGATGGGTTAAACACCTGGGTTAAACCTTATGATGGGACCCAGAAGGTTCTAATTAAAGAGCAATTGTACTTCTCACTGCCAATCAGAAAAGAAGAAGATTTGCAAACATATTCTCATGCCTCATAGATGAGAAAGCTTTAATAAAGCCAGTTGGCTGAAACAGTACTCCCCCCCCCCCCGCCTCTTTCTCCCTAAGGAGGGGAAGGGTGAGAAAGAGTCCAAGGGCAAAAGTGAATCTGTGGATGAAGATATGCCACGTAGCTCCCTGAGAAAAAAAAATCAGTTCATAACTTTCAGAAAAGTAAAAAGACATAAATCCTACATTCTAAAAGTTCAAAAAAATTGAGTTATCTCTGCAATGATCTCCAAACTATAAGTCAGGCTCCTTCAGTTCATTTTATTACTTTATTAGCTTTTTTCTGAAAGAAGAAAGAAAGAAAGAAAGAAAGAAAGAAAGAAAGAAAGAAAGAAAGAAAGAAAGAAAGAAAGAAAGAAAGAAAGAAAGAAAAAAAGAATCTTGAAATTCTGCCTTTAAAATGTGGCCACGTGAAGAATGGGGACCAGAGTTCACTATGAGGACTATGTAGTCATGAAATTAAATATTTACATGATGCATACTTTGTGTGTCAATAAGTTTAATTCGATACAGAGTTGAGAACTCTGTGTTCCTGCAAGTGGCAAGGACCAAAAATCCTGTTACAAACCCAGTTTTCCTGACCCTATTATGAACAGTTAAATGTCTGTCCTTTATCTTGTAGACCCAGACGGTTAAGTATTGTATAAATATTGTTGACCAAACCAAGTAACTATGCTATTTTTGTCTCTGACTCTTTGTAGGGCCTAATGCTAATGCCATTTACTGAAGCTTCCTTGGTAAAGAGTTCTGGAAAGTTTCAAGAACATAAAATAAAAAACAGTGATAAATTGCCTTAGAAATGCAATTTTACAAAGTTGTCATGAAAATAGTAAACTTACTAGAGCCAGGAAAATGTTGTAAAGTACAGTAAAAATCTCCATCTTAGGAAGAAAAAGACAATGAGCATTGCAGCCTTCCCTTTTATCCTCCTTTACTCATATGCTTCCTTCCCCAACATAAGAGTATGCGTTAGGAAACAAGGAGGGACAGTTTTCATGGGAGAGATGAAAGAGACAAGAAGGAGTGTCCCACACACTGGGAGAACGTGTGGACGCATGAGGCTAGAAGAGAGGATTCTGTAGCCTAGAGTACCTTCTAATGATTATAGGTCTTTGACTGGGACGGGAGGTATTGCCTTCAGTCTGGTGATAATCTGCGCTTGGAAATGCTGGGAAGTGAAGTTGGCTCACAGAGACTGAAGCACATCGATCATTGCCAAAGACTTATTTTCAACTTTTGGCTCGAAGGCAAAAGATTAATGAGCCTGTAGATATATTCGTATATTTGTTAGCTTAGTTTGAAAAAACACAAGGACTCAAAACTCTCAATCCAATTCGAAGCTTGAGTTTCTCTTGCATCATGTTTTAGTACTTTCTCCCAACCAGGCCAATCTGCCTCATCCAAATGACTCACTTTTATTTCAGATGGTTTGCTTGCTACTTTCCTTTCCCAGAGAACACAAGATTATTATTTCTTAGAAATATTATTTGGAGGTATATTTCTCCTGGGTAGAAAGTGAGACCGAGGTTTTGTAAATAGAGAAATGCAACGTCATGTGAAAGGAGGAGGAAAAAATGTTGTTTAATAAATCTTTGAGCCCTGCCTGTATAATTCCTTACATCTTCCATAGTGATGAACTTCATTTCTGGGAAAGCTCTTAAGTAGGATTTTCAGTTATAGGAAGCAAAGATTCTACAGGGAGAAGTTAAGAAAATACACACATTCCCTGTAGTGAAGTAACTGGTGTTAATCTAAGAGAGAAAACGGTTTGGTTTTGTTTGGTTTGTTGTATGAGGATTTATTTTATAAGTTGTCCGTTAGTGGGATGGGAAGGAGAAATGGTAAGCAGTGAGCTTCTTTCAAATTCTGCAGCCCTGGAGACAGAAGAGATCTGTGCCTAAAGAATGGGGCAAGCACAAAAGAGAGTTCTTTTAAGGGAATAGCTGAAAAATTATATATCTCTATTGTTTTACATTATTTTATGTCTTGTTTTGTGATTCTCCTTCATCATTGCCAAAGTCTAATGCATACACTAGCCATGTGCTCATGGACCTTACATGGTGACTAATGTCCACACTTGGGACCAGCTGGTGCAAGGCAAGGACAGCAGCCATCATGAGCAGGGCAAGGACAGCAGCCATCATGCGCAGGGCAAAGACAGCAGCTATCAGGAGCAGGGCAAGAACAGCAGCCATGGTGAACAGTGAGCAATGAGGCAGTGGTGATTCAAGGAAGCCAGGAGTTCAGAATGGGAGATAAGAGTGAACAAAAGAAAGTTCTGTGTTCTGGTCATCTTCCAAATAAGGGCAGAGGGCTCTGCACTTCATACAGTTATACTAGGTGAAAAAGGATTTGGAGACATTTGGATTACCTTAAAAAAACAAACAGGTTATCAAATTATTTCAGGATGTTGAGAAAATAAAACTAGGATGTATAAATATCTATAAATTATGTCTATAAACATCTTTCCAGTGGTTTAAAAAGCAAATCACTATAATCAGAGAGGATCTGGAGGATGGAAGAAAGAGGGTAACCAAAAAGAGAAGATGGGCTGTTGCCCATTTGAGGTAGACTTGGTAGAAATGATGTTGCTGCTAAGGGGAAAAGTGAGGGCTGGTTTATGTCAGCCTCTTTTCCAGGCATGTGTTTAGTCATCTAAGGGTGAATGGTCTGGACTGTCTTGAAGGGTATAATTAAAGGAGTCAACATTTTTAAAATTCATTTCCATATCTTTTAACTGTTCTTGGATAAACATACTTGGAGACGGGAAAGATTAGAAATATGAATCTTTGGCCTTTAAGAAAGAGCAACAATCAGCAACTAAACTCTAACAAGCTTTATCCATTAAGAAGAAAGGATGAAATACTGTTATCTTTCTAGATCTAGTTTAAATGAGTAATTATATTAATACAATTTCATATAACTGATTTGAATAGGTTATATGTTCATTGAGGGTGATCATATATCTATTTTCCTGGCAGCCTAGAATGCCTTATGTCTAATGGAAATGATTCGAGGAAAAAATTAGTATTTGAGTTATGCAGAACATTTAGAGTATTATAAAATATTCATATTTTATTATAAAATATATTATAAAATATTCAAAAGATCTTTGGATTACTATAATTTGATAATCAATGCAAAAATATAGATTATTAAGTATTTGTATTTAATACATTGAATAATCACAGGTTTCAATAACATACACTTTTAAGAACTATCTTTAAAAGATTAGGAAAGAGATTTTTTTTTTGCTTCTATTATTCTGCACTAAAACCTGCTTTATAAAAAAAGCTCCAAGTTCTTTGGGGGACGGAATTATGGGTCTTCTGGAGCATATACAACATTACTATCTTTAGTAACCTCTAGGGTTACTCTAAGGTGTTAAAGTTACATCTGATTTTTATTTTCTGATGATTTTTAAACCCAACAAAAGTGAAGCTCCCCAGAATTAGAGTTTGAGTCCATGAGGGCCCATTTTCATGTCAGCTTTTTTGGTCAAAACCTAAAGGAGAGCACATCACATCTCCTATCCAGAAATATGTTTTGTTTTCCATAACAGTGTATACCTGAAGGCTACACCAAGATACTTTGGGGTAGAATAAGATTTTCTGTCTTCTTTTATTGTAGTTTGATTGATCAGATTGCAGGTTTGACTGAGACAGATATTACATTGTTAGGAAAAAAGGGTACTACTGGTTTTCAGGGAGATATTCCCTAAAAAAATCAAAGTTTCCCTATTTAGCTCCATTTGCATCTATAGATGATCTTTAGATGTCCTTAGCTAGAACTGCAGAATGTGAAAACTAAAACAATCATATGAGATGTTGACTTTTGGACTGAGCACAGTATCAGTAAAGTCAAATTGAAATCTTTTCTATCAGTTGTTGAATTTCAACCATAGCTGCTAAAGCATAACTGTAATTTATATATATTTTTTAATTTTTTCTTTCTATATTATATATGTTATATAAGCATATAAAATATAGATATTTTTCAAATATTATGTCAGTGAATAAGAAAGATGAATCTTATCAGAAGATTGATCTGTGGATATGAAGTATCATTTTGAGAAGTATGAGATATAATGGATAGAGAAAAAAATATTTTAAATATATCTGTATTATAGTATTATATATTTATATAACTATAATTTAATTATAACTATGTGATTATATATTTATATAATAGACATATTTATAAACACACACATCACCAAAAGAATTTTTTTGAGATAGAGAGAAGGCGAGAGGGAGTGCCCTTGCAAGTGCACAGATAGTGGGGCAGAGGGAGAGAAAGAATCTTAAGCAGGCTCCACACCCAGCATGGAGCCCAACACAGAGCTCCATCTCACGACCCTGAGGATCATGACCTGAGCAGAAATCAAGAGTTGAGCGCTTAACTAACTGAGCCACCCAAGCACCCCACCACCAAAATAATTAAATAATTAAATAACATTTCCAACACCAGGGTCTCATGATGAGAAAACATTAAGCAGAATTTTGTAAATAATCTGTTATAAATGCTTTAAGAAAGTATTTATTTGATATTTGGTGAGTCACACTTTGTTAATGAAAGCATTCTTTGACAGAAAATAAAATATTACCCATGATAAGATTTACAAGTACTAAGAAGTAGAAGACACATTTTCCTTTTCTCATTCACCTCAGAATGGGTCAGAATACAGTTTGAATTGAAGCCAATATAACTTGGAATATAAAAAATGAAGCAAGTTCTTAAACATGAGGAATATACTAAGAACAAATTTATAATGTAACCTTGTTCTGGTAGGGGTGCCTGGCTGGCTCAGTCAGTAAGGCACGCAACTCTTGATCTCAGAGTTGTGAGTCTGAGCCCTATGTTGGGAATGGAGATTACTTAAAAATAAAATCTTAAAAAAAAAAAACAAAAAACAACGGCCCTGCTCTGGTCAAGTTTATTATGCAAATTTATTATAAAGGTAAGCATTGGTGTAATTTAAAGGACAGATGGGAATGGCAAAGAGTGTCTGATGGGGGAAGGGAAGAGCAGAACTCCTAGAGGAGGGTTGTGTAATTAGATCTAGGACTGAGCATTGCCGAATTATAAAGCCTTTCTCTGCAATCTGGCATATTATTCCTTGCCACTGTTGGAGCGGCAATAATGACATCTGGAATATTCATTTTCATTAAGTCTAGTGGTCTAAGAATGAGGATTTTAATAGACTTTCCTTACAATTTCTAAAGTTCGACCCCAGTTTATGCACTGGACTAAAACTAGAGGTAGGAAAACAAATGTATATAATATATTTATGATGAGGTGTAGTTTAACAATCATTTTACTTTCCACAAAAAAAAGAAGGCATTTTGGATATTAACAACGTAATAAATTTGGAAGTCACTCTGGGACCAAGGATAACTCTCCAACTTTTATGTTATAAAAACTGAAAATCTTTATTGCTAGTCAAAAATTTTTAGACAGGAGAGTATATGTAGAATGAGTGAAGTTGAGTGTGGTACCAAAGGGATGAAAGAATCAAGTAAAGCACTTTGTTGCTGAATCTGTAAGTAAAATAACTTAAAGTTTTATTGTTATTATTATTGTTGTGGTTTTTAAAGGGGGTGAAAAGAGATGAACCTCAGCTCCTGTCCCCTTTCCCTAAGATCTTTGGGTTTCAGGAATCTATCTTACTTTCATGATGCCCTTTTGATTTTCCTGTTCTCTTGATGCTGGCATAGGTCTTGGCCATGTTTCTTGTATCACACAGTCATCAGGCAACATACTGCAGTCTCAGAGTCCTGACTGCCCCAGGGAATGGAGGAAGCAGAAAATAATATGGAAAAAAGTAGGTAGGAAAGCAAAAGCTTAGAATTCAGATAAACTAAGTTTGAATTTCTTTTCAGTCATTTAATGATGTTACAACAGGGGCAAAGCAATTCATATATCTGAACTCCCTTTTATATTTTGGCTGGTAAATGAGAAAAGCCATGTAAAATGCTTAGCAGAGTCTGGCACATAACAAGCACTCATCAGTTGTGGGAGGTAATATTTGAATAAAGTCATTACCGCTTTTTTGTTATTGTAATTATTATTTAGATATTATTCTTTCTAATCCTTCATCCAGTGAAGCAATCTCTTCTACAGTTTAACTTCTTTTACAGTTTAACTTCATCCAATCTTTTTGCTTTTCATTTTTGAAAATTTACAGCACAATTTACTCTGTCCAACTTATACTCTTTGGTTTTGCCCACTCTTGCTCTATAGGAAACACACACACACACACATTCACATATATACATATATATCTATATCCATATATGTCCATAGATATTCATATCCATATCCATATATATTCATCATTTATCTTAAAACACATACACTTACACACATTTATTTAGCATGAGTGTGCTTGGGAATGAGCTGGATTGTAGGGTTGTGAGAAATGAGACAGACATGATATCTACAAGGGCTTGCAAAATAGTAGTCAGAAAAAGATCTATAAGTATTATAAACACTAGGACAGGGTATAACAGAAGGACAGATAAGGTATGATCCACATATATAAGGTATCTAAAATAGTCAAACTCACAGAAGCAGAAATGAAGTAGTGGTTGCCAGGGATTTGGGGGGTGTGGGAAGTGAGGAGTTACTGTTCAGTGGGTGTAAAGCATCAGTCATTCTAGGAGAACAAGATCTAGAGATCTACAGTACAATAGAGTGCCTATACTTAGCAATATGGTTTTGTGCACTTCAGAATTTATTAAGAGAGTAAATTTCATGTTAAGTGTTCTTACCACAGAAAAATAAATATAAATAGAATCTCATCTTAAAAAAAAAAGATTGGAGTGATCACTTAACCCAAAGTAGTTCTTAAAGCACATGAAGATTAAATTGTATCTTAAAAAATGATAAGGATTAACAAACTGAGGGTTCCAAAGGGGCTGAGGGGGAGGGGGAGGGTGGCTAGGTTATGGACATTGGGGAGGGTATGTGCTATGGTGAGTGCTGTGAATTGTGTAAGACTAATGATTCACAAACTTGTACCCCTGAAGCAAATAATACATTATATGTTAGTAAAATTAAAAAATGATAATAAGGATTACTCCAAAGATACTGAATCAAGAGTAAGTAAAGGTTAGTACAGTTAAGGATTAAGTAAGGATTAGAACAGGGTAAGGAGAAATCCTGGCAGAGGGTGCACTATGGGTAAAGATGTGAAGAACTGAGACAACCTGAGGTAACAGGATAGTTTGTCATGACTGGTGTCTTCGTGAGAGGAGCAGTGGGGAGGGTACAGATGAGGCCAGGAGATTAGCAGGAGTCCTACCCCAGGAGAACGGATATGTCATACCTGTGAATTTGAACACTTCAAGCTAGAAAGTTTCATGTTAAAATCTCAAAATATCCTTTTGTGCTTGTGTGAAATAAATTGGAAGGTGGACACCAACAAAGGCAGGGAAACCTTTAACCACCTAGAAATCTGTTGCGGTGATTCTGGCAACATCCCAGTTCTTGAGATAATGGCCTCTGTTGTTTTCAATATGGCCACCAACGCGGAGGAGCTTTCATGTTTTTTAAGGAATTAAATCACACTGTTCACTTATAGGCAAGCAGTGGTTCACTAAAACCCTAGCTATTTTTCATATAATCACCTAACTGAAGACTCACTGTTCTGCACCAAAGCAGCTGAGTCCAACATACAGCAATATTTTCTCTTAATTTTAGCCCACTATTCCCACCATCAAGATCTATTTTCTTTAACCACCCCCCCAATCAGACTTCAATATGAACAAGTTTTTCAGAGTGCCCTTTTAAATCATTATCATGTTCCTGTTATTTTAGCACTTACTAGTCTTTTACCAAGAAAGACATTGAAGAGGCTGTTACCATGCAAATTAATACAACTGAAATGCCAGAAAAAGATTGGAATTCAGATCTTCTGACCCAGGGCCTGGATGCCATCAACTTCGTAACAATTATCACTGAGTATGCATTCCTGCCCAGGCAAATTATGTAACCAAAATAGCTAATTTTCACATTGTAAGCCAAAATGAATTGGGGTTTGAAAGTGCATAAATATATACTATGGGGATTTACAATCTTATACATTTTCCCATGGAAAATTATTTTCATTTTAAAATAAAATGAACTAATATGTCCAATTCAATGGGAAAAATTCAGCTCATTAGTAAAATTTGAACAGTGTTTTTAATTTGTCAGAAAAGAAGAAATTTAAGACCAAAAACTTGTAAGAAAAGAGCATGAGATGTAATGTAATACCCACCAAATTCCCTCTAAGATGGCTCTCATCACATTATCTATTCACCATAAAACATGTTCTAGACCTGATATATGTAGAAAAACAAATCAATTTGGATTTTAAAATCAATGGCCATAGGTTTTTAAATTATTGAAGGCAAAGATTTGACATCTTTTATAGATTTCTAGCATTTTACATTGTAGAGAACTGTAAAATGAGGTGTGTCAACTTAATGCATGACTAAACCGTTACATGGCTAGTTTTCATTTGGACTAGTAACGTCTAGTGGTTCTCATTAGGTAGCAAAGGGAAGGTTAGAAGGTTGTTATTCTTCTCTTTACTGCCCCATTCATTCTGATCTCATAACCACATGTGCCCATCCTCCCAACAAAAGGAAAAGGAGGATATTGGGACTTTAAAGATCATCAGATCCAATTGGCAGAACATCTCCTGGCACAGCCATTAGTCTTATCCACAGGGAGACCAACTGCAGACTGCAATGTGGGGCCTCAACAATGTTTTTGAAATGACTTGATTTTTGATATTTCAAAAATTGTGAAGTAGCTTTCATGGTGAGTATCAGAACATTTTGCAATTTCTTGCAATTGCTTTATAACTTAGATTTGTTTTATTTTTTGTTTTTAAACCAAAGCAGGAAACCATAATCTTTTCAGTGCTTAGGGCTGCAGAAAATCTTTTTAGCTCTGTTTCTTTTCCCTGTGATAAAAAATAAAGGCTAAATTTGATTGCCATTTAAAATCACAAAGGAGCATATCAATTCCAAAATTATTTTCAGATTCTGGTAAGAATGATGCCCATAATCTGCAGTGAATATTCTTTCTATTTTGTGATTTTATGACCACCTATGAGGAAAATGTATTTTAAATTTATCACTATTTTCTTTTATCTAATCTTGAGTGACCTAATTATGACTTAATAGAAGTATATTTTTTTCTTTGACTTAACCCCCTACTCATTTTTGTAGGTGGATTGATTATAATGGGAAGATTAACTTCTTTTGGAAATAGCAGCATTTACTCTCTACAGAACTCTGTAAAGCCAATTTTCCCAGATGCATATTATTGATTCCATGGAGGGGCACACCTATATAAGTTTCCATTTCTTGCAATGGGTTCTGTGTTCTGGTAGTGTTGATTATTGGACTAAAATCAGAATTTAGGATAAAAATATATTTTACTTGCAAATAGTGGCATCTTATTTTTGTAAATTTTTGTAAATTTTTGTAAATGTAAGTGGTTACTTATGTAAATGTATTCCTAGATCAATGTGATTTCCTAAAGGTTGAGAGAAATGACAAGAACAGAACCCAAGTCATAACAACATTTAATGGCAGGGCTGCAAAAATGTGCCTGTTGTTATTATAATAACTCAATCCTCAACTTACAGCTGAAGAGTTTTAATGCCCAAGAAATAACATCAGAAATTTTATTTCAACTTTAAAACATCATTAAACGGATCTTCTAAATCTGAAATCAATCCAATGAGATTTTGTTAATGCATCTTTAAAAAATCCTTCTACTTTGATGCTTCTGGTTTTTAAAAAATGTCATACTGTACTAGAAAATGTATTTGGAAATGTTACATATGGAGAAATCATATAAATAATGATTCTTGGGAAGATTAACTTTTGGAACACCAATATTATCTCAGAACCTAGCTGTAAAACCATATTTTCACTTTATAGAAGAAATATAAAACTATTCAATATTAAAGATTCGTAACAAGTATGTAAACCTCACAATCTCTAGCAGCTTGAGTTCTGCTACTATTTATAACTTATATACATATGTAACTAAATTCTCTATATTTCCATGCAACCAAATTGATTTCTAGGAGTCTGGGTTAAAGAAATCAGATGTATTCTGTGAGATGTATTCTTTCATGGAATGAATTGCCAAAGAGTAGGAGCCAGAGATGGAAACCAGCAGTGGACATTTTTCCAACACTGATGAATTGAAATTAATTTTGAAGTCCATACATAAGGGATATGTTTTCTTTTAGGAACACTTAAATTGTGAATCTTACTACCATAGTTGGAATTAAGTTTTTCCACTTTGGTGTCAAGTGTTTTCTACCCAGAAGTAAGGAAATGAACATTTATTCTCCAGTTCAAAAATCATCCTTTTTTTTAAGATTGTATTTATTTATTTGAGAGAGAGAGAGAGAGCACGAGCTGAGGATGGAGGTGGAGGGTAGAGGAAGAAGGAGAAGCAGGCTCCCCACTTAGCGGGGAGCCCAATGACATGGGACTCATCCCAGGACCCCAGGATTGTGATCCAAGCAGAAGGCAGACACTTAACTGACTGAGCCAACCAGGTGTCCCCATCCAATACTTTTCTAAAACTTAGAAAAACTATTTTCATATTCTGTACCCTGTACAAGATTTCCTGCAGTCCCTCTACAACTTACATTCACAGTCACATTGGTCCTAAAATGCAGAGTCAAATGTAAATAGTCTCTTATATTTTTGTACACTTCATAACTTTTCACTTCTTTGCCCAATGATGTTCACTCTCATCTTTCCCTGGATTTAAAGAGCATTACATGGACCCAACAAAAGCAGATACACACTCTTGTCAAGTGTACTTATGGCATCTTCCATGATACACCGTAGGATAGGCCATAAAACAGCCTCAATATATACATTTAAAAGGATTGAAATAATACAAAGTATGTTCTCTAATCACAATAGAATAAAACTAGAAATAAATAAGAGAAAGAAATTTTGGAAATTCACAAATATGTGAAAATTTAAAAACATAATCCTAAAAAAAAACAATAGAGCAAAGGAGAAATCAGAGAGGAAATTAGAAAATACTTTGAGATGAATGAAAATGAAGACAAAACATACTAAAACTATGGAATGGAGCTACATGTTACTTAGAGGGAATTCTATAACTGTAAGTCCCTATATTAAAAATATATATAGTTTTCTGTTGCTACTGTTAACAACTTAATGCAGACTGAATGGATTAAATCAACACAAATGCAGTTCTGTAGTTTGTAAGTCTCACCCAGCTGAAATCAAGGTGTCAGTGGACACCTCGAATCCTCTGGAAGGAGATAATTTCTTTTTCTTTCCTTTTCCAGTCACTGAAAAGACATTCTATGCTCCTGACTCTCTTTCTTCATCTTTTAAACCAGCAACGGTGGACCTAGTCCTTTTCACATCCCATCATTCTGACCTCCTCTTCAGCCTCCATCTTCCATTTTTTAGGACTTTTGTGGTTATATTAAGCTCACTCCACAGTCTATGATAATTTCTCTACTTTAAGGTGGCTCATTAGCAATCTTAATTCCATCTGCAACTTTAATCTTCTTTGCTGTATAACGTGACATATTACAGTTTCAGGGTTTGCATGTGGACATCTTTGGGGGCAGAATAATGGCCTCCCAGGGGATGCACTTCATAAACATCATGATGATTGAAAGAAGCTAGTGACAAAGAAACCACATATTATATGTTTCCACTTCTATGAAGTATCCAGAATAGGAAATTCTTTAAGAAACAGAAAGTATCTTAGTAGTTGCTTATCCTGGGGGTCAATGGTAGAAGGGTGAGGCTAAGGAAGTGACTGCTAATGGGTAAGAATTTTCTTTTTGGAGTGATGAAAATACCCTAAAATTGATTGTGATGATATTTATACAACTCTGAATATATTAAAATCAACTGATTTGTATACTTAAAAGATGAATTTTATATTATTTATGTATAATAAAAAATTGTATTTCAATAAAGTTATTTATATATCAATAACATAATAAAATCTTATCTAAAAGTATACATACATTTATTATCTTCCTTAGTTTAAAAAGGGATGATGAGCAATTACAGTCCCAGAGTCACTTAATAACCCATAGATATAAAGTTTCTGTGAGGGTGCAATAGCATGTCAGTAACTGTTTGCTTTATTTTTTATATATTTTTAAAACTTTGTGATTAACATTTTTAATATTAGATCCTCACAAATTTAATTTTATTAAAATTATTAAAGGCATCACAGATACCTGCTTGTTTTTAAAAATAGATTTCTTATACTGAGACAACTTTGGATATATATGCTGTTGTAGGAAATAACACAGAGTGATCCTGCGTATGCAGTTTGCCTCCTTAGTAACATAACATAGAACTATAGTACAAATCATCATCAGGATATTAACATTAATACAGTCAAGATTTGTTCATAGGATGTCCTTATTATCCTATCGATGTTTATAGGGTCTGAGTGATACCTCTTGTTTCATTCCTGATATGGTTAATTCATTTCTTCCTCATTTCTTTGTAAGTCTTGCTGGGAATTTACCAATTTTATTAATGTTTTTGAAGAATTAGCTTTTTGTTTCACTGATATTTCTCTTTTTTGTTTTTAATTTCTTCGATGTCTACTCTTATTTTTTTTAAGTAATCTCTATGCCCTACGTGGGCTCGAGCCCATGACCCTGAGATCAAGAATCACGTGCTCTACCACCTGAGCCAGTCAGGTGTCCCAATGTCTACTCTTATTTTTATTAATTCTTTCTTTCTATTTTCTTTGGGTTTATTTTGCTCTTCTTTTTCTAGATTCTTGAGTATAGATGATTTTGACTTTAGCTCTTTTCTACTACCTTTTTAGTGTTATAAATTTTTCTCTCAGCACTGCTTTAGCTATGTCTCCAAATTTTTGATGTATCGTATTTTCATCTTCATTCAATCTGATGTAGTTCCTGATTTCCCTTGAGACTTCCTCTTTGAGCTATGAATTATTCAGTTGTGTATTGATTAGTTTCCAAGTGTTAGAAGATTTTCCTATTATCTTTTCACTAATGAATTCTAGCTTGATTCATTGTGATTGAAGATACTCCACATAATTTCATTTTTAGAAAACTTGTTGGGGTTAGTTTTATGCCCCAGGACATGACCCATCTTGGTATATGTTCCATGAGTACTTGAAAAGACTGAGTATTCTGCTGTTGTTGAATACATTTTTATTAGATCCTGTCTGTTAATGGCTGATTTTCTGTCTAATTGCTCTATCAGTTGTTGTGAGAGGGATGTTGAAGTCTCCAACTATAATAGTTATGGATTTATCTATTTCTCCTTTTCTTCTTTCAGTTTTTGCTTTACATATTTTCCTGTTCTGTTTATTGTATGGAAGCATTTAAGATCATTTCATCTTTTTGATGCATTGACCCCTTTTATCATTATGTAATGTCCCCCTATCTCTGATCATTTTCTTTGCTCTAAATTCTACTTTATGTAATATTAGGATAGTGACTCTTACTTTCATTTGATTAATGTTTGCCTGATAGACCCTTTTATAGAGTTTTTCCTCAGGCCAATTTTACTGTTTTATTTGAAATTGGTTTTTTGTAGGAAGTATATATTTGGATCATATTTTCTTTTCATCTTCCCTGCCAATCTCTATCTTTCATTTTAAAAAAAAATTTTTTTTGGTTTGTTTTTGAGAGAGACAGAGAAAGATAGGGAAGGGCAGAGGAAAGGGAGAGAGATAATCTCAAGCATGCTCCATCCCCGGTGTGGAACCCAACACAGGGCTTGATCTCATGACCCTGAGATCATGACCTGAGTTGAAATCAAGAGCCAGTCACTTAACGGACTGAGTCACCCGGGCACCCCAAATCTCTAGCTTTTAATTGGTTCTTTAAGACACTTTATATTTAATGTAATAATTAATATTTAAGAGTTTAAGCATGCCATATTATTTTTTAAAGATTTCATTTATTTTTAAATTTTTTTTTGAGTGAGAGATAATGGTGGGGGGGGAGGTAGAAGGAGAGGGAGAGAGAGAATCTCAAGCATACTCCTCCCTGAGCACAGAGCCTGACATGGGCTCAATCCCACAAGCCTGAGATCATGACCTGAGCTGAAATCAAGGGTCAGATGCTTAACTGAGTCACCTTTAGGCACCCAGCCATATTATTTTTTTTCTGCTTATTCTGATATTATTTCTTTTTTTCCCCTGCTTTCCTATGTTCTACTTGAAACTTTTTAGAATTCTATTTTGATTCATATTGATTTGAGTGTGTCTTTTGTAGAGCTTTCTAGTGGTTACTTTGGGTATTACATTATGTATACATAAAATCAGTCGACTGTTATGTCATTTTAGCAGTAAGAATATAGCATAGAAACCTTATGCACTTTTACTCATCCCTATTTATATATCTTACTTATTTCCTCTACATACATTTAGACCCACATTAGGTAATGTTATAATTTTGGCTTCTGTTGTCAAATATAATTTAGAAAACTCAAGAGAAACAGAAAAATTTATTGTATTTAACCATAGTTTACTTTTTAAAAAATCAAATAGTTCTTTGTTAGAGAAAGCATTGTTTTGCTCCAGAATCCTAGGGGACTATGCTGTAACACTGCTTCTTCTGTCTTCTTTTATTATTAAGTTTTTAATTTTAATTCCAGTATAGTTAACATACAGTGTTATATTAGTTTCAGGTGTGCAATATAGTGATTCAACAATTCCATATATTACTCAGTGCTTATTATAATAAGTGTACTCTTAATCCCCTTCGCCTATTTCATCCATCGCCCTCCCCCAATCCATCTCTCCTCTGGTAACCATTTGTTTGTTCTCTATGGTTGAGAGTCTGGCTTTTGGTTTGTCTCTTTTTTTCCCTTTGTTTGTTTGTTTTGTCTTAAATTCCACATATGAGCGAAATCATGTGATATTTGTCTTTCTCTGACTGACTCATTTCACTTAGCATTATACTCTATATTCACCCATGTTGTTACAAATGGGAAGATTCATTCTTTTTTATGGCTGAATAATATTCTATTGTGTATATATATATATATATATATATATATATATATACACCACACCTTCTTTTTCCGTTCATCTATTAATGAACACTTGGGCTGCTTCCATAATTTTACTATTGTAAATAATGCTTCAATAACATAAGTGTACATATATCCTTTCAAATTAGCATTCTCATATAATTTGGGGAAATACCCAGTAATGTGATTACTGGATCATGTGATAGCTTTATTTTTAATTCTTTGAGAAATCTCCACATAGGTCAATGGAATAGAACAGAAATGGACCAGAAATGAACCCATGATTATATGGTCAATTAATCCTTGAGAAAGGAGGCAAGAACATGCAAAGGGAAAAAGTCTCTTCAACAAATGGTGCTGGGAAAACTGCACAGGTACATGCAAAACAGTGAAACTAGACCACTTTTTTACACCATACACAAAAATAAACTCAAAATGGATTAAGGACCTAAATGTGAGACTTGAAACCATAAAAATCCTAAAAGAGAGCACAGGCAGTAACTGTTCTAACATCAGCCGTAACATCTTTCTAGGTATGTCTCCTGAGGCAAGCGCAACAGAAGCAAAGATAAACTACTGAGACTACATCAAAATAAAAAGCTTCTGCACAGCAAAGGAAATAACAAATCTGAAAGACAAACTATGGAATGGGAGAAGATATTTGCAAATGGCATATCTGATAAAGGGTTAGTTTCCAAAATATATAAGGATTGTCAGCATTTTTAAAAAAGTTATATTGGATGCATTTGTATTTACGTGTGGTTAGACTAAAGCCAATGTTTCTCTTTCTCCAAACTGCTTCCTCCTCTCTGGCCTCCACTTTCCCTTCTTCATGCCTACAGAAAGGACAAAATATCTAAATGCATATTCAGGGATTGACAGAAGCATCCGGTTGGCCCAGCCAAGTTTGTCATTTGGCGCAACAGGCAAGCTAGTAATTTTTTGTTCCAGTAAACTGCTATTGTTTAAAGGAATAATTAACATTATGTATTAAGGGCAGGATTGATGAAGGTAAAGAAGAGTTTTATTTAGTTCATTTTCATTTCTTGTCAAAATGCTGCCTTCTTTGAGAGAAAATCATTTCAATTTATATTTTAACAGTTATAAGGAAACACCTTCGCTAACTAGCAGCCACCACAATTTTGCCCTATTTATGTCAAGTTTTAGCAATCCCTAATAGAGAGGTGGCCCGGGTGCCCTGCTTGCTGTCACCTTAATCTGGCCATGGACATGTGGGTAGCAGCAAGAACACGATGTCCATCTCGTCCTCCTCCCGCATTACCTGTTACTTCTTTCCTCTTCTCTCTCCTATGGTATCCTCCCACCTAACTTTCCACCCCTAAAACTCTCCTTGATGTTTTACCCCTTTTTTCCCTCTTCTGAGATAAAAGATGAAAGAAGGAAGGAAGGAAGGAAGGAAGGAAGGAAGGAAGGAAGGAAGGAAGGAAGGAAGGAAGGAAAGAAAGAAGGAAAGAAAGAAAGGAAGATTAAATTAATTCCTCTTCTTTCTCCTCCTCCAGTGCATCCTCCTTAGGGCTACAAAGTTATCTTCCCCACTTTTAATGTAATCACTTAACTCCCAAATTTAAAATCATTCTGGAACTTTGAATTTCTTAAAAATATGGTCCAAAACCTTTAGTGTGTGTGTACAAGGCCCTGTATGTATTAGAATAATAGGTGCATACATCCATATTCCTGACTAAACTGAGAGTCTCACAGGACAGAAACTGAGTGTAGAGTGTGTGAGTGTGGGTGTGTGTGCACGCGCGCACATGCGCGTGCACATATTTATGTTTTTATTTTCCCCTGTATTCTAAGCATTTAATTTAGTGCCAAGTACAAAGAAGATTTGAAATAAATGATTGTTGAATAAAGCAATTAATGGAAGTTGTGTCTCAGTTTTAAGTAGTGTATGCTTTGGGCTGTAAAGATGGAAAGCTCTTAATTCACTGGCATGGTGAAGTTTAAAAAAGAATAAGATAGGCCTCTCTTTGACCTCTTTCCCAAAGCAATTATTACAACATTTAACAGGGATATTCTAAATAAAAAGAACTGTCTTTGTTGTATAATTACGAAGACTAATTCTAATGGCAAAATGTTCTTAAAAGCAGGAGACAAAACCAGCAGTCTTGCAGGCATGAAGACACTGATGCTCAAGTGGGTGGATTTGGATTCATTTTAAATTGACCTGTTACTCATTTGTGTCTAATTAGGTTTTTTCACCTAGAAAAGGCTTTATAAGTAATAAAACCCATATTTTGTTGTTTTAAATAATTTTAAATACTGTTAAACAACAAGTAACATGATTATGTTGAGGGTATTTTTCACATAATGTATGGTGAATATTTCTTAAGATTCTCGTATATGTTAAGCTTCATAAATTTTTCACTAGCGAGCTTTCGCAACATTGGCATACGGTGTTTTCTTTTTTGCAAACATGTAGAACTTATTTGGGAGGGAAAGTGAAAAGTAACCATCATATCAAGTTTGAATCAACAATAACTCATAAGTTATACCGGCTGCCATGAAATTCTGTGTCCCTAATGCTTACTTTCAATTATTTAAAAAGATGTTAGATAGTCAACGATAAATGTTGATCAATATGTTGTGGTTGTTCCATTGACAAACAAGAGTGGTCAGGTGGGATTTAATGTTAAATTAATTATGTCAATGGAAACTTTTGTATGCTGACAGGAAGCAGCACATGAAATTCAAAGAACGATTACAAGTTATTTTCTGCAGACTTTAGTACACACTAGCAAAAATCTAGTGAACACATCTGTAAACTATCTGCTCATGGTTCTTTCCTCTCTCTTCTTCAGCTCACAGTTCAAAGTCTTCCTCTGCCAAATCCTATGAAGTAATAGAGAACAGGTTTATCTTAATTATGTGGTTTGATAATGGAACACTTATTAGAAGCCAGTGTTTGTCCTTGAATAATTAATTTTGTGATAATTATTGTTTCTACATTTCTCTTTTAAAACCACCTTGAGTATTATTCTGGGCATATTTATATCAGTCTTCTAAAAGTTGATAGGAATACAAAGAAAGAATACATGAAGAATAGAAAGGTTCTGTTAAAAATATGGTACTGATTTATTCGAACAGATGAAGAGAACTAAATCTTTTCAGCTTGGCCAACTGATGAGTAAGAGGGAAGAGGGCTAAAAAATTTGAAGGGTGTGAACAAAAACATGGACAACAAATGTTTAGCATTATGCAAATGTTCACTGGGTAAAACAGCAACATGCAGGATAAATTCTGGTTCTAATAAAATGATATTTAGACAAAAACAATTCCCATTGGATGGAAAATTCATTGCTTGAATTATTTAAACTTAGCAAATAAGAAATGTCAAATGTTTTAGCAGCTAGTAGGATATATCAAAGGTCATGTATGGAGACTTAACGAATTATGCAAATAAAACCAAAAATTTCAGTACACAGATTTTATATTTCATTCTGGCTAGACTATTCAGATTTACCTACCTGGAGACCCAGCCCCAAAGCAGCAATTGAAAGGCACCTACACCATATGTAAAGGAGTTTCACCAGCTAAACTTAAAGCACCTGCCAGAGGGGCCTGTCAGAACTCTCTCCAGGGAGGGAGGCATTATCAGGCACCATTTTTGCATTTTCCCTGTACCTTGTTAGCACGGCTAGCCCCAGCCCTGCATTCTTCTGCCACTGCGATCCTGACCTCATGGCCAAAGACACGTAAAAAAATCATGCTCAATATCACTAATCACTAAGGAAATGCAGATCAAAACCACAATGAGATATCACCTCACACCAGTCTGAATGGTTATTATCAAAAAAGACAGGAAATAACGTGTGTTGTCAAGGCTGTGGAGAAAAGGGTACTCTCTGCACAATGCTGCAAATGTAGAGTGGTGCAGCCACTCTGGAAAACAGTATGGAATTTTCTCAAAAAACTAAAAATAGAACTGCCATATAATTCAACAATTCCACTTTGGGCATTTATTTGAAGAAAACAAAAACACTAGTTTGAAAAGATATATGGGTCCCTAAGTTCATTTCAGTATTATTCACCATTGCTAAATATAGAAACATCCAAAGTGTCCCATCAATGAGTGAATGCGTAAAGAAGAGGCGATATATATATATATATATATATATGTATGTATATATATATATTCCACATGATGGAATATTACTTGGAAATAAAAAAGAATTAAATCTTGTTGTTTGTGACAACATGGATGAAACTTGAGGGATTCTGCTAAGTGAAATAAGTCAGAGAAAGACAAACCTTATATTTCCACTTTTATGTTGCATCTAAAAAACAAAACATGCAAAAAATAAAACTCATAGATGCAGAGAACATATTGGTGGTTGCCAGAGGGAGGGAGATTGGGAGTGGGTGAAATGGGAGCAGGGGGTCAGGAGATACAAACTTTCATTCATAAAATAAAAAGTCATGGGATGTAATGTACGGCATGGTGACTATAGTCAACAATATTGCATTGCATATCGTGTAAGTTTATATGGTGACTGTGGGAAACAAGACTTACTGCAGTGTATACAAATATCAAATCATCAGGTTGTACATCTGAAAATAATATTATGTGTCAATTACACCTCAGTAAAAACAACTCAAATATTTTTAAAATCATGTCAATTTCAGAACATTTAGTATTCTATTCTGAGCATGGAAGCTTGAAAATCATGAGAGATAAATAAGGCATATTGATGTTTCAGTTCAATGATTTTAGTTTAATATTTAATGAGTCTATGAGAAAGGCAGGATGCTAGGCAGAGAGGGGATTGCAAAGAAAACGAAATAATGCTTATTAGTTAGTAGTTTACCGAACGTAAGACATATTTGCAAAACTATGATAGAGTAATTAAAGCAAAATGTGTGACACAAATACCAGTTCTCAGTAAGAAAGGTAATTAGCTCATGGCTGACGCTGAATATTTCAAGCACAAAGAAATACAAATGGAAGGAGAGGCATGCTAGATGGAGACAATGGAGTCAAATATTCTCAGGTCGTGATTGGTTTTAGAGAAGTTCATGGTTCAGTATGGCTGAAACACAGCCAGGGTTACACCTGGACTATGGCCAGAGTGTGAGACGCTTTAAAGGCTGGGTGGGGAGTGTGGATTTTATTGCATAGGAAAGCCAGTGGAGTTTCTTAATAGGAGACTGACACATGAAATAAATGCTTTAGAACCATTAATTTTTCAGAAACACACAAGAACAGCTAAAGTGGGTAAAAATGTAGGCATGAAGGTCACTTCATAATCTTAAACCACTGTATAATCTTAAAATGATCAGAAACTGAAGTATGGGGCTGGCAGCAGGAATGGTAAAGAAGCAAGATTGGGGGAGAGGGGCATACTGCAATAACTTTCTAAAATTTCACACCGGCAATACAATTTAATACCAGGTCACTTAAGTTGGGGATATATCAGTAAATTTCATTGCTTAAATTAGTGATAATATTTGGAAGTCAAATACATTCATGCATAATGTTACAAAAATGGCATAGATCTAATCATTTTTAACAATTCACAGGGCTCCTGGGTGGCTCAGTGGGTTAAAGCCTCTGCCTTAGGCTCAGGTCATGATTTCAGGGTCCTGGGATCGAGCCCCACATCGGGCTCTCTGCTCATCGGGGAGCCTGCTTCCCCCTCTCTCTCCGCTTGCCTCTCTGCCTACATGTGATCTCTCTCTCTTTCTGTCAAATAAATAAAATCTTAAAAAAATCCACAATAATTCAACAGATGTTAGCAATGTGTTTTATGTTTAACAACATATATTTTAAATTGCCATTAAAATCAATATTTAATGAAATTAGAATATGAGTGAAGGATTAAAGGTTAAGTAGAAGTAGAAGTAAATATAATTTCATTATTATGAATTAGTGAAGATAAAATCAGCAAGGATTTATTGAGGACTTACTTCACACTACTTTTTTATTTTACTTCCTACTACTTTTTGAGGATAAATAATATACCCATAAGGAAACAATCTAATTTTTAAAAATGGTTCTAAGAAACGAAAACGTTCATAAGTGAGTAAAAATCTAATCATAATAATAAGTGCAGCAATTTATGTTATGTCATTGAAAGAGAAAGTTAAAACCTCAGCTGTATAGAAACACTGAAAAATAAGTGATGTTAGGTTAATATTTTTTTTTGTTTAAACCTTTTTTGGTGAACTAGTCTCTAAATAAATACTGTTTTACTATTTTCTTGAATCATTATGCCATGCTGTGTACATATAGCTTGAGATTCCGTTGTGTGTAGAGTGGGGCATCAAATTAAGGAACTCGACCTTTGTTCTATGGTGGCACTGATGTTTTCTCTATTTTCCTCTTTCCCATTGCTTTCTCTTTCTCATTTCTGCTTGTGCTGTTTTAATTGCAACTATCATACGACATTACCAGCCAAGTAGAGATTTCTTTCCAATCTTTTGCATGGGGTAGAACGGAGGCTTTTGTTCCTCTTTGTTTTGTTCATTGTTGCTGAGTACTAAGGAAGTGCTTCCTTGGCCATCAGAAATGTTCTTCTTGGCGTGTTCCCTCCCGTTACACTTGGGAGTCATATTATGCAAAATGAGTAAATCCACAATGGGCCTCACTGGGGAGATTCATGAGAACTAAAAGATAAGATTCTTTGGAAATGCTAACAATACCACTGTACTTCCTTTTAACAAAAGTTAGATTTATATCACATGTGTTCATTTATTCCTTAATAACCTCAAAGGAATACATTTTTATTTTTCTTATTAGCAGTAGTAGTATTTTAAAAAATTTTCTCAACTAGTTTTCACACATCATTCTTAGAAATTAGTTAATGACAGAACTGGGCCACATTCAAATGTTCTTTTTACTTAACTGGGAGCCATTTTTCCTTTCTCTGCTTCTTCTGTGAAGAAAAGAGTAGGTCATCTGTAAATGCCCCTACATTCTTTATATCTATATAATGAAGTTTTGGATCTCAACTGTTAATCACTGCAAACTTTGAAAATGTGCTTAGATGAGTTAATGATGCACATGAGACCTAGAGTTTTACTCTAGGTATATTACTTGGCCTTCTATGAAGATCAAAATGGTAACTTTATTTTTACAATTACTCCCTGAGAACTGGTGCATTGAGTCGGAACAACAGGCTTCAGAATGATACAATCGTTAAAAGAATATCAAGGATTAGTGTGATCCTTGTATAATTTTAAGTGACATTTTCCCCTTATACTAATATTGAATAAAACAAAGAGATAAACAAGTAACAGAAATAAAATATTCGAAAAAAAAAGAAATAAAATATTCGTTCTAAATCATTAATTACTTGGAAATTATTTGAATAATGTTACATTTTTATTAGTTCATTCAATTGAATCATTCTTCAAATATATTTTCTGAATAAAATTTAAATCTCTGAAAATGAATTAATTTGTACTTTAAGTTTCTTTATAAAATATTTTAAAATTTTAATTCTTATAAGATTTTTGAGAGTATCAAAATTTCCTCTCCTTTTTTAAGCTTCTAATCTAAATATACACAATTATCATTGTACCATATGTGCTAAATGAATTTTAGTGCCATGTCCTCTCCTCTCCCCAGCAACCAGAGTGATCTCTTTGTGGTGTCTCAGCAGTGTTAACACAGCCTAAGGCAATAACTGAGGTGATATCATTCATGAGAGAAGGAGAATAGACCCACTTGGCATCAGAAGTGGTCATGCCTGGGTGACTCAGTTGGTTAAGTGTTTGCCTTCTGCCCAGGTCATTATCTTCAGGTCCTGGAATCAAAGGATGGAACCCCAAGTCGGGCTCCCTGCTCAGCGGGGAGCCTGCTTCTCCCTCTCCTCTGTGCCCAATCCTCATGCTGTCTCTCTCACTCTTTCTAATGAATAAATAAGTAAAGTCTTTATTTTTTTAAAGATTTTCTTTCTTTCTTTCTTTCTTTCTTTCTTTCTTTCTTTCTTTCTTTCTTTCTTTCTTTCTTTCTTTCTTTCTTCCTTCCTTCCTTCCTTCCTTCCTTCCTTCCTTCCTTCCTTCCTTCCTTCCTTTCTTTCTTTCTTTCTTTCTTTCTTCTTTCTTTATTAGAGAGAGAGCACAAGCAGGGGTAGTGGCAGGCAGAGGGAGAAGCAGGCTCCCTGCTGAGCGAGGAGCCCAATGTGGGACTCCATCCTAGTACTCTAGGATCATGACCTGAGCCAGACACTTAACTGACTAAGCTACCCAGGAGTCCCAATAGACAAAGTCTTAAAAAAAAAAAAAGTGGTCAGTACTGATGATCAATATAATCATAATCAACCAAGTAAATTCTGGGCAGAATTAACATGGTAACAATAACAGTCATGATCATTTGCATTAATCCACTTTAATCCTTACAGGAATTCTTTAAGATGGGAGAGCTTACCTTTTACAGATGAGATAAGGCAGGTTTGTTACCTGTCCAAGGTAACAAAGCTCACACGTGATTGAACTGAGATTTATCCCCTCTCTGTAGGACTCAGAGTTCATGCTCGTACCTGCCATGTCCTACTCACTTCACCATCGCTTCATGTGGAAGAATACTCACCCCAACACAGAGTCTTTTCTTTTTATTAATTTATTTTTTATTAACATATAATGTATTATTTGCCCCAGGGTACATGTCTGTGAATCATCAGGCTTACACATTTCACAGCACTTACCATAGCACATACCCTCCCCAATGTCCATAACCCAGCCACCCTATCCCTAGCCCCCCTACCCCCCAGCCACCCTCAGTTTGTTTTGTGAGCTTAGGAGTCTCTTATGGTTTGTCTCTTTCCC
>CM053605.1:38343531-38368969 GCA_028646535.1 Procyon lotor
AAGGAAGTTGAGGACTTGAGGAAATACTCAGGAAAAACTTATTTTACTTCATGTAGCCTCTTTTTCTTGTCAAATATATGTTATACATAAAATTATAACTAAAGGTGTTTCAGTAACATAGGCAAAGGATAATGAGCACCTTAGTTTTGGTAGTTACTCAAGATGTAATTAAGAAGTAAAATCAATTGGTGTTATTTGGAGATGAGTAGTAAGAAAAAATATATAAGATGATACATGTTTTTGGCTTAGTATCTGCCTGGCCCAGAGATCAAATTCTATCAAATTCTCTCATATTTACAAGTATTTTTTTTACTTTTTATCCATTACAAATTTCTAAAGTTTCACTGACATAAATGACTTTATTTTTATTTTTGTACCTTTATTTGCACTTAAGGAAATTCATCTGACTTACAATAACCAAGTATAAATGAGAACTATATGTGCCCTTCTGACAGCAAACAGCATTATCCATTGGTCCATAGGAAAGCAGCAGGATCAGAAGCTCCTCTGCAGGTATGTTAGTGGTAGATCTCAGGTACATTAGTGAATCTCAGTCTGGGCTGTGAATGAGTGTGGTGCTCCCCAAAGCAGATTCCTGGCCATATATTCATTTATATCTATTAGAATTTCTCTTGTTCATGAGTTATTTTTTAAAATATTCCTCCTTATAAAAGTATTAGAAAATATATTTATATTGTTCACATATTATAATCAGCAAAATATTGTTTCCTTTAAATGTAAAATTTTTGTTAAAATTAAATACGTATTTTATACTTTAGCATCTGTTGTAAATTATGACCTATATCCATCCTGCCTTATACCCTGCACGCAAAGTGACAGAATCAATGATAGATGTTTCTGTTCCTTACCGCTTGGGCATGTCTGAATACACTTCTTCCAACTTGGCAAAGATTTTTTTTTTTAGTTCCAACATTAACTATTTTTAATTCATTAGTTTGGCACACCATAATAATAAGTAATATGGAACATATTCTATACCTTAAGGACTAGCCATAAAAATACAGACATAGAGTACATTTCTAAAACAGTCCCTACAATGGCCCTAAGCCAAATGTGACTCACCTGAACAAGGATTACACACAGAAAGCTGGGCTTTCAATTTCTTCTCACCCTCCTTTCAGAAAGTATCTTATTTTATCAGCCGATAAAATATAAATAAATATTTCAGTTAGCAACATGTTTTTCTTTGAAGAACTTTCTATCATGTGTGTGCACATGCAAAAGTGTAATTAGGATATTCATAAAAGAGAGACAATCAACACAACCTCTGAGGGTGTCTGAAACAACCAGTCACTATCAAAATAGAGAGTGGGATGACTTAACATGACATGAGCAAAGGCATAATGGCAAGAAATAGCTCATTGTGACTGGGAAACTGTGTGGCTTAAACATAGAGTTAAGGCAAGGATTAGAGAGAGATGGAGTTGCAGGGATAGGTCATGAATGGGAGGCATGCATTACTCCAAGCAGTTCCATCTTTAAAACTGCAAACTGGAAAGTAAGAGTGCATTAAGCAAAAATAATAAAACATTTAATCTCCTGTTTGCTGAACTCAACAGAACACATGGGATGTGTTCAGAAACTGATAGCAAAAAAAAAAAAGAAATGACATATGTATATGAAGAGAATATTATTTAAAATAAAAGTTTCTCAGAGATAAAATTGTTTATCCTGACTAAATCCCTTAATAATAAACATTTAAAAGGACATAATGCCCCCCAAATTTAAGGGTAGATAGAACAAATCAGCCAAGTTTTATATATTGACACTTTGTCTAAACTTAGAGGAAAGTGTTGTTTGACAAAATAAAGAAAGATGCTATTTAGTTCTGTAGAAATGGCCAGCAAAATAGCAAATCATAAAAACTATAAGAAAAATCTATCTGGAGAGAGTTTCCCTGTGTAAGGAGCTCAGAAGTCACCACTCTTTCCCACCAACAAATGGAAAGCTGAACAGACTGAAAAACCAACATTCTTCTTGGACTCATAATAGAGCAGAGGACCCAGGGCCAACCACTGCCCTCAACATTGGAAATAGAAGTGAAAACAGGGAGTCACAGCTTATCAGAGCAGAGACCCATGATCCCAAAGGGCCCCAAGAACCAGGGGTAGGAAAATCTGAACTGGAATTGATAAATTGCTGGAGGCTTAGTGGGGATGAGTCTGAGTGTTAAAAATTCCAGGGGGACCCAGGGGACTGCTACAGGGTTGTGAGATTTACCTCCAAGGGCTTGAGCAGTTCCCACAATAGAATCTGAAGAAAGTCCCTTCATATTTCAGCAAGATGAGGGAGAAAAGAACAAGTTTGAAATATGTCATCTTCTTAACAAGGCCTGCCATCAGAGGAAATTAATTAACCAGTCCCTAACCTGTTGGGTTACTATTAGAGCCTAACTGACCTTCAGGAAGGGATTACTCAACTCTAGAACATTCTAACCAACTTGTCCCATCTAAAGAGGAGAAAACAAAACAAAACAAGAGAAATTCTTGTGAAGTCCACAACCCAGAGGCAGTGGCTCACCAAAAGTGTCACAAAATGACCTAATTATAGGATTATGGAACATTTCCTCTCCCACCACACCTCACTATCACACTACTAAGGCCACTTCAAAACAGTTTCCTTTAGGCAGTACATCATGTCCAGGTAGCAAGAAAAACAGGTACCAAGAAAAAGGCCAAAACAAAACAAACACAATTTAAAGACACAGGAGGAACCAGCCATGGCAGGGATATTGGAATTTTCAGTCCAGAAATTTAAAACAACTTTAATCTTTTGAAAGAACCAAAAATAAATCCTGGAGATAAGAAAAAAAAAAAAAAAAAACCACTGTAATAGAAACGAAAAATGCCTTGACAGATTTATTAGCAGGTTGACATGGCTAAGGAAAGAATCTCTAAACTAGAGAAGATATCAATAGAATCCCTGAAAATTAAGAAGCAAAGAGAGAAAAGACTGGGGGGTGGGGGGAAATACCCCCTGTGGAACAATTGCAAAAGGTGTAACATATACATAATGGAAATACCAAAGGAGAAGAAAGAGAGAAAGGAAGAGAATTATTTGAAACAATGACTGAGAATTTCCCCAAACTAACATCAGAAACCAAACCACCATTCCAGAAAACCCTGAGGACACCAAGCAGGATAAATAACTTCCCCCCCGCCCAGCCCAAATAAAACCACATCTATAGAAGAGCAAAGATAACAATTATATTCAATTTCTCAGAGACCATGCAAGCAAGAAGTGAATGAGGCCAAATTATTAAAATTTTGAGGGGGAAAAAAAACTACCCTAGATTTCTGTAGCCTAAAAATTGTTTTCTAAAGTGAAGGAGAAATAAAGAATTTCTCAGACAAACAAAAATTGGGGGAATTTATTGCCAATAGATACATCTTCTAGAAAATGTTAAAAGAATTATTCAGAGAAAAAGAAAATAATATAGGTCAGAAACTTGGATCCATATAAACTAAGGAAGAGCACTAAAGAAGGAATAAGTGAAGGTAAAATAAAAAATTTTTCTTGCTCTCATCTAACAGATAACATCTTGTTCAAAATAATAATACCAACAATGTATTTGATTATCTATGCCTATGTATATATAGTATATATATGCTTATATATAAATGAAATTAATTACAGAAATGAACCAACTGATGGAAGGGAGGAATTAAGATTATTTTTGTTATTATAAGGTATTCACATTATCCATGAAGTGATAGAGTGTCATTTGAAAGTGGACTTGGATCAGCTATCGGTGAATATTGCAAATCCTATGGCAACCACTGAAAAAACATTAAAAAAGAATAAAATCAATATTCCAAGAAAGGAGAGAAAATAGAATAATAAAAAATGTTCAGTTATAACCACAAAAGGTAGAAGTTTAGAGGACAAAAATAAGAACAGAGAACAAGAACAACAAATAGAAAACAGTAACAAATATGGTAGCTATTACTCCAACTATATCAATAATCACTTTGAAGATTGATGGTCTAAGAGCATCAGTCAAAAGACAGAAATTGTCTGAGTGGATCAGAAAACATGACCTCCCCAAACAGAACAAAACAAAACAAAACAAGACCCAGGTATGTGTGGTCTATAAGAAATCTACTTTAAGTTAAGACACATATAGATTAAAACTAAATGGAAGGCGAAAAACTTATCATGCTACCACTAATCAAAAAAGAAGCCAATCTTCATAGAAACAGAGAATGGACATATAGTAGGAGAAGGTGGGTTAATGTATGGTGGGTTAATGTATGGTGAAGTAAAGAGGGCAGTATAAAAAAAAAGGGTTTCATCATAGCCTCGTAATTATTAGGTTAGGAGAATTACATGAGATATGTGCCTAGTACCTGGTAAGATCATTAATTGTTAACTATTGCTTTTATTATTTTGATTATTATTACATCTTGAGACCTTTCCATGAGTCATACCACAGAGAACAAATAAGAGTTCTGCCAGGATCAAGACCGCTTTCCCTCAACAGTGTCCTGAGTCAATTTCAGTTTCCTTTACTTTGTGGGTATCTCTCTGGCTCTCCGATTCCTTAGCTTCATTCTAAAGATCGAGAGACTTCTCTGGCTTAACTCTCCACAGACTCCTGAATTTTGTTGGTATTTGTCCTCTGACTGTAGGCATACCTGATTCCACAGTCCTGCCCTGTAGGAATCTGTAGGCTATTGCCAGTTATATTAATTCTGCCTCTCAAATGTGTATTGACATTAAGGAATCACATATTCCATTTTCATTAGTTGGAAAGAGCCTCTGAAATATGTCAGTGTTGAGGTCATTGACTCTCTTTCATTTTGCAGGTTAGTAACTTAACTAACTTCAATAAATTTTATATTCTTTTATAGACATGACCACATAACCACAGAGAGCTTTGTAAACACCAACCTTATTAAAATCTAGCAGGTACATTTTAGCACACACTTAAATTTGAGTGAGGCCACTGGAAATAATTAGTTTTCCCCTCCATGATGACACAATCCTCAGTCCCTACATGTACTCGGAGTAACACATACCAGCTATGGTAACAGTTCAAATTTTTGGTACACTTCTCTCAAAGGTATAATCAAAGCCAAAAACATTCCTAATTCATACCACACCCTAAAACAACCAGTGGTAAATTCCTTTGTACCTTTGGGGGACTAGATTTATATTTTATAATAACAATGACTGACACCAACTAACCACATTCCATATCTATAGCATGAGGTCTGAGTACTTGCTTATTTTAAAGCATGTGGCCAATTATGTAAATTTCCCATTGTCTAAAAATAAACACCTAAAGGAGAAATGTGTGAGGTTTTGCAGAACAGTGAACATTACTCTCTGTTTCATCTTCTTAAAAGACTTAAATGCTTATAGTCTTATGGTCCTAGTAAAGAATTCTCCGGTTTCTGTTTTTGTATTTTTGAAATAATAGGTATATCTTTTATCAGTTACCTGGAATAAAATGTGAACTGAGTGATCACTCTATCAGCAAGGCAAGTAAGACTCTCCAATGATCATTGCACTTGTGCAGTTAATAATGAACCCAATGGGGGCGCCTGGGTGGCTCAGTCGTTAAGCGTCTGCCTTTGGCTCAGGTCGTGATCCCAGGGTTCTGGGATCGAGCCCCGCATCCGGCTCCTTGCTTGGCAGGAAGCCTGCTTCTCCCGCTACCATTCCCTCTGCTTGTGTTCCCTCTCTCGCTGTGTTTCTCTCTGTCAAATAAACAAAATCTTAAAAAAAAAAAAAAAAATAATGAACCCAATGAACTAAACAAAATAAACAATATGCAAATACAGTAATAGTTATGCATGCACACAGTCATGTCAAATCCTCAGAAAGCAATCCTCATCAAACTGCAAATTTTTCATAGAGTGTCTAGACAAATAGCTAAGGAAAATGTTAGCTACTCATTCCTCCGACACTAAATGATATGCAGTTACTTATATTTGCAGAACTTGTTCTTAGCAACGGATGACAATTCCAGAGTCATTTCTTTTATCTGGTAGGTCAAATCTTCTGTGACGGGTATTTTTCTTTAAATATATTGTAAATGGGTTGTGAGAACTGAATTCACAAAGGCTGTGTTAAAGGCCAGTTCTGCTGTATGAATTTGAGCATGTTATTTATCATTCCTGCAACTTCAATTTTACCATTTCCTGAAGAGGAGGTAAATAATACTGGTTCTGATTGTTGAGAATCTGAATAAAATAGCATTATGGTGAATAACTTGTAATTTCTTAAGTGATATGAAATTGTTTGTGGTTATATGGCATATTTCTACAATGCTTTTGCAGTGCGGGCTGTGGGTCGTAAAACTCTCTTCATCTTTGTATATCTGGAACTGTCTTTTGGGGATATTTTGCTATTTCATCTTATGTTCTGATACACCCTTCAAGCTCTTGTGAAGATAAAGCGATGAAACTATGTATTTAGATAGAGCTTAATATATATATCTGATACATGCGGATCAATAAACTCTATAGCAATCCCTGGGGAAAAAAAGAAGATGTTTTTACTTGACCTACTTTTTTTAGGTCATAGATTAATTGAATATCAGATTCCAGGCTGGTAGTTCTTTTGTTGATAATGTGTTTTTTATTGTTGATCTTTCTTCTCTCATTATCTCTGATGTTTTGCGTCACAAAGAATTTACCTATTGATATTTATTTCTTTATCATCTGTATCTTGCTTTGCTCTTTCTTTCCTTTTTTTTCTTTAAAGATTTTATTTATTTGACAACAGAGAGAGAGAGCACAAGCAGGGGGAACGAGAGAGGGAGAGATGGGCTCCTTGCAGGGCTCCATGTGGGGCTCGAATCCAGGTCCCGTGGATCATGACCTGAGCCAAAGGCAGATGCTTAATAGACTGAGCCACCCAGGCGCCCCTTGCTTTGCCCCTTCAGTGATGACTTTCAGCCTGAAGTTACATGTCTTCTGTTCTGCAAAAACATCTCAACCATTTTCTTTCAAACATTTATTTTCTGCCCTTTCCCTTACTATTTCTTTCTGGAAGGCCTTCAGATCTATGTTGATACATCTAAACTTAGCCTTCATCTCTTAATCTGTTGTCATATATTTATTTATTTGTTTGTTTGTTTAAAGATTTTATTTATTTGACAGAGAGAGATCACAAGTAGGCAGAGAGGCAGGCAGAGAGAGAGGACGAAGCAGGCTCCCCGCTGAGCAAAGAGCCCGATGCAGGGCTCGATCCCAAGACAATGAGATCGTGACCTGAGCAGAAGGCAGAAGCTTTAATCCACTGAGCCACCCCAGGCGCCCCTATTGCAATGATTTACGTCCTGCATGGTGGCAGGATTCCGCAGCACTACTCTGCAGTTTACTCATTAGTCTTGCGGCTACTTTCAGTGGTTGTAGATTTCATTTTCAGGGCACTCAATTGCTTCTTTCATCAATTTTGCCTGTTTTTGTAATTTTCATTCTCTGTACATTGCTGTTATCCATCTTTTTAAGGATCGCAAATATATTTCTCATGAAATAGGTTTTAGATTCTTTTATTATTTATTTGTAGTAAACTTTAAAAAACATGATTTTGTTTATTCACATACATTGGAATTTTGATTAATATAATAATACTTAATAGGAGAGTTTAATTCACTCATTCTTTGTCATTATTTCCTTGTGATTTCTAGGTCTCACAAATGAGGACCAGTTCTTGTATTTGTAGTTCAAATGCCACATTATGTTAAAAAGTGTGAAAATTACTATTTTAAATGTAAAATAGTATTTTACATTTACAAATACAAAATGTATTTTAAAATAAAATTTTAAATTTAAAAATTACTATTTTAATGATTAATATGAAAGAGTTGCTTTTAGGTAGCAGCCTTACTTTACTTAAGGAAAATACTTTTTGGCTGTGATAGATTTTAATGACATTTTTATCAGGTTTTTCATCAGGATTAAGCTTATAAAATTATTTAGGAAGTATTTTAGTTTTTCATTTTTTACATGTTTGGAAATGTTTCCATTTTTTCCCTTTTTCCCTCTTATTCAGTCTAGGTAGGTGTTTAAAATTTTATTAAAGTTTCCAACAATTTGATGTTCAGCTTTATTATTTCTTCCTGTTATTTGCCCTATTTCTATTTATTATCTTTATAATTACCTTTCTTATCCTTACTTTAAATTTAATTTTCTGTTATGTTTCTTGCTTCTTAATGTGAAGAATTTGATCCTTAATATTAGACCTCTCTTCTCTATGTATAATTTTAACACTGATATTTTTATATTATTGAATAAGTCCACTATTATAACAACATTTCTTAATAACCTGGAAAATATCTTTTTGAAGGAATGCCTTGTATTTTTCTTAATTTAAAATTTGAAGAATTTTGCATAATTCATAATCCAACTTTCCTTGATACATTGTAGAATAAACATTTCTACCTCAATAAATGATAGAATTCATGTTTTTATATTCAGATTATACTTTAAACATCAAAAATCACATCCAAATTAATATTCATTCCTTCATTTCTCATTATTCCTATGGTTTTAGTCTGCAGGACATATTTACAAAATCCTAACTTTTATATAAAAGAATGCTTTGGATATCCAGATATTACTGCTAAGTATTTCTTTGAAATATAGTAAAAATAAACCCTGAAGTATGATAAATAATTACAATAATTCTTGAAGGATATGTTACCTTTTTGGTCAATATAGATTTCCTTTCCATTTCCTTCTTGGCCTCAACTTACCTCACCTACTGCAGTCATTTGAATCCATCATTTCTGAGTCAGAGAACATACTGTTGGCTAAGAATTTTCTAAGAGAATTATTAGAATAATTACTAAGAATAATTACTAAGAGAAGTATTTTCCCAGAATGTAATTTAGAAGTTTAGAAGTTTTGATATGTCCTAAAATATTTCAAAGGACAAGAATCAGATGAGTTTTGGTGTTAGTTCAACATGTATCGAATTAAAAAGTAATAAATAATTTTAAAAATAATACTTATAATTGTTTTTCTCCCAGGACAGCAGTTTTATAGTGCTCTGCTTAAATTATAGAATAAATGATTTAGATAGAGAGAAAATTGAAAATTGCTTCAGATGGCATGTTTTTTAGTTAATTCTTGAGCAAATTCACCATTACAACATTTGAAATCAGATTTTGGGCAGTCATTATTATGTAAGATGATATTTAGCATTTTTCATCCATTAGGGTTTCTGATCCATTTATATTCTTCCTTGAATAATGGGCTACATGTTGTTAACATAATGACATTCTATTTTGTGTCATTGGCAAGAAGCCCTATCTGACTTCAAACTTACACAAATAGACAGAGCGCCTTTTTATTACTTACTGTAAGAGAATTCGGAAAATATTTTATAAAATTAACAACCACATTTAAAAAAAACAATAACTGCATTGACTATATTCTTAGAAACAAAAGAATATTTTGTAATTAGGAATATTAAGAATGTAAGTTCAAAAGGTTACCTTTTATGTGTGTGTGTGCTATCCAGCTGCTTGTAATTTCCACAAATTTATGTCAATCATGAAAATGAAAAATGTGTCAAGAATGTATTATGTTTTCTGAGAAGCCTTTTAAAAGATTTTTATTTCTATTATACTGTCTTATTTACTAGAAATTAAAGAAGTATAGAAAAGGAGAAAAATTAAGATACAAAAATAAACACTATATTTTACATTAATGATAAACATCTATGTCAACATTCCATATTTATGAAATTATAATTAATGTTTAATGAGTGCCTACCATGTGCCAGATATTGTGCTAAGACTTTTGCATGCCTAACCGCATTTAATGTAGGCCACACAGTAACACTGTGTGTGCTCTTACTATGTGGATTGAATATTGACTATTGAAGAAGTTAGGTAATTTGCACAGTTTCCCCAAATAAATGGTGAATAAAGATTCACTGCACCCAGACAAATCTGCCTGTGGAACCCGGATTATTAACCATGTCACCTCCCAGTGCTCACTACCTGCCTTTCATATGTAGAAAAATAAGAATTTTAGGCCAAGTCAACTTTACCAATTAGAAAAATTAGAATCAAAATAATTCACATTCATAGTTTTGATCATCTTCCCCTATGCTGTGTACTTTTAAGCCTTTGTCTTTAACATGATATATATAAAATTTCATAACTGTAAGCATTTTGAGAAGCTATTTTCCTCTTTCTTTTATCTCTAGCATCCACCACGCACAGTACATGGCAAGAAAAACATTTTTCTTAACCAAGCTATCAGATTATAAATTATAAATACACTTAGGTGTTCCCACAGTTGTAAAAGTGACTTGATACTATAAGAAAATCACAACTATTTTAAAAATTAGGAAAATTTCAGTAAATTAATGAAAATATGAAATCACATGTATGCTAAATCAAGGAATTCCAAAGAATTATAATTTATTTTACATATATAATATGCTTCAGAATTAGGGTATAGTACACATACAACCCATGATTTTATTTCAGGTCTAAATATACGCAAGTGATACCCTCTCTTGCTGAAAGGAAAATTAAGAAGTATTTGCTGGATGATTAAAGAGGTTCGATGTGTCTTTCCCTACCATGAATTAAAAAACCTGTGTTGAAATGTAATTTTCAAAGAGAGATACCTGTATCTTTCCTGTGGACTCATGTAAAAAGCAGTCATCTGTGTTGGGATATATGCTAATTTCTGCAGTGAGTCAGAATAGAAACTGGCCAGATTTTTAGTAAGGAAACTTGATTAAAAAATATATGTTGAAAACATGGATTGCCTAGAACATAAATTGCCTGATTGAGAGTCTAGATCGTGAATTTCTTGGCCATTATCTTCAGCTGGTACTGTTTTACACTCAGAGAATGGATTGAATTATTAACTCATTTATTCAGTTAAATCCCTGCATTTCCAGATTGAATTATTAAATTAGATTGAATTATTACTTAAAAATTGAATTATTACTTAAATTATTGAATTATTGAATATTGAATTCAATATTCAATTGATTGAATTATTACTTAAAAAATATTCCTTTAGTCCATTTATATGGCAATAAAAACATTATTCTGGATAATGTGGCATATTGATAGTCATCCTTGTGATTTTCTTCTTACTAAAGCAAGATAAAAACATTTGAAATATATATGCTAAAAGCTTAGAAATCACTCCAAAAAACAAAGACCTGGTTTAAATCATTCCCAAAATAACTGTTAAAATAGTCACAATTATAACATATTCTTTTTTTGCTAACTAGACTCCTTCGATTTGTATGTCTAAATTCCAATATGTACTTTATCATTCCCCTGTTTGTATCAGCAAGTATTTATTATACATTTGGTATGTGCTATATACTTTACTATGGATTTTAGAGAAAGAAAAAATAAACGTGGCAGAGTTTATCCTCAAAAAACTGACTGGAGAAACAGTCATATATACAAAAAACAAGGATACTGAGACAAAAGTGGTAGACACTGTAAGAGGTAAAGCAAAGTTCAGTGGAGGGAAGGAAGAAGAAAACTAATTCCAACTCTGGTGGGCTAAAAACATTTCATTAAGGAGTGATCATCTTATGCATATTACATGAGATTGGTACCTAAATATTTATTGTCTGTAAAATCATATAATTTCTTTTTTGACAAATGTTTTCCTTAAAATATTTCAAGTGACTAGAAATGCTGTAAATCTCTAGAGGGGCTTATGATGTAATGGAATTCTTTGGTGACTCCATGATGAGGTGAATAATTGTTCTCTGGTATTCTTTTCTAGAAATCCAGATTCCCAAATATTAGAGAATGAAACTAAAATGGGCACACGTACCTATATATCAATCAATTTGACGTTGAGTGGTATTACTGCAGGCTTTGATGAAAAACTTAAAGACTCACTTTTGAAATTAAAGAAAACTTGTAAAAATTGTTATGACATTTAGTGTTTTGAGTATGCTTTATATTATCATAGTAACTATGAAAAATTAAAAGTTTACATAAAAGATGAATTACTATTATTTTTTCTAAAGATTTATTTCTTTATTTGTGAGAGAGACAGAGGAGGGAGGGGCAGAGGAAGAGGAGAGACAGTCACAAGCAGACTTGGTTTTGCATGCGGAGCCTAACACGGTGCTCGATCTCACGACCCTGAGATCATGACCTGAACCGAAACCAAGAGGCTGACTGATGCTTAACCAACTGTGCCACCCAGGGGCCTGCATTACTATTATTTTTATGAATCTTTTTTGTTATTTACATTTCTTGACAACTTTCCCTGTTTCGTTGCTAAATCTTTATGCCTAAGTCACTGACACCTAAGACAAAAATTTCATTTACCTGCTCAAGTCCTCTGTGCCTTTGCCTCTTTCTGACCCTTCAAACTGTCCCAGGCTCCCTTCCACCCCTCTATTTCGCCCTTTTTAAGTTCTCTCCTGCTGCTTTTCAAAATATACGTACACCACTCCACCCCTGCCACAGACACCATATCACCATGCTCGCTTGAGGAAATGTTGAGTTTTCTTTCCTGTTTTCTATTTTGAGTCAGGAAAAAAAAAATCTGGGCCAGGAGGCTATAAGTTGCCTGTTTGAGAAGAGACAGCACAGTCCCCTAGTTGAGGAAGAACAGAAGAAGCAGGATAGTAGAGTGGTAGAAAGGGGCACCAAAGAAGGAACAAAGGACAGTGACAATAGGCTGGATAGTTCTCTGGCATCTATGAAAGGAAGGAAAGTGGTGGAATTGAAGATTTCTGCCTGCAGAGACCTCCCATTGCCTTTCTGCTCAGTGAACCCATGACTTGTCCTTTAAATCTCAATGCAATTGCTACCTTCTTTGCAAAGTCCCCCCTGATTGTGTCAGGAGTGACTAAGCACTATTTGTTCTATTTAATTTTACACAGATTTCTATAAAAGCTAATATGTTGTTGTGTTGCTAGCATGAAAAGTATGATTGTCTTACCAAGAGAATTAAATTCTGTCCCTAAAAGAGAGGAAGTTTCTCATAAGTTGCTGGAGTTATAGCCCAAGACGTTCCTAAGTTGAAGAAATATTTCTCAAGACAGAGAGCAGCCAGGCTACTTTTTAACTTTTGTTGAATGGAGTATGCAAGTGGAAAGCCACTGCGAAATTGCCTGAGACCATAAAAGATATTAGAGAGGAGGAAGGGAGATAATGGAGTAAGCGGGCAAAGGATAGTAGAGAGACAATGAGCCTAGAAAATGAGACAGAACTCTCAGATTTTAAAGTGATTCTAGATATAGAAAAAGAAAATTCATTACACACCAAAATACTTCCAAAGTTGTACTTGCTTTGGTGATGATGGTGAAAGGGCTGGTACATGGGGATGTGTTGGCTTCAGCCTCTAAGTAGTGGTGGGTGAAATACCAGCTTTGCACGTGGCTGTACAACTGTATTGGTTTATTTACGAACTACCTCCCCCTGAACATAAGCCAATTAAGTTAAGTACATGTGCTTTTTCATCTTGATATCTCCCATAACAGGCGTATACATACTATTTGTGCAATAAGTAGTGGTTGGGTGGATAAAAAGGAATGGTCCAAATTGTGTGTAGGCACAGAATGAGAGATTGAGTCGGGCTGAGTGCTGGTACTAATGCAGCCATTAGACAAGCCAGTTATGACTCTAGTGTATCTGTCCTATTAGCCCCACCTGGTCCAAGGGATAGCTTAAAGCAACTAAGTGTTCATTTCTGTTGCTCAGGAATGGAAGGAAGGAAGGAAGGAAGGAAGGAAGGAAGGAAGGAAGGAAGGAAGGAGAGAAGGAGAGAAGGAGAGAAGGAGAGAAGGAGAGAGGGAAGGAAGGAAGGAAGGAAGGAAGGAAGGAAGGAAGGAAGGAAGGAAGGGAGGGGGGAAGGAAGAAGAGAGAAAAGGAAAGACAGGGAAGAAAGAAGGAGAGCAAGAAGAGAGAGGGAGGAGGGAGGGAGGGAAGGAGGGAGGAAGAAGAAAAGAAAAACAGAACAGGTGTATCTTTATTGCCTTGAGCTGTACAATAACTCACTATTTTCTTTATTCCTTCCACCAAATGTTTGTCACCCAATACCAAATAGAAACACCCAGGCATGTTCCTTCTATGATCTGTCCCCTGGCATGTCTATTTAGGGAAATGAAAGGCATAAATTCCTATCATGTCTGTGCATAAGGAAAATCTGTATTCTCTAGAATAAAAAAAAAATAGGAAGTCTGGCCTCTGGGTGATGATTATGTTAGGATCAGTGGTGTCAGTATTTCAAACTCTAGAGCTAATGTGCAGAAGGCTTTTGGTGTTCTTAGTGGTGTTTGGAGTCATTAAAAAGCTCAGAATAACAGTTACATATTACAGTAAGTTTTTAAAAGTTCAAGTTTTAAATGTAGTAAGCCTTGGAAATTTTTAGTCTAAAATCACACTGGTGTATTAAAAAATGTATACTCCATATCTATATTTCAAAGCATCACTGTGTTTGGATAAAACAGAGAAAATATTTAAATATGCCAATACATAGATATTTAAAAATGAAACAATTCTAATTAATAGATAAGATTTATTATAATGTTTATTTCAGGTGTGGGGCTCTGAGAAGCTAGATTTCCTTTTCACTTCTTAAGGATGGATCAACCATTATTAGCCTGTCTAAGGAAGGGAAATGGAAAGACTATTGCTTAGTTTCAATAGAAGAGAAAAATAGACCCCGTTGTATACATTAGAAAGTGAGAATGAATGTGTTGGTTAGATTGGTTGAAATTATTTGTGGTTTTTTATACTAGTCAGCAGGTTATCATGCTTGCATATTTGAAATACCAGAGGAATGCACTTAACCACAGAATGTAGATGAAAGAAAAATATTATTTATATGGTGGGAGGTGAGATTATTTCTGTAAGTAGAAAGCCTCAAGATAGCTTTCAACTGGCCTAGTGTTAGCAGATCTCTTAAATTTTAATGTTTCCGGCCAGTACACACATGCTTTGTCTCAAATTATTCACATTCAGCCATAGCAGTACTGATCATTACTGGTAGACTTACTGCCTACATATTCTATTAAGGTTCATGTTCTGACATTAAAGAAATTAAGATATTTATTAGATTTTCAGTTTTTATCAAATAATTCAAAAAGGTTCCGGTAGGCAGTTAGAATATGATTTCTGCAAAAACGGAATTCTTAAATGACTGCTTTTGCATCCTAGCCTCTACAACCATCACTGTTACTTAGAATTTGTTAAATAATATAGATGTACATCGTCCAACAATTACAAGTTTTTTTAATGTAATTTCCTCCAATCTGTCTGATACCCTGCACATAGACGAAGAGTCCATGGGGATCAGAAGTCGCTGAGTAAGCAGTATGTCTGTATATCTGGTGAATATCACCATGTTTCCACCGAGAGCACCAGATGAGTTACTTCTCCCGATTTTAGAGGGCCACTGCAGTACCAGCCCTAAGCCATCGGTTCAGTCAGTTGCCTCAGTCATCCCCTGATATTGGTAAATCCCCAGATAAGAATCTTTCTGGTTCTCATTGCCAGGAATTAACCCAGATAGATGGTCTAGAATCCATAAATCGCGGCAAACCCCAAGTTAATCTTTGAAAAGATTGACTGCTCAAGATAGGAAATCTTCAGCCGCTAATAAACCACTTTAGCTTACTTTGAACTGCTTGAAATATTCCAGAACAAAGAACTGTTCACTTCAAAATTAGGGTATCAATTTTAGCAACGTATTTTACCTGATGACCTATAGGCTGCTAAGCGTAAAGACAGGGACACTCTCGGGTATTTCTTATTTTGTTCCAGATGGAAGTTTATTTTGTATTTCAGGTTCTTCATTGAAATTTTATGTTTTCCTTATCTTTTTGACCTCTGCATTAAACTCTCTGCCTGGCACATACAGTAGGAACTGAAATCATGATAGATAAATTAAATAGAACATGCTTTGCATTGTTCTTTTTTGAGAAGTCCTTGGAGAAAGATATGCTTCCTTGCAGCATTAGTGCCGGTACCTTGAAAGGTTACAGTTGAAATAATGTTTTGAAAGAAAACATCCCACCATGTAGCATGGGCCAAAATACTCTTTGTCAGTCAAGTGGGACTCACGCTGAACTTCTTTGTCCACGTGACGAGGCAAAACCCAGGCTCCCGGGATGGGCGACCATCTAAGATTCATTCGCCTTGCCTCAGAGGAAAAGAAAATACCTTTTACGTGTAGGACAAGTCATAACATTTACTTCCCATGAAGAACTAATTGCCTATATAAGTAAGGTAAACACTGAGAATATTATCTTGATAGAAATGTTGCAGGAGAACATAATTTATATCTGCAGACCATGATGCAGTTTCTCAGCAGGAGTAGCTGTTCCACAAAGCACGCCAAGCAGGAGTGAGGAGTTACAGTGGTCGTGTTCCCTCAGCCTCCTGTAAAGAAATAAATCACCCAAAGAACTGCCAACCCTCCCCACCCCATAAAGGGAGTGCAAATATAATTGTATTTAGTACATTCACTGCGAAATTTATTGCAGATAAATTGCATATATAATGCAATATATATAATATATAATAATATATAAGAAAAAATTTTACTTATCTAGACTCCCTCAGCTTCCTTTATGATTTCATATGAGTGGAAAATACCACAGGGCAAACTGGAGATGAAGTAAGAAAATGGATTAGTCACAGCTTCTCTCTCTCTCCATCTCTCTCTCTCTCTCTCTCTCACTCCCTCTCTCTCTCTCTCTTCTTTCTCTTTCTTTACTTTAGCTGATTTTTTTTTTTGTCACAGATGTTCCTAATGATGCAGAAATGGCTGGAACCAATGTGGAAAATATTTCACAAAAGAAACACTATCCTTTTAGTTTTATTGCCAGGTATAATTGATTCCATACAGTCTGGCCATCATTCTTGTTGATTCTGTTTCTTCCAGCACAGAAATATATCTCCTTGCATTGACATTTGATGTTTTAGTTCTTCTCATCAGTTAATATGACATCAACTCTTTTAAGGAGGGGGAGAGATAAAGAGTTGGGTTTACCTAACTCTTTGGAAACATAAAAATAAAAAAAAGATAATTTAAATACTTTATTTATCTTGCCTTATTTTTACATTTAGTTATATTTAAGTCATTTTACAATGACCAAACATGATTTGACCTTTAAACTATAGTTTAAAGTATATCTTGATAATTAATAGGCTATTAAATGTTCAGATGGTCTCTTAAAGATATATATTTATAGGACACTTACCTCAAAATTCCCTTAAAGCTAATATTTCACCTGATGAGCTTCCACTAAATATCTAACCTTTGGATTACAGAGTGTTTTACAACTGACTTGATACTTGAACAAAACTCTAACAATTATGTCTACTCCCTGAATGTTCTCATGCAATGGGGTTTTTTCTCATGAGTCATACATGTGGGAATCTTACTGAAAAGTAAGTTAATCAAGCTTTCTAAATGGTTAATTTGACATTTTTATAGTGATGTGTGTTTTGATTAGGTTGAAACCAAGATACAAATAGTAAAAGATAAGTCATCTAGTTGTTTATTTATTCACTGTTTATTTATTCACTGTAAGACGTGTAGGGCAAGGCCACTGTGCTTCCTACAGATACTTGAAGGGTAACTTCAGTGATCAGTTTTTTTTCTTCTTTATAATACTATTCATAACTGTTGTAGGTCACACTTGAAGAGATATTGAGAATTTGGAATGTGCTGATGTTCAAAGCATCCCTCCCACTCCCAAAAGTATCTTTATTTTTCTTCACATGGTTCCAAAATGTTTATTAAAATAAGAACTTCAACACACACAGAAACATTCATAGAAATGTGACATAACCAAAACTAATAGGATACTTCTTTTTAAATCAACATTTTTTTAGACTGGTATATTAAGATCTGCTTACCTTTTGCTGTTCCTGAGAAGTCAACACAAATGATCATTTGATACAAATTGCATTCCTCTGGATCTGAGTAGAATAATTTTATCTTATCTCATCCTACTTTCTCTACAGCAGTGGAACACTTCAAGACTGTAGACAGGAGACCTTGCCAGCAGCCCAGGACATACTTCACTTTGTAAGTTAAGCACAATAAAGTAGGTGATATTGCAAATCAATTTTAAAATAATGTTGGCAATTTAGCAGAAACAAAACATATAAAATGTATAGTTTTATGTTTTAGAAGCACCTAGCAGATGAATGATGTTCAGAGAAGCTCATCAAGTTAACATCTTCACTTTGAATCCATTTAAGTGATGAGTTTAAATGCAAACTAATGATAAATGCTAATGACTAAAAGTTAGGAGAATGTGTTAGTAATCTTCTCGATCGGTTGTAAGACATGATACAGTGAAGTCTCTGATGTTTGCCATAACCAAGTTCAAAGTAAAGGCCGTTAAGGTACCACATGCTCAGGTGATGTGAAGACAATTAACCTGTAAGACCTGAAGAAAGTCGTATAGGTACAGATAATTGCATTTCAATTGTTTTATTTCCAAGTGGATTTACTTTCTCCCAGATAGAAGCTGGCTCTCAAAAGAGAAGAGCAATACTGTTATTTTCTCTTCTTGTTTTCATCGTCAAACAGAGGAAAGGGAAACATCTGTCTATCAGCACAGGTGACACACAGACTTGGGCTTGCCTTGGGTTCCAGATTGCTTCCTTGGGAGCACATGTTAGTGACAAAGCTGGCAGTGTCCATGGTTCCAATCTGAAGACTGAAGACCGCTGTCAGTCAGCAGCCAGGAGCTTCCTCCAGGACTGAGCTAGGGCTGTCATCACCAGAAGTTTACCTTTAAACATTAAACTGGGGAAAATAGGATTACTTAAACTTATTTTTATGTCAAAATTCAGGGTGGAAGAAAACAGTGAGTTCTAGGAAAAATATTATTAAGTAAGGACCTTTCTTCCTACTCATGTAATTGAATTTTCACATTGAGTAAAAGGGGAGAAGTAAACTCTCAAATTAGTTTTGCTGGGTGGGAAAAAATGTGGCATTTCCTTTAATTTGGGTTACAAATAGATAGATCTTTTTCCTTTAAATCTCCTTTTATGGACACATCCAAATTCTCTGTTTATCCCCCAATCTCCTCCCCAGCAGACAAATAGATAGCCCTATGGCTTTTATTGGCTCTTCCCTATCGTTGACTCCCACATCTCTCAGAGTCTCCAGCTTGGGCTGGTGCCCTGAAAAGCTCCTGAAAGCATTAGAAATTCATCTCATGGCACATCTTAGGGACAACTCAGACTCATCACATTCAGAACTGAACTCTAATCCATACTTCTTCTAAAAAGGAAAGTGAAAACTATCTTCTCTCTTTTGCATTTTCACAACCTACTCCCCTAAGCTAGAAATCAGAAAAGCACTTCAGGATCTTTTTTTGCAGCACATCCAATTAGTAACTAGAACACGTCATTGCTGTCACCTGCATTTATCTGTTGTGCACAGAATGATCACCACTACCAGTATTTCACTTCATACCTGAATCGTCATCACAATCTGAATCTCTTTATCCTCCACTTCTATCCAGTCTATATGCTACTATCAGAAGAAAATTTCTTCCCTATGAGGAAGCCCATGTTATCTCTTTCTTCTAAAAATACTGCTCTCTGCCTCCCACTTTACCTAAGTCAAAGCCCTTAATGTAAAATACAAGACATCTCATGATCCGACTGCTTTTTCTTACTCCCAGGTTCTCACATCCGTCGTTCCTACACAAACACCATATATACCAACATTACAAACATAACCAATTTCAGTATTAAAAGCCCTCTGCTTTTTTGTACCCCCAGGCCTCACAAATGCCAGTTCATCTACCTGGAATGTGTTTTCCAGTTTTGCTCCAGTTTTGTTGGGCTGGCGAACGTCTGTTTGGCATTCCCATTAAGATTAAGTAACACCTTCATTAAATAATCACCCTGCTCCCTAAAAGATAGGTAATTATCAACCCTTCCCTTTGTTATCATGGTAGCTTCTGTGTGCATAGTTCTCACATTTTTGCTATGACTGTTTGTTTACAGTGCAGACTTCTTCACAGGACTTGGAGAAATGTGAGTGCAGAAGTCCCATGTTCTTCATAAATGCTTTCTCAGCACTTAGTCACTCCGTGTAGACATTTTTGCACAAACGATGACATGAGAATACATCCATTATGTTTTAAAAGACTAGAGATAGAAGATAATACTCTCTGCACAGATCAGTGAGTATTAATTTAATGTTTTCTTTCAAATACAGATTCATGAGAATTTGACCACTTCTCTAACACCTTAAGGACAGTATTATTGGTAGAGGACAGGATGACAGTAAGATTTTAAAACACAGAGTTATAGTTTGATGATCATTTACTTAATTTAATAAGCCCAAGCATTAGAGAATTTCTCAAACCTCATCACACACATGCTTTCATTTTATCCTCAAGCTATCACCTGAGGATGGAGAGATTGAAATGCTTGTTTTACCGAAGAGGACACTACTCATTAGACACATTAAATAATTTCATCAGTCATAAACTTAGAAAATGTAAGAAACAAGACTAAAACCCATATCCCCTGGCTCCAAGTCCAGATTCTTTCCTCTCACATCATAAAGTGTGCAAATGTGCAAATAAGGTTCAGAAGTGCATTTTTGGTATTGGATATATGGAGTCTATAATAATCTCTGATCCATTGCTGAAATGGAGTTAGAAATGTAACATTTCTTGAGAGGTAACCCCTGAGATCAGAGGGAGAAGGATTGGGCAGGGAGTTTCAGATAGCATACATTTATGGCAAATACTTAGCCAACTCGGAGGAGAATTCTGGAGCAAAGATGATGAGTCAGATCAATCTCACTGCAGAAATTGCCAGGCATTTCTACCCTTACTGTGCTCAGTCATTGGCTAGGGCGGCTCTGAAAGGACTTGACCTTGGTTCAAAAGTTGAGACAAATCCTCAAGATGCTAACAGCTGGATGGCTGTCAGCTAACTGCCCTCCTTGCAACCACTGGAAAGGTTTTTCTTGAGAATGCTGTGACACTAACGTATATTCACACAGAAGCAATGGAGCTTGATAGGAGTTCAACAGTTCTTGGAAATGACGGAGCAACAGACAAATAATCAGTGTTCAGATGAACACAGATTCTCTCAAGAAACATTGGCCATTTTAGATTGTAGAAAAGAAATTGATGCTGAAGGGTACTGAAGTTTTACATGTTTTAAAGCTTTGTTTCTAAAAGTGTGTTCCATCAGAAGCTCATGTGAGCTGTTAACTTCATGAATTTGTCTTCCTTGTCTAAGAAAATAGGTTGACCCTGTTCAATGATTATGTTCGAACCATCTTCAGAATATGAAAAAACATTTCTTTATGAGTCACAGAATTCTATTTTAATGCCTTGTAAGCAAGTCTGTACATGAAACATGACAATAGAAAACAGCTGGACTCAACTTTGTAAATGAGAATTTTTTTTAGTAATTTAGCAGTTTACAGAATGTGCAAGATGGCTTAGAATTATTTTTTTCAAATATGGCCAGATTCCTGAAAAGCAAATCTAATTTCAACATCAAAAGAACTTAAAACATAACAATACTGTGTACTCTTCCAAAGATTTCTAAATAAAAATAATTTGTAAAGTCATATAGTTAAGTATTGGATAAATCATATAATAGGCTTGTGATTAGAAGAAATTATATTTAAAAATCATTGTTAAAGAACTAGACATATTTTCAGCTGTTGCTCAATTTCCAATCTAAGTGTATTATAGGAATGATTATGAATATTTTGCTATAGTGAAACAAGATCAGCAATGTTCCTCACATCTGTGTGTGTCTGAACCCAGTATCTTTCTGTCAGTCTCTTACTTGTTCTGCTTATTCACTTTTGTGTATATATCTTCCAACAGCTTCTTGAGAATGGTTATATAAGAGATAAATGTTTAGAGTACCCTTATGTCAGTAGTTATATGGACTTTACTTTCTAACATGATTGGTCATTCAGCTCATTTTAGTTTGTAGGTTGAAAAACTTCCTCTCCCCTAGGATTTAGAAGACAAAATACATTGTCTTTCAACTTCCAATGTGTTGTTGAATATTCTATTCTGTAATCACTCACACCTCGGTCTTTTTCCATGAGACAAGAGAATTTGGATGTCACCAGAAAAACCTTCTGTCCTTCCAGAAGTATCTCAGTCCTTTTGGGGCTTCTATAATAAAATACCATAGAGTAGGTAGCTTATAAAGACAGAAATTTATTTCTTACCATTCTGGAGACTGAATGTCTGATACCGGGGTGCCAACATGGTTGAGTGAGGGCCCTTTTCCGGGTTTCAGACTTTTCTGTTGTATCCTCATGTGGCGGAAGGCATTGGGGAACATTGTGGGGCCTTTTTCATGTGGCACAAGTCCCAATTATGAGAGCTTCCCCCTCATGACCTAATTACCTCCCAAAGACCTCACCTCCTAATACCATTACCATAAGCATAAGGTTTTCAACATGTGAATTTTGGAAGGACGCAAATATGCAGACCGTAGCAGCAAGTTCACAGGATCCTCTCTTCTTCCCTGCTCCTCTGAAGTTGTATAATAATGTAGCTTACTTTGGGTCAATTTTTAATTCATTGTGTATGGAATTACTCTGGTCTTTTCAAATTTATGTCTCTGTGACTGGAGATATTGAATGTGTTATTTTTCTCTTCTGTTACTAACATCCATGAACTTCTTTTTTTTCCCTCATATTACCACTTTGAGAGCATTTCGTTCTTGCTTTGTAGATATATTGTTTTTATCTAAAACTACAAAGATAAAACTTATATTTTTCAGATTTTTTTTAAGATTTTATTTATTATTTATTTGACAGAGAGAGAGATCACAAGTAGGCAGAGAGGCAGGCAGAGAGAGGGGAGGGAAGCAGGCTCCCTGCTGAGCAGAGAGCCCGATGTGGGGCTCGATTCCAGGACCCTGGGATCATGACCTGAACTGAAGGCAGAGGCTTAACCCTCTGAGCCACCCAGGCGCCCTATTTTTCAGATTTTTATCTAAAAGATAAAAAGATCATTTTTAAAAAGTTATCTTCTCCTTCCATACACTACCAAAAGTTTATTAAATAGCACTATCGCTATTCTATTTACTGCTCCAGGTGAAGAGAGAGTGTGAAATGTCAGCATACATGAGAGGAATTCTCTTATGGTAGAGAAGCAGCAACCGAGTTTTTTCGTCCCTACAAAGCCTTGTTTTGAGTCAATGAGGAGAAAATTGTACTTGCATCTTGTCTCTCCTTCTTAAGCTGCCTCTTTCATGTCTTCTTAAGGCTTAAATTTGTCATGAAGTAAAGCCCAGTAAGATGTGAAAATCATTCCAAACAACTTCCCTTATATTTTAAATGGTGTCTCCCTCATAATCCACAATTAGCTTGTCTATAAATCATTGTTTTGAAGGCATAACCTCATTATGCTATTTCAGTGCAAAGTTCAAGGGCGACTTTTTCAGGAGGTGGACGCTAGATGCCATTTGAAATAGATGTACTGCTTTATGACTTCTGTAAAAATGTGTAAACAGATTTGTATATGTAACAGATTATCGGAGTTATAAAACAATAAAGAAATTGTTTTAATAAAGCTTATGGCCTAGACTGGGAGTAGAAAGAAGTGTAGACTATTTACCTGTTCAAAGCGAGCTAGAGTCTCCTTCCTGTTTTTACAAATATGATACAAATTTTAAAAATAACAAGATATGGCACTTTATGATATTGATTTAGCTATCATTTTTCTCATCTAAAAATTATATTATCATACATGAAGTAAAATATTCCCCATTTCTCTGTTTTTTTCTTTTTCCCTCTCTTAATGTTGTCTTGATACATTATATTAGATATGTTTTCAACATGGAAGTAAGTACAGTTTTCATTTCTCAATTAAAATTGATGGCCCCTGTTGTTTTGCACCTGACATAACAAACCGAGAGGAAATAGTTGAAATTTCTTCTTAACTTTTGTTTGTATTCTGGCCACAGATTGCATATTGCTTCGATTCTCTCTCATGCTGATTCTTTCTTCACAGGTATAGAATCAGAAAGTCTCTTTCAGTAGAATCTGAAGATTCTATAAGAATATATAAGTATATTCAAAGCATGTGGTAAAGAAGGTAACAAGCCTGTAAGAAACTGGAGAGAGAGAATCTTGCCTGATAATCATATCAACCTTCCACATTCGTTTTGCTAATAAATTTACTCAATACTTAAAAAGGAAAATAAATCTGTTGGTCAGCCTAAATATCCCAGGTCGTATTTGTTACTTAATTAAATTCTGAAATTAAAATGTAGGCAAGAATTAATTGGTCATGAATCATTTAATTCCAGAAAAATACATTTTAGATTAGGAAGCAGCTACTGTGTATTTCATGAGTGACTTAGGTTCTTTTTAATTATTAATTTTTTATTATTAAATCAATATGTGTTCAAAATAAAATTTGATGCATGTATAAACTTGAAAAATGCAATTAACATGGAGAACAAAGTAGGCATAATTCATTAGATTCCCATAAACATTTTGGAATAGTTACCTTAGGAATATTACCTAATTTTAGGACTAATTGAAGCCTTGTTTTTGACAACTTTTATAATCTGCCTTTGGGGTGCCTGGGTGGCTCAGATGGTTGAGCATCTGCCTTTGGCTCAGGTCATGATCTCCAGGTCCTGAGATCAAGCCCTGCATCAGGCTCTCTGCTCAGTGGGGAATCTGCTTCCACCTCTCCTTCTGTGTTCTCTCTCTCTCCCTCTCTCAAATAAATAAAAATCTTATATTCTGCCTTAATCCCTTAGTGTTATCTATAAATGGATGTTGACTCATGTCAAGACAAATCTTATAGTGGTTTCATAATTCTGTATGTGGATATGATTTATTTCATCATTCCATTATTTTCAGACATTTAAATTTGCCTAGTGTTTGCTGTTATGAACACCACTATCACGGGATATTTACATAAAATAACAGATTACAATAGCATTTCTGATAACATTTTTATATGGACTCATTTAATCCTTATAACAACTCTGTGGCTAGAATGATCCTTATTTTGCCGATGAGCTACTGAGGCATAGAGAGGTTAAGGTCATACGACTAGTAAGTGGCAGTACTGAGATTCAAATTCTCAAGTCACTCTCTAAACTCTGTCTCTTCACCACTATGTGATACCATGTCACCAACAGTTTCAGTACTATTGGTAGAATATCTTTTTCCCCAGAATAAATTCCTAGAAGTCAAATTTTTAGAACACATTGTAGGAAAGAATATTTTTTAAAAGAATTGATTATACTGGAAAAATGTTTCCTTAATGTTGTTCCAACATTCAAACTTCTAAGAAACCAGTGAAGACTGTCTTTCTAACCTCAGTCTTAAAACTTGTGAATTCTGGGACGCCTGGGTGGCTCAGTGAGTTAAGCCTCTGCCTTCGGCTCAGGTCATGTTCCCAGGGTCCTGGGATCAAGCCCCGCATCTGGCTCTCTGCTCAGTGGGGA
>CM053605.1:38369069-38404492 GCA_028646535.1 Procyon lotor
CCCAAACTTGGGGCATCTGGGTGGCCCAGTCAGTTAAGCATCTGACTCTTTGTTTCCACTCAGGTAATGATCTTGGGGTCCTGGGGATCAAGCTCTGCATTGAGCTCCCAACTCAGCCTGGAGTCTGAGGATTCCCTTTCCCTCTCCATCTGTCCTTTTCCCCCACACATGCACTCGTGTTTGCTCTCTCTCTCTCAAATAAAACAATGATTGTTTAAAAATGAAGAATTTGAGAGGCAGAGCAAGGGGTTATGGGGAGGAAAATGAAACAAGATGGGGTCAGGAAGGAGACAAACCATAAGAGACTCCTAAGCTCATGAAACAAACTGAGGGTAGCTGGGGGGTAGGGAGGGTAGGGATAGGGTGGCTGCGTTATGGACATTGGGGAGGGTACGTGCTATGGTAAGTGCTGTGAATTGTGTAAGCCTGATGATTCACAGACATGTACCCTGGGGCAAATAATACATTATATGTTAATAAAAATAAATAAAAATTTAAAAAAATAATTAGCCCAAATTTGAAAGCCAAAGGCGTTGTGTCAATATTTTAATCTTCAATTTCTTTAAGTACTATAGAGTTTATAAAATGTTTAATGATTATTTTCTTATTTACCTAAAAAGATTTATTTATGTATTTAAGACAGAGAGTATGAGCCGTAGTGGGTGGAGAAAGCCAGAGAGAGACAATGTCCTAAGCAGACTTTGGGCTTAGCATAGAGCCTCTCCCGAGGCTCCATCCCACAGCCTTCAGATCAGGATCTGAGCAGAAACCAAGAGTCAACTGACTCTGCCACCCAGGGCCCTCCCAATGATGAGACTTTTAAATGTTGTGGAAACCCATTTCTTGCCATATTTGTGATAATTTTTCCTATATTTTCATGGTTATATTAAATCTGATGTTTATAATTTTAATTTTACTTTTTGACAAAAGATATTTTTTGCAAGTAACTTTTTGGCTAATTGAAAAGAAGGTATATTCTATAGTAGTTGAATATGTAACAATAAAGCTACTTTCCAAATCAAATATATGCTTTTCAAAAACTAAAAGATATATCTTCTCACTACTCGTATGTTTCTGAAAAACAATATATAATAGTCCTTTATTTACTAATTATTTGATTAAAAAAATTATTTCCAAAAATGCAAGAAGGGTAGGGTTGCTTTTTTTTAAAATCACCTACATTCTAATCATTAGAAACATCCATAATATCTGACCAGCATTATTTCAGATAACTCTCTAGCAAGAAAAAAAGAAAATATAGATTTAATTTAGAGATGTGTTCTAGGGTTAATAAAATTCAAGTGAAAATAACTTTATTCTTTAGATGAATATAACCCCTAAATTGCCATAAAACTGGTAGTATTGCTAAAATTCAGGCAATAGTTTCTTTACCAAAGTGATATTATTTCTTAACATAACCCTCTAAAATTAAGATTTAAAAAAAGATAATGAAAACTTAAAGTTATCGAAGTTTTACTTAAACAACAAATGATTTTTCACATGGTTTTACCACTTGTTCTTTTGAAAATTTTGAAACTCACAGATAATACCCAAGAATAATGAAATGAAGACTCCCATAGACCCTTGATATAGATTGTTAGAATTATTGACATTCTCTAGAGTTTTTTCAAATGATCAGTACAGTTAGTATTTACTCCCTATTAGTAGAGATATAATGCACATTAATATCTCTCATTTTTCTTACTTCCTTGATTTGTGTAATTAACGTAGTTATGCTCATACTTCCATGCTAAACAAATAATAGCTACAGCTGATTTCAGATGTATATTTGAAAGGATTCATTACTCCCTTCTCTTTCCACCACTTCAAGGTATTTTCTATAGTCCTCAGCTCTTTATATTGGTTGTCATGGAATTATTTTGTTTGTCTGGCATTGAATTTGCTGAAGTACTTAGACTCTTGTGATCATCTCTCTACTGCTATTATACTGAATGAAAATTTACCTGAGAAAAAAATCTACTGTTATCTTTCTTTTCTCTCAAAATTTTTGGACATCATTTATTGGTTAGACTGTCTTGCCTTCTGGTAGAAGGGGTTGCTCCTTTCTGTCTGGATGCCAATTATTAGTGACATTACACCCTCAAGAGAATGTCTAATGTTTATTGTTCTCTATCAACTTTTCCTGGTAAATGGCATGCTTTATGAACCTACAGATTCCAGTCCCTTTGTTTCAAAATTCTCTCCTCTTATACATTTGAATAGATTTTGTATTTGATGCATTCCTTTCTCTTGAAAACCACTAGTCATGTGTGGCCCAGATGTCCTTTGTTACCATAGTTTTAATTTTTTTATAATCTTTTTTAATTAGTTGTCATTTTCCTTTTGTTGTGAGTTTTGACTCAAATCTATCCACATATTTCTGACATTCTTTTCAGTCATTTTATTCTTTTTTTCTTTCTATATTACCTTTAGTATTTTTAGTTCACTTCCACTTCTTTCCCACGCTTTTTCCTCAGGTTTTTCATTTGCCCTGATCTATGATCTTCTTCTGACGTCTTAAAATTTCTGTCTCTCATTCCTTTACTTCTTTAAAAAAAGATAATTACCTTTCATTATCTTGAGATTTTAAAAGAGATTTCTAGTGTCTTCCAATATTTTGATGGAATGATTCTTCTTGAGGTCCATGATAGTTATCTTTTTATTATATACGCATTCCTTGATGATGGCAGTTTTTATGTAGAGGAACTTTATTGGTTTAGTTCCAATTAAAACTCACCTTCGAATGGGCATTGGCAGTCAGCATAATATAGTGTAAGGAGATGCAGTTGGATAAGGAACAGAGAGGACTTATTTTCCAGAACAGACTCCCTTCTATTTTCTTTGTCTCTGACCACATTCTTTATTCTAGGGACACAACTCCCCTCAAGTTTTATCCAAGAGACTCATGGGCCTCACAGCAATTGCTAGTCAGGCTCAGGTCCTGGGTCTTGTGGTCTGGCTCTTCTTCACTTCACTTCACTTCACTCTTTACTCTATTTCATTCTCCACAGTTTCCTGGAGCTAGGAAACCAAATCCTAAATAAAATAAATTACTTATCAGTTTGATATTTCTTAACCTCTCTACCAAGTCATTTGAACTGGGCTTCTTTCTGGATCCACATAAAACCTGTGACCAACATAGAGTTGGATCTAATCCCTCTAATCAAACCCTAGTTGTGCATGCCTTTCGGGAAGGTGATACTTTTGGAGAGTATGCTCTTTGCTAAAGTTTAAAGGCAACGGATGTCAACTCTCAGCACGTTCCTCCTCTCAGTCCTGGCTTTACAGTTTTGGCAAGTATGCCCCATGGTTTGTGGTTTGAGGTTATGGCTGTCTTTTTATATCACTGATGAGGTATTCCCCCACTCTTTTTTTTTTATTATTATTATTGTTTTTTGTTGTTTTCCATAAGCTTGAAAGGAGGAGTGAAACAAGTGAGGTTTTCTTTTTCCTCTCAATTTTAGATGTTTTGTTCTATTGTGATGTACAAATACGCAATCATTTTTTTCATCACGAACAGACTTTTAGTTAGTATTCTGTTAGTGGTGTCCTGTTGAATGAGGTTTGCTTTCATTTCTCTACTGGTTTTTTTATTTCAAGTTTTTATTTAAATTCTAGTTAGTTAACAAATAGGGTAACATTGGTTTCAGGAGTAGAATTTAGTGATTCATCACTTACATATAACACCCAGTGCTCATCAGAACAAGTGCCCTCCTTAATACCCATCACCTATCTAGCTCAAACCTCACAAACCTCCCTCCTGTTTGTTCTCTCTAGTTAAGAGTCTCTCATGGTTTGCCTCCCTCTCTTTTTTTCCCCTTCCCCTATGGTCATCTGTTTTGTTTCTTAAATTCCACATGTGAGAGATCATATGGTATTTGTCTTTCTCTGACCGACTTATCTACTGACATTTTAATGTTGAATCTCTTGTTTTTATAAGTCACTCATCTTTTTCGTAATACTTTTCTGTTCTACTTTGTTCCCTGATTTTATCAATTTCAGATTTCCAGCATTTTGGATACCTCCTCTTTAATATGGAGAGCAGAGCCAACATTGACTTTCTCTCTTCCTTCCCCTCCAAATTATCATTATAAATACATGTTTAGTTAATTAAGTTAGTTTAGTTAATTTAATTTGGCATTTTAGATCTAGATTGTCACTGGCATTTTAAAAAACAATATAGAAGTATTAAAATTTTTTGATGTGTTCATGTTTAAAATATCTGCAATTATTATTATATTATAAACATGATATAAACATAAATTATTATAAATGGTTATAAATAACTTTATCTTTTTGACTAGAATTAGTATTATCCTTTAGTTTTTAAAATGTTACTATTTTTCCTTTGTTGTATTATTTAATTTTATCACGATCCTTGTTTTTTGAATTATATATTCAAATGATTTTTTTTTGTTGTTTTCACTTATGAAAGAAAATCTGTCAAGATAATCACATCTTCAGTGACTTTGCCTACACACTATTAAATGGTACTCCATTCTTTTTCCTAATTTGTGTGACACAGTCTAAGTCTAGTCTCTTTGCAAGTAATCAGAGAAGTGTGTGCATGTGTGTGTTGTTTCGTTTTGATACTAAAAGAACATTCTCTTTGCCCTTACATTTCAAAAATATTTATATGTATTGTTCCTAAGCCAGTTCCTTTGCATCGTATTTTTGCAGCATTTTCCCACTACTCTCTATTGCTCAGTTTTCTGATACTTGAGGTTGAGAAAGTATGAAATATATAACTTACAAGCACCCTTTGCCATCAGATTTTGCCTTGATTCCCTCTTGCCCATAGTGCTTTCCTCATGCAAACTATGCATCTCAAAAAGTATCATACCTTTCCCAGGTCAATCCTACTTCTTTTCAGATCATTTCAAGGTTTAGACTTTATTTCCAGAAAGAATTCTCAGGGCTTATGGATTTGTAAGCAAATAAACCATATTTTTGTTTTCACAAGGCTCCACCTAAAATGCAGCACTTACTTCAATTATAAACATAGCTTTAGACACAGCAGTAATAGAATAACTGTGACTTTGCTACCGGAAGTTAGAGATATTTTCCTATGATATATCAGACGTTGTACATATTTCAAAATAAAATTTATTCTGAACACTATTTAGAAGTTATAGTAGACAATAAACTTTCTGTTAATAATTTTATTTATGGCATTAGTAAAAAGTACATTACTTTTGTATCACCCAATTTTTAAAATATTTTCATAAATACATTTCAATGTAATTGGTTTCCCTTGAAATCCTAGGTATTATATTTTATTCTATGAATTTAAAATCAATTATTCTGAGACATAGTCTATAGTTTTCCTTAGATTGCCAAAGGCATCAGTGGTGGCCTTTGCAATCTAAGGTAAGTCAGGTTAAGATCTCCCTATATGAAGAAAGTAGACATAAATAGTCAGAGATCCAAGTAGCAGAGAGTAATGGTTGTGAAGAGCCGGGTCTCTAGGGAGGATCTCGGCTTGGTACTTTTTATAATTTGGTATCTTTGCAAAATAAAATTGGGTAGGCTATGAGTGGTTTTTCTTAATTCCTATAGATTTAGTTATTCATCTTTGCGTAAGACTCCTTTGTTATTGTGGGGTTTAGTATTTCCCATGTCTCTAATGCAATTGGGAAGAAAATGGTGGCTCCATATCTAAAGATGTTAATATTATACTTACCATTTAGGTTAGAAATCATAGCCATGTTTCTCAAAATACCTATTTTACATGTTTTCATCTTTAAATAATAAGTACATTTTTGATCAAACCAAAGCTTTCTCATAGACATGTTGTCAATATCACTACATAGCTATTCTGTACTTTCATATACTATGAATATCTCTGATATTTATTTCATATTTATTTTAAAAAATACACAGTCCTCTTAATACTTCATAAAAATGGAAGTAAAATTCTCAAAATGAAGACATCTCCATCAGAGATCCCGTTTAAAAAGGCAAAAATATAAGGCCACGACAGGGAGAGAAGAAATACTCATGATAATAAAAACAATCCTTTAATTTCCTTAAAATTCACCCTTCTCCATTCTAGTTTCTCTCTGGAATTCCTTATTTGTCTTAAGTCATTTTGTTATATGTTCTAAGAGTATTTCTTTGAATTTATTTTTCATATGACTAATTTAGTCTGCAACAGTGTTTATTCTCTTATTTTATTCTTCTATCTCATTTTAAGCATTACAATTAATTTCAAAGTTTTGTTTGCTGGATTGTCCAGTTTATAGCTGTCCAGTCTTATTTTATGGATGTTATAGTCCCTTGACTGTATTATGGATATAGACTTACATTAAAATTTTTTAAAATTTCGTAAATTATCTTTTTTATTAGTTTCTTTTTCTTGGTTGCTCTTATCTTAAATATTTGGTGATATTGGGTTATTCATTCATACTTACTAATGAAGGCTATGTTGATCATATAGGTAAATGATGTAGACTCTCTCTGTAGGCCATCTATGGATAAGATCTCTAAACTGAATCTGAGAAATCCATGCAAATGTGTGGGGCATATTGATGGGCAAGATTCACTTTCAGATCAAGGAAGAAGCATACAGACTACTTTTTCTCAATTGTTATAAGAAGAATTTACTCAAGGCAGGGAACACTCTCATGTATTTTCTTTTTTTTTAATTCCTGGCATGTTCAGATAAGATGTTTCCCAAAGTTTTGTGGATTCCCCCAATCTCTAATTAACAAAGGAATAGAAAAATTAAAACTTTTTAAGGAAGAAATAAGTCTGAGATATGAATGAAGGTCTCTGTGCTTTAGTTTGGAAAGCTCGACCCACCAATATTTGGATGATAATATTAAAACTCCTTGGCTCCTTCGCTATACTATACAATTAAATGGCGAAACAAAGACTGTTAGTCATTCTCCCAGAAAAAACATGCTAATTTATGGGGCTAGATGAAAAATCTGAGTCACTCTGTCATTGTTGGGATAGATAATTGCACCAGGGCCTGAGCCCAGTTATTTAGATGTATAGTGGTAAATAAATGATGGCTTCTTAACTCTTGTTGACCCAGAATCATTTCTGTATTTATCTCTCTCTATGTTTGGTATTTAAATATCAAATTCCTGTACTTACAAAATCATTGGCCTTGTGAGTAAACAGTTATCAGGGAGGGCTTGTTTAAAAGGGTAGAAATGGGAAATAAGAATGCAATTTCTTATAGCAACTGGGTTAGTGAAAAACCAATGTTCAGACATGCAGAAATATCTTTGATGTGTGGCGATGGTTTTGCCTCAGATGGATTATTTCTGTAGCTCTGACTCAGACTCATGTGCTTCTCAAAATCCTTTTTCAAAGGAAATTGTCCCAGTTTTTATTGTTACATGCCAGATTACTTTTCCTACGAATGATGTGTTTCAGCAATCATTGGCTCCATTCCACTGCCGGGTTATGTTTCAATGTTTCTTCAGAACTGTTCTCCTCTTCTGTGATGTTATGACAGTGTTCTGTTTTCTTCAGCGCTGCGTACTCAGATGCCTGGAGCATAGTAGGCACTTAATGCATTTCACTGAGTGAATAAAACATTCAAAAATCAGGCAGCTAGTTGTACAACTGGTGATAAGTATTTCCCTAAATGTGCATGGTTCAGAAGAGTCAAATCATAATTAAAACCACCTCAAGATCAGTCCCAAACTCTTTGATGATGAAGCCATTCTGTCATGCCATTTTAATCATAATTATTCTGATCAAACTGCCCCAGAAATTTGATGCCAAGATTTTGACAGATTCATGTCTCGCTGACAACATGGGTATTGGATTTTGGGTTTTTTTTTTTTTTTTACTTTGAATGTGTTATTATTTTGTCATATTTTATATTTAAGACATTTGCTCCCATTGTTTGTAATTATCAAGTAACAAAATCTTAATTAGCATTGTGATTTTGAGGTGGTTAGGGTCTCGAATGTTCATTACATTAACATATTTTATGTGAAAATTGTCATTTATAGGGCATTTGACAGTTAAAATTAATCTTAGGCCCTTGCTATCTATGTAATTTGTGAGGGTATCATTTGCTAAATTAATAATAAAGTTAAAGCAGCAAGGACAAAGGCATATTTTAATTTTCATTTACTTTTTAATTTCTATTTAAATGACTCCTGACTTTCTTGGCTATGAAAAACATAAAAATCTAAAATTCTCTGGTTATTTGCTTTGTTAGCCCATCAATAGAGAAAAAATATGCAACCAGTTGTTAGACACAGGTGTGTATTGCTGTAGCTAATAATATGTCATGATTTCCCAATGGAAATCTCCAAGTATGCTTTTTTGCCTGAATCGTAATCCATTGCAATTCAAACTCAAGACTCTTCTAAAATCATAACTTGATATATAATTAAATCTCTCCTTTATTTACCTCTTTCATCTGTTCAAATTCCCAATACGTGTAGTACATGTATTCAGGAATGTATCAGATCATAGTCAAAAACTTTTATGGGCAGAGCACAGGGAAAGAAGGGATCAGAATGAATTTTATGGCCTAGGGATACAGAGATACATAATACATGATGGCAAAGATTCTTCATTGCTCTCTGAAGCCAGATCACATGGGTCTAAATCTTGGCTCAATTACTCCAAAGTGTGAGATTGGGCAAGTCACTTAACTTCTCTTTGCCCTAGTTAACTCATCTGTGTTAATGGAAATAAAAATTACACATAAGTAATAGGTGATTGTGAAGATTAAATGAGTTAATATGTATCACTCAGAAGAATGATTAGCACATACGAAGCAGCATTAGAAATTACTTTTATTACTACTTTCTGAAGGAATGTATTGTACTTATAAAGATGTAGTAATAGGCAGGGTTACGTTTTATGTCTCAAAAGTTGAATAGTAGGAATTATCTACTTTTTTTTCATGGCAAGAGGACTGTCTTGGTTGGTTGGACTCTACTAGATATATATTCAAAATTCCTTGAATTTTTTGAGAAAAGCATAGATAAGGCAATAATATAAACAAATACCCTAGTCAACACAGTTGATTACCAATTTATTTTCCCCTTTCTAATTGAAACATTATTTTCTCTGGGTATCCAACCCTCAACTAGGTGGGCATCCATTTATGTTTGGAGCCATTATGATCCCATCTTTTTTGGGAGGGTATATTTTCAGTTTACTTTTTTTTATTAACATGTAATGTATTATTTGTTTCAGGGATACAGGTCTGTGATTCATCTGTCTTACATAATTCACAGCACACACCCTCCTTAGTGTCCATCACCCAGCCACCCCATCCCTCCCACACTCCTCTCCTCAAATAACCCTCAGTTTGTTTCCTGAGATTGAGAGTCTCTTATGTTTTGTCTCCCTCTCTGGTTTCATCTTGTTTCATTTTTCCCTCCTTTCCCCTATGATCCTCTATCTTGTTTCTCAAATTCTTCTGTGAGATCATATGATAATTGTCTTTTGCTTAGCATGATATCCCCTAGTTCCATCCACGTCATTCCAAATGGCAAGATTTTGGGGGGTTTTGATGGCTGCATAGTATTCCATTGTATATATGTACCACATCTTCTTTATCCATTCATCTGTTGATGAACATCTAGGTTCTTTCTATAGTTTGGCTCTTGTGGACATTGCTGCTATAAACATTCGGGTGCATGTGCTCCTTTGGATCACTACATTTGTATCTTTAGGGTAAAGACCCAGTAGCATAATTGCTGGTGACCCCATCTTCTTATTGGTTGGTTGGATTGACACAAAAGATGATTCCATCCTCCGTGCCATGTGCAAGCATTTGGCCACTGAAGTTTAAGTTAAGCACTGTACAATACTTCCCTTAATTTTTCATTTGGGCCTAGCAAAACACCTAGGGAAGTTAAAATGGGCTTCTTTGAGGGATATTTGCTTGATATTAAGACAGAGTCAATGAAAGATTATTCATGTTCTTTCATACATTATTGTGAGTGAATAAGAAGCCTGAAATTTCCACAGCCTTCTAGCTGCTATAGCAAAGATGAAGGTGACACATGGAGGAGAAAAGAGCCAAAAGAATAGAGTCCCTATAGAGTGATGACAGATTACCGGCATAGCCATAGACTTGTTCAGTTATATGATGTAAGATAATAATTTTTTTTTCTTCAAACCTGTTTTCTATTCTGTTCATTGCAACTAAAATTATCACACATTCACACATTATGTACATTTATATTTCAGAAGAAAATTTGTGGCACCTCTCATGTGATGGCAAATAACAGAGAACTGAAGCTACAAGAAACTTATTACAATAGAAATATCAATCAGATCATACACTTGGAAGTCAGAGGTATGATGTGCTATGGGGTTGGCTTAGAGAATCAACTCAATTTCTTTCTGATTCTCTGGGGTCTGCTTTTCTGTGCATGTTATTCCTATCTTCAGGCTTGTGGTAATACGGCTGGAAGAGTTCCACACCTTACATTCGAATACCATGGTATTCATGGTAGGAATAATGCCTTTCTTTCAAATGAAGGAAAACTTTTTTATTTAGCAGCACTCAGTGGATTTCCACTTATGTTTTATTAGTCTGAACAGGATTGTAGTTTCATCTCTTGGAGGATGGTAATTTACTTATGCTTTAACCAGTTTTTGACAAGGAGAGTGGATAGCCATGACTGGCTTAGACTATAAACCAAAGTAAAACCTCAAGGCAAAAACTGAAAAAGTCACAGGATTTTCTTAACTATCTTCACATTAAAAGTTAATAATAGCTAATATTTATTGCATATGTAGCATGTTCAGACAGTATTGTAAGGATTTTACATTTATGATGTAATTTATTCCTCACAGGAAACCCATGATTTAGATGCTATGTCTCCATCTTACAAAAGAGAGAAAAAAAGATAAAGAAATAACAGATAATTTGACCAGGTCACACGGTTTGCAAATGTCATGACTCATACCCATATTCCTATCCAACTTCAAAGACCACACTTTTACTTACCATGTAGAAGGAAGATAAGATGCAAAACATAATGAATGAGAATTAATTCTTGGACCTTATCACTTACTGTAAATCCACTTGCTTGAAATCAACATATGCTAACCCAATACAAGTACAGCTGGAAGAATTCATAGAAAGAAGGTGTACATTTTTTGTTATTTGGAGAACAGAGCTGTCAGGACTTGGCTATTGCCTATGGGGGAAACTATTCACTACAGAGAATACTCTTCACCACTATGTGATACCATGTCACCAACAGTTTCAGTACTATTGGTAGAATATCTTTTTCCCCAGAATAAATTCCTAGAAGTCAAATTTTTAGAACGCATTGTAGGAAAGAATATTTTTTAAAAGAATTGATTATACTGGAAAAATTTTTCCTTAGTGTTGTTCCAACATTCAAACTTCTAAGAAACCAGTGAAGACTGTCTTTCTAACCTCAGTCTTAAAACTTGTGAATTCTGGGGCGCCTGGGTGGCTCAGTGAGTTAAGCCTCTGCCTTCGGCTCAGGTCATGATCCCAGGGTCCTAGGATCGAGCCCCGCATCTGGCTCTCTGCTCAGCAGGGAGCCTGCTTCCTTCTCTCTCTGCCTGCCTCTCTGCCTATTTGTGATCTCTCTCCCTCTATCAAATAAATAAAATCTTTAAAAAAAAAAGAAGCAATGGAAATGATCAACAGAATATGGCATCCTTATAGGCAATGTAGATGTTCAGATAAGAGTGATTCAGTCTATAGATATATGGTCTTTGGTCAGTTAAGAAAAATATTATTCAGCCTATATTTCTAGACGTGTAATGCTGCTAAACTATAAAATAATACAAATTGAAAATGGATCATCAGAAGACTGAGGCCGGCTTTCCCAAGAAGAGTATTTCTTCTCTCCCTGTCGTGGCCTTATATTTTTGCCTTTTTAAACGGGATTTGCAGGTGACTTGCTACAGCGAATTACCTGCTTGTGGAAATAATGAATAACACTCGTGAGTAGAAGCTTTAAATTCTATTATTATTATTATTATTATTATTATTATTATCACCATCATCCTCCTGACACAAGATCTGCAATGATCTAAATAGAAGATGTTTGTTAGCCCAAGTCCTAAAAAGAAAACCAGAGGGACTTACTATTTTGCCACTGTATAATATTCTGGAATCTAATAACAGATTTCACATCATTCCTGCCATATGCAGTGTGAGAAAATAAACATTATTGCAGCACTCTGTTATAAGGGACTTGGTGGGCTTTTATTGCTGCCAACATAACTCTGTGTTTCCTGATTGATACGCGAATTGGGTGTTGCCAAAGCAGAAAACCTTAAATATGGGTCACGCCTCGTAAGCAGCCAATGGACAGTGAGAAAACTGTTAAGATTAGAAGAGCAGTGATGGTATGCAGTGGTAATACATTTTTAAAACTGTCATCAGCTGTCACTTTGAAAGTAGATCATGTACTAACTGAGCCTGTGCCTTTAGCCCAGAGGGAAACGGTATCGGATGCCTGCTGCGGTACCACTGTCTGCATTTAACAAGTTTCTACAAAACAGAGACAACTCAGAAGTGATCTGGCTTGATGGCAAGCAAAAATTTAAGTGGGGGGAGGACAGAAAGTCAAAAATCTTGGACGCTTATAGGGTTGAGATATTAAAAAGTAAATAGAATATCAGAAGAAAATATCATATATGTACACACCACATATATTGATGTATATGTGTGTCTCTCTATAGATACTTACCATTCATATATATAAGCTCTTTCTTAGTAGAAGGTGTAAAATAAATGATTGCCATCTTTGACTACATGTATATTTCCTTTTGGTAATAATCTTTATAAAATAAGTTAAAAACTCGGAGACAGCCTGAGAGAAATATTTTCACCATGTAAAAAAGACAAAAAGGAAAAAAAAAAGACAAAAGTTAGCATTCATTTTTGTATAAATTGCTTCTACAAATTGATACCCTCAAAAAGATAATTAAATAGAAAAATAAGCTCAGTAAAGAATAGACAATGCACAAATGATAATCACTTGTCAAAAAATGTATTAAAAAGTGCTCAATGCAAGCATTTAATAGCAAGATAGATACATTGATATTCCATATAAAATAACTTTGTAATGCCTGGTATTCCTGAACTATAGGGAAAGGAATATCCTGATTCAATTTTGGGGGAGTAAAAATTTGTGTCACCCTTTAAAAGAGTACTTTGGCAAATTCTATCTTTTTAAATTTATATACTCTGATGTTATTTCTAAGTATATAAACTTTAGAAATGTTTGTTTTAAATGTAAAGCTATGACATGAAAACTAAGGATACTAAAATTTGTAGCAATAAAAGATGGTCACAATCAATCAAGATAGAATGGTTAAATAAAGTACAATATATTCACATTGAATGACACAATAAAGCAGTTAAAAAATGGCATACCTCTAGTGGGGGTCACTTAAGGGAGCATACTAGCTATTTCTCATAGTAAAAATTCTAAAGCATATCTAGACAAAAACACAAATTAAAATATAAAAGGATTAGAAAATTAGAGTGTTTCATCATAATACTTTGCAATTCAAAATCTCTAGAATGAAATATCTCATAAAAGTTAAGCATTTTGCTTTAATGTAAATACAATTCTTCGGGATTGTTTCAGGGCTCACTTGATTCAATTTATTATGATATAATCACTGAATTTGAGAATCTTTTCTGTGATACTTTAGAATTCATATAGTATTTTAGTAAATATTAATTTTAGTGATAATGGCAAAGTTAAATACACCACAAGAACCACAAAAGTGTATGGAAATGTATGATGTAAATTAGTACTACACATATTTTATAACATCGTACCAGGACTCAAACTAGATTGCAGAAAAGAGCATAAAGATTTTTCTTTTTCTGTTGATAATCAACTTCAATTGCAAATTTTTAAGTAGTTGCAGTAGTTTGTTCATATGCTATCTGGAATACTAAAGTGACCATTATATGATCTTTCTTTCTTTCTTTTTTTAATTTTATTTTTTCAGTGTTCCAAGATTCATTGTTCATGCACCACAACCAGTGCTCCATGCAATACGTGCCCTCCTCAATACTCACCACCAGGCTCGTCCAACCACCACCAAGGTATTTCTTTCTAAGATGCAGATAATAGATGGGCTGATGGTGAGATTCATAATAGAAATTAGTTTTCTTTTTACTTTTCCTAGTATTTTTTGTGTGAAAAAAATTTGACAGTATCCAAAGACCCTACTATTGGTTTGATGCCAATAATATATTTTTTAAGACTTTACTTATTTATTTGACAGAGAGAGGGAAAGTGAGCTATAGGGGGAGAAGAAAGGGAGAGTGGGGGGCCTGATGTGGGGCTCTATCCCAGGATAAAGACCTGAGCTGAAGACAGGTGCTAAACCAACTGAGCCACCCAGGCACCCCTGATGCCAATACTAATAAATAATATTGTTTTTCTATGAAGTTCTATATATATTCTATGCTTTCCGTACCATTATGTCCATGGAATCTTGATTATTACATTATTTTGTTTATAAAATTATTTTTATTCAGGAAAGCCTAGGTGGCTCAGTTCATTAAGCATCTGCCTTCGGCTCGGGTCATGATGCCAATGAGGTCCTGGGATGGAGCCCAACATCAGGCTCCCTGCTCTGTAGGGAGTCTGCTTCTCCCCTGCCTCTGGCTCTGCCGCTCCTCCTCACGCACTCTCTCTCTCTCAAATGTTTTGATTCGATTTACCCTAATTAGTACTCATAAAGTAAACATGAACATAGATATTTTTAAATATTTTTAATATTATCAACAATTGATAACAGTGCTTTGCTTTGCATTTTTCCTCCAATTAAGTTTTTAGGAGCTCAATGACATCAGTTCACATAGAGTACAATATTACTTTGAAAATGCAATTGTCTAAAATTATAGTTACCTTTTCTATGAGGCTTGCTTTTAGACTTATATATAAATAGCCAATTTACATTTGGCAAATTCATCTTATTCAAAATTATTTTATTCCTGGAATTGTACTAATTCTTTTTATTTGGTGTTATCTCCTAAATTAAATGTATATTATTTCCTTTTGAGGTTTACAATCTGCATGGGTTCTTTTTTATAACATTATTTGATTTTGCTATGATTTCTATCATGTGAAGAAATTCTGATTTTCTTAATTTAAGTATTTGGGGATGATGTTCTATAATCTAGATATTGCCTTACCAAAATCTGAATAAATTATATTAAGCATAGAATGGCATAATATTTTTCTCAAAGTTTTATTCCCTACAACACAGTATGATCAGCTATGAGTCTTTATCTTCAGAATAAAAAAATTATAATAAACTATGGAACATTTTCAAATTTAGCTGCATGCCTTCTTCCTTAGAGGTAGCAACCTAGGACAGTGCAGAACCTAAACAACTATGTATTATGGCTTATTCTTTAGGTCTCTATATGGAAAAATCTCAAGGACATATAATTAAATGATAATTAAATCTTTAAAATTTAATGTCTCATTTCAATTCTTTTCAAACTGAATAAGCAAATAGTCTGGAAGGATATAAAGAAAGTGTTAATTGTCAGAAAATGATAAGAACCTGGTTCTTGACTATTTACCCTAAAGACCTATAGAGAAAAGTGTATTTTTCTGATTCTATCATATATACTTCTAAATTAACCACAGTGCTTTTTTCCATCAATTTAAAAGCTGGTAAATAAATCAGTGTATTTAGCTACAGATAAAGCAGCATACATGTACAAGAAAACTATCTTATTCAAGAGCATAGAAACCTGATGATATAAAAAGGCCAACCAGGTAATTGAGAGAAGTCACAATTACATGTCTGTCTGAGTTACTAAATGAATTCCTTAAAATGGTGTCCTCTCCATCTTTCTTTCTATAGTACCTAACATGTACGGAATCTCTGTAGATGTTCAATTAATGTTGAATAAATTACTAAACAAATTCTTAGGTCTAGTTGATAGTGCAGAAAAGCTATCTGTCAGAAAGATAGCTAAGTGACTTATTAGAAATTTAAAAGCACAAAATTTTCATCATGTTGCCTAAAAATGGCCTGGAGCCCACAATTAAACTATCAGATTAAAAAGCAATTTTTTAACCTTATAATTAATTTTTTATTTATTAAAGTATTGTGAACTAGTAGCTATAAACTTCATTGTTTTAGTTACTGATCTAAAATTATGATTGTGTCCATTTTTCAACTTTAATTTTTTCCAAAACTTTTATAATCTTACTAATTATTATTTTATATGTTCAGTAACTTGTTTGTTCATTCAACAAACACTGAACTCTTTTGTAAGCAATATAATTTATTATCGCACCAACTGTATTCACTGAGTTTCATATGGAAACCGTTACTTACCAGACATTAATATTCTTCACAGCTAAGAAAGCTTTAATGTAAACATTCTGCTTCTCTTGAAACTAAAATAGGATTATTTTTTTACCAGAAATTAAGTTAAAAAATGACGTTAAATGCATTCATAGCAACTCAGATGGAAACCTTAAACTTTGCCATCACTTTTTAATCATTTATTTATCTTTCAAATCCTGAGATCATCCTCAGCATACAGATCATGTCTGATGATCACTAGCAAATGCAATCAGTCATCTAGATATTACTAGCTACACAATTTAACGGTCAGCTCTTTGGAAATAATATGATGAGTGATGATTAATATCTTTCTTCAAGATACTTATTAAGTGTCCTGAAACACTGGAGCCCTTTCCACTAGGAAGAAAATGGAGTGCTGAAGATCCAGCTCTACTTTCCAAATTTCTTGTGTATATTGCAGATAGATCACAGCCTAAAACAGGACAAGTCCTGTAAGAGTCCCTAATGTCAGATGTGTGCCTGGGGTTTCTCACATTTTTTATGCTAAAACATTTGCATCCATTTTACATGTATTGTGATTGTGATTTTTAATCTCAGGAAGTTTTGCTTTTACTATGAGGTTTTAATTCATACCCTTCAAGAATTAACCATAAATGTGCAGGTTTAAAAATAGTCACAAGCAATCGAGTTAATCCCTTGGATTTATGACATGAAAAGAATGTGAACAAATGATGTGGTGCCCATTGAAACTTCTCCAAGATTTTCATCCACTTATTCCATAAAGGGCATTTCTAGCACTGAGACACTAAACAAATCAAATACTTGAAATACTCTGCAGCCTTTTTTCCCCTAGAAATACGTCTACCAACATATTCAATTTATTTCTAAACTGACCTTAGAAATTAAAAGACATAGAGCTAATTTAAGATTATCTGTCAAATCTGTCCTGCAATAAGATGTGTAAGGCTTATATAAAAAATGTCATTGTTATGGTATATTAAGGAAAATGTACCTGTTCTTAATTATACATATAATTGTGCATAATTCTTAACATAGGCTTGACAGCAAATGCTGTTAATTAACAAATAATTCCTATTAAGACACATATGGGTACAATGGACAATGTTTACAATGGACACTTGTGACAAGATATGTTAATTGCATTAATATCGATAATAAAATTATATTAATTTAACGGTGTGAATCGTGCTGAGAAGTTTTATGAATATAATGTGGTTAAAAACAAGATGCATACAGGATTTGGTGTCCAGTGGAACCTGAAATCAGGCTGAACTAAAATGACATGCTAGTGGGACGCCTGGGTGGCTCAGTCTGTTAAGCACCTGCCTTAGGCTCAGGTTGTGATCCCAGGATGTTGGGATCGAGTCCCAAATAGGGCTTCTTGCTCAGCGGGGAGCGTACTTCTCATTCTGTCTTCCACTCCCCCTACTTGTGCTCGCTCACTGTCTCTCTCTCTCTCTCTCTGTCTGTCTGAAAAATTAATTTAAAAAATCTTTTAAAAAAATAAATGACAATGGTAGAGATTTTGGACTTGATTTTAAATGCAGAGAAGCCATTAAAATATTCTGGCATTTATTTATTTATTTATTTATTTATTTATTTATTTATTTAAAGATTTTTTATTTATTTGACAGAGAGAAACACAGTGAGAGAGGGAACACAAGCAGAGGGAAGGGTAAGCCACTGTAGGGTTCCCGCGGAGCAGGGAGCCGGATGCGACTCAGATCATGACCTGAGCCGAAGGCAGACGCATAACGACTGAGCCACCCAGGCGCCCCAAAATATTCTGGCTTTTAAAATTATCAGAGATTTGGGAAATTTTCCTGTAATAATTAGATTTCGAATTGGGAAATAGTTGGCTTAACAATTACAATAGTGAGGGCACCTGGGTGGCTCAGTGGGTTAAAGCCTCTGCTTTCAGCTCAGGTCGTGATCCCAGGGTCCTAGAATCAAGCCCTGCATCGGCAGGGAGCATGCTTCCCCTTCTCTCTCTGCCTGCTTCTCTGCCTACTTGTGATCTCTCTCTCTCTGTCAAATAAATAAATAAAATCTTTAAAAAAAATTCTGAAAAAAAACAATTACAATAGTGAAAGGACTAATAAATGAGTTTGGAGAGTTTGGATGGATGGATGGATGATGTTTGGAGAGGTAATTTCATGCTCAGAAAGAGGAGTATTTAAGAAGCAGTGAGATACTATATATAATATATATTACATACATGACATATATGTTACACGTATACACATACGCTTAAATGTAGCTGTTGGTAAATGTGAAATGTCTAAACAGTAGAAAGCCCTATAATTTTATTGATATGTAAACAATAGTTTTTGAAATACCATCTTGCAATTTATTTCTTCATCATTCAGTGAACATTAGTTGAACACCTACTATGTGCCAGGCACTTTGTTAGAAGTGGTGAATAAAATAGACATGCTTTTGCCCTCATGGGGTTATACTGAAAAAGACAGATAATAAGCAGATGTACAAGCAAATAAATGGAATACTACAAGTTTTGTGTTATGATGAAAAATAATATGTTTATGGCGTGAATAACGAGAGAGTTGAAAATTGTTTCCTTAGATGAATTGTTAAGGAGACTATTTTGGGAAACTGACATTTGAACTGTGATATAAATAAAGATAAGCCAGATATAACAGTACAAATGTATTCAAAATAGAGCAAATTCCATATGTCAAGTTCATAAAGAAGTTATGAGTACAGCATAAATTATTGGCATCACATGAAGTAAGAACAATAATATGGAAGACATACTATGCTTTCTAGGTTATGGAACCTAGATTTAATTATATTCTAAATTCGGTGATTGAATATAACTTTTCTACACTTCAGTTTATTCATTTGTAAAATGGTGATAATTAGCTGTACATCATAAGGTTTTCATGAAGATTAAATTAGTTGGAATAGGTAAACTTAAAATGCTACCCTGCACAAAGGAAGTGCTCTAAAATTATTAGCAACTATCTCTATTGTTGCTATTAGTATTTACAATAATAAAATATTGAAGGCCCTAAAAGTATGTGCCAGTATTCATCATCATTCAGGAGAGAAATCAGATAGAATGGGAACCAGATAGTAAATGTTTAGGCTTTGTAAAACATATGTTTTCTATCACAATTAGCCAACTCTACCATTGGAGTGTAAAAGTAGTAAGAGGCAATATAGAAACACATGAATGTGATTATGTTTCAATAAATCTTTATTTATAAAAGTAGATGATGGGTCATATTTGGCCTGTGTGCTGTAGATGTCACTCCCTGAATTAGAGGATTATCCAAGTTGAATATTTGTAGGCATCACAAGTCTTCAAAAGGGCTAAAGATTTGAAAGTCAATTAACTTGATATTAGAAGGTAGGGTTGGTGAAAAAAAATTGGAAAACGTTGGTTAAATTTATGATTTTCAAAAAATATATTTTGGTTGGTAGCAAGGAAAAACCATGAATTATTATTCCCCAAGCCATTCTTTGTAGTATCTAAGCATTTTTGACCAGCCAGCCACTAGCTAACCCGGCAACTCACCACAGACATGAGAAATCTTAGCCAAGCTCAGCAAGGCCTGACCCAGGTCAACATAACTGGTCAGCACCACTAAAACTGGTGACCTACGGAAGCTGAACTAAATAATTGTTGTTTTAAGTCACTGCATCTTGGGATAGTTTTCTACATCACACAAGTTAACTGACAATAGGTTGTGTACTCATGATCAGTACATTAAACAAATGATTTATCATTCTTATATGACCGCAAAACTTATATAATACAGAATGAATACCAGTAACAATGTTTACAGAGTCCCCACTCTACATGGAGACCAGGTTGAGTTCTGAGATGCACCAGTAATCAAGAGAACTATGCCACCTGCCCTCAAAGGTTTACATTCGTCATGCTCAAATAATAGGTTGCTGAAATAGTCCAGTCTATAGTCAAAGATTAACCTTCTCCAGTGACAAAAATCAACAAACATATATAAATGAACTTCAAAAATTGACTTAATGTGGCTCTAACCAAGATGAGCTGGAATGTTTATGACACTTGGGATTTTTTTAGGAAATAGAGATCACTGGGCTCCCTCTCTACTGTTTGCTTCTAAAATGAAGAATAATGCCGTGACCCACTCTTTTCTTCAGTTTTGCTTTTTGTGAGGCAGCTCATTTCACCATGTGGTATTCACTGACCCTCTTTTTCTTTTTTCCTGTGAGTCTGTTGCAAGTGGGAGCTGTAGGTATGTGGGACTTCAGCTTTTTCAGGAGAGCCTTGGCAGACTGCCAGTCCTTTGAAACTTAGTTCTGCTCACTATGCTGTAATAGTTTCCATTTTGAGTCTTAGCTTCAACATTTTTTATCTCACAACTCTTTGCTGTTGGGTTACTTAAACCTATTTAAAATTTCATTAACTTATAAATAATAACACAGATGTGTTCCTAATAAAGGCCTAAAATGCTTCTTACCTATGTATTCTTTTAGGTTAAAAATGAAGAGAACCAAATGTTGTCAGCTAATGATTAATAAGTATTTTGTTAAAATGTATGTGATAAAATATTTTGAAAACACTTTTTCTCATTTTCCAGATCCTCCCCCACATTTTTAACCAGAACTGAAATTTGCTGCACACTTCCTAAACTCTAAAATCCCTGCTGTTTCTGAAATGAAGAAAATAAGAAAAAGAAAAACAGAGCACCTAGTCCATGATCATGAGTATTTTCAAAGTGACTAAAATTGTTTCCATGAAAATTATTAAATTTAATATTAAACAAAAAGATACAATTACTCCTAAGTACTTTTAATGCTTACTATCTCATGGCATCTATCTTAAGCAAAATAAAAGCTTAAGAGATTTTTTAATTTGAGAGTAAAAGTCAACATAACTTATCAACTTATAACTAGTAAGTTATAACTATAACTATGCTTCTAATGACGTTAAAATGTGAAGGGCAAAATTTATCTTTATTATGTAAACTACGTAAATAGTAGAAAATAAATTGTAGAACATCAATTAGCACTTTTATTTGTATTCATTCAGAATACTATTAACAGAAGTCATCCAATGTATGAGGTTAATACTATTTCCTAAGTTGTTCCCCATATGGAGTAGTGCATGAATATAACATCTGTATAATTCTAATATTTTCTCGAATCCTCCAAACACTTTAAGTGTCAGGCAACCAAGACTAGTGCTCAGACCATTAGTCACAGGTGCATGCTAGAAAGAAACAGACTGGAATCAAATCACTTTAACTGCCCTGTCTATATGTCAATCATCTTGAAAAAATATTAAATAAAATCATCTCAGCATAACAACTGATGATGAAGTATTCATTAGTTCAAGCATTTCAATTTTATATCTTTTCCCTCTTTTTTGTACCTTAAAAAATTTTAATATCCATATGTTTTACTTCAGTTTATCATAGAAAAAATGGCCTAGGCTCATAAGAGATGAATTCAGTCTATTAAATTTTCTGTGGTGAAACAGACAAAATTATTAAATCTCATGCCTAAAATCTGAATGTTTATGTTATATATATTGTTTCATATTCTCAGCTTTTTGATTTAAAGTGTTTTGGTTTAGGGGCACCTGGGTGGCTCAGTGGGTTGAGCTCCGACTCTTGATTTTGGCCCAAGTCATGATCTCAGGGACATGAGATTGAGCCCCATATTTGGATTTTGGCTCCACACTCAGTGAGGAGTCTGCTTGAGGTTCTCTCTCTCTCTCCCTTTCCCTCAGCCTCTCTCCCACACACACACACTCTCTCTCTCTCTCTTTCAAATAAATAAATCTTTTTAAAAATAAAATATTTTGGTTCAAAAAAAGTTTTGGTTTTACATTCACATCTTGTTTTTAAAATAGAAATTCTAAGCTAGAGGTCCATGACTCCTGATACCATACAATATCCGTAAAGTATTTTTCCAAACCACAGGCCAGAGAATGGGAGTCCAAGTGAAGGAAAGTCCTTTCTGGGAAGAGTAAACTGAGGAAAAATATTGGGATTTAGGGGTAGTAGTAGAACGGATGCATAGAGGAGCCATAAACTCTGTATAAAAATTCCCTTCTGGTTTTTGGCTAACTCCTGAGCCGCAAATTCGTAGGGTGTGACTCTGAATGACCAGACTTGAACAGCTATTGGGAAGCGGAGAGCTGAACAGAAATTTCAGAGGTTCTGTGATGCAGGAAAAACCCTTGAAATTGGGCATGGCCAGAGTAAAGAGACTTAGCTGAACACTCTAGGCATGTACCTAGCAGTAAGGGCCCTGCCTGATAGGACAGGTAAGGGCAAACCTGGAACAGACCAACCCAACAAAGTCTAAAAACAAGCTCACACAGAGGTCAAGGTCATTTTCCAGAAGGTCAACTAACTACTTGCTAAAAAAGAACTCAACACCTTTGCTACATGTAATTTACTAAAAATCTATGTTTTACTAGTTGTGAATAAATTATTTCAAACTTGCAATATGTGATTAGAATTTTTTTTACTGTTTTAATTAAACAAGTTTGGGTTAAAAACCTTTTTTTTTCCTATTTTTGAAAATATCTCTCCAGTGGTTCCAGCTAACCCTGCCCTCAACTTCCCCTCTTCCCCATAAATTGTTGAATGTGCACAATGGTGTCCTCTTTGTTTTTATGTACTCCTTTATTTTTCATGTATTCTAGGATGCCTATGTTTACATTTTAACATTTATATAATTGAGATGTGTCTTAAAATCAATGGTGGGTCATTACTTGGTAGCTTTTTCTCTTTCTGACCGGTTCCTAAAATGCCATCACTGTAGTCCTAGAGTCAATGAACTGTAGTAAATATGGAGAAATGCACTTAGTTATCTGATATTAAATATATAACACAAAGACAAAGATAAAGAAATCATTTTAGTGGACCCTAAAAGTTATCAACCAAAGAAAATATACCTGAAGAGCACTATATAGGCATCTCAAACATGGAGACTTGACTGAGTGATGGCTGTCATTTACCAGCTGGTGCACTTTGGATGTTTTACTTAACGTTTCTCAGTGTGGTCTCCTCATCGGTGAAGCTGTACAAATAATAGTAACGGACACCTCATAGAGCTGTGAGAACTAAATAAGAAAGAATAAGTGAAATACTTGCAGTAGTGCCTGGAATAAACTCAGTGCTTAATAAGCAGTAACCATACGTACTAGTATAATGTGGTTACCGGTTTCTCGTATATATCGTCAAAAAATGTACATTTTAATCTTTCATTCCTGTAAAAGCAAAAGATGAAGGAGGAAAGGAAGATGAAAAAAAGCCAGGCAGGAAGGAAGGCAAGAAAGAAGAGAAAAAAGAAAGGAAGCAGAATCGGAGGAAGCTACTATAGATGCAGTTACCGACAGACACAAATGCATCCATTGCTCATTTGTGAGGTCAGCTTGACACTAATCGCTGAGATCCTAGAGCTTCTGATCTGTAAATAAGTGCAAAATCACTACTACCTTTCTTCCCACTCGACAGTAAGCTCCATGCGGGCAGAGATATGCATTTTTTTTTTTTACTCAACAGCAAGCTCATACAGGAACTGGAACTATATGATGACTGAACATCATGCATTGCTGAATTCCAATTCACTTGAAGAAGAATAAAACTTCATAAAACCACTGTGTTGCATAACTTAGTAATGAAGAAATATCTCCAATAGGGTAATATTCAACTTATTCAATTTTTGGCTTCTGAACAGTTTTCTGAAAAAAATATTGAAAAAAAAAATGAATGTAATATCTAGTGACAAGGAAAGTTATCACAAGGACTAGCAACCTAAAGATGATGAACTAATTTCAGACTCCAGGTGATATCCATAATCCTTTAGGGTGCTCGTTCGTCTTCTCTGCATCTTAGAAACACTAAAACTCAGAGTAAGGATACGACGGAACTTGCAGACACGGTAACTGAGAGAGAGAGAGACAATTAATAACCGGCAGGGAAAAAAGGAGAAAGAGAAACTATACCAGAAGAAAAAAATACAAAAAACCCCATTAATCTTTAGCGATCAGCAAGGCGGGCCCTGGGGTAGGCACGTCCAGGTTCTCCTGGGTTCACATTTGGGTCCTCCTGCAATAATATGACCTGAGGCAGGATCTCCTCTTGAACATCTCAGATTTAAGAGATGTAATCATGTAAAGTGCTTAGCAGAACCTCTGGCATAAAGAAGACCTCATTCACAGATAGCTTTATTATTATTATTGCATTGTTAAATATGGTTAAAAACACAATTTATAAAACCATACCTCATTATCTTTAGCATATGCTGTTTTATAAAACAAGGCACGATGATTTTAGAAAGATTTCCAGGATCCAAGATATTTAAAAATGATGAAAACCTTTTGTGCTTGAAGGAGTACACTTTTTGGTGACTTGGAAAATCCCTTCATTTAGAATAACACTTCACCAAAGACACTGGAAAAACAAGGACAGACTCAATTCCAATAATGATAAGTTGCAGTGAAAAACGATCTCGAGTCTTTGTAGTTTGTATTGTACTTGAAAGTGTTTCAATTTTACCAATTTGTATCAACAATATGGAAAAATACTGGGAGTCATGCCACTTCTTAAGAGACTTGATTTTCTTTATCCTAACGCTTCGTTCTGTGAAGTGGGGACCTGTGATGTGGCAAATTGGCTCAAAGAAGAGTGAAACCTGACCAAGAATTTGGACATTTCTTTCTTCAGTCTTCAGAAGAAAGGCTCTGTCTCTTACGTTCTCTCCCTTAAGCCACCCAGTTACTTTGCAGCCACTGCCCTTGGCTTCCAACGACAAGAATATGTCATAATTCCCAAAGAAGCAGCTGCATTTAGTTACTGGGCTCTAGTCACGCACACATCTCAAGTCAACACCTAATTAAGTACTAAAATCATAAAAAGAAATGTCCTATTCTGTATGTTTTGGAAAACAAACAAAAACAAAAGTAAAATGACCATCATACATTCTATAGGCATAAAATGAAGAATTCCAAGGAAGGGTTGATTGAAAGGGAACATATGTGAACATCCGTATAATGAGTTTCTCAGACTCTTTCATCCTGTAAACTGCTGAAGGATAATAGCTAAACAACAGGGCAACTTGTTAACTATTCTCTAATATACTGCGAAATCTTTAGTGTGTTTTGTTGAAGATGCTCATGTCCCAAAGAGTTTAGATTTTGTATTATCCTTTATTTTGAAAGTGACTTAATGTAAATACTGTTATGCACTCGGAAAAAAGGAACCAAAAAAGATACCTGACTTCTTTGCCTCACACTAGGTCATTGATAAGTTGTTGAATGACAAAGGGGCATATATTATTCCATAAAGTAAAACTCAGTAAGCATCAAAATACATAAATAAATATACTATATATTCAAAACATTTTAATCTCTGTGATATCACCAATGACCTATATTGTATTTATTATCATTTTTGTGCACTCCCCATTTTAACAAAGCCTCATTTGTTATTTGCTGTTTACTCTGAATTGCTTATCTTCTGTGTAATCTATTACTAATCCCCTTGTCCATATTCATGCTCTTTTTTGAAGTTTTATTTATAAAATAGAGGACAAGTCAAAATTTGTTTCTATGAGGTTTTTCATAATTCCACATGTGGTAATTGAGCAAAAAAACAAAAAGTTTAGGAAGGAGTGTGATTATAACTATCTCATGTTGAATAACTAGGTTTCAGAGCATTGTTTAATGGTATCTTTTTCCCAGGGTATAAAGGCAAAATTATCTTTATGGGCTCCAGATGTGTTGTCAAATAAAAACATCTCTAAAGGCTATTAGATACTTGTTTCCTCATTTATCAGGCAGAGCAAAATTTGACCTCGCATTATAGAAGATATCTTCTTTCTGAAACTGTTAAAACCATCAGCGCAGCTGCTCATTTTATGGACTTTGTTTACTGAAAAGATTCCATGGACAGAAAATACCTGACAGTAAAGAACCAAAGACTCTCCATGGGCATCAATACAGACCTTTCAAGATAAGCTCCTTAGGACCTACTGGTGTCATGGTGTGAAGTTTAAGTTATATTGTTAAATGGGGGGAGGTGTACCTACTCTTTAATTGTTCTTTTTCAATGTAGACAGAACCTAAATTTGAAGCATCAATTTGCTTACCATTGTTCATAATCCAATTGTATGAACTAATGTATTTGTGTCGGTCCTTCTTTCTGATAGGTAAAAGCATGTGTGCGTACTCACTGAAGTAAGATAAATTTTAGATCTCTCAAGAAAAGAATGTAAACTATTTGCTAAGTTTTCCAAATACTAGAACTCATTACCACAATATTAAAGATAAGGGCAAGAATGTCCTTTTAAAAAAATTTTATTAAACCAGTTCACTATCAGGCCGAAAAGGAAAAAAAAATACTTAATATCAAAGTTTGGAAATTCAGATTTATCTCATATACTTTGTGGGTTTGTTTTTTTTTGTTTGTTTTTTGTTGTTTTTTTTTTGTCATGTGGAGATCATTGTGGTTTTATTTTCTTTTTTTCCAGTTTTATTGAAATATAATTACACATACATCCACTGTATGAGTTTGAGTTTCCAATACTCAGCATAAAGGTTTGGCTTACATATATTGTGAAATGATTACTCTCCCTAGTACTTGCTTATCTTATAACAGGAAGTTTGTACCTTTTGGCCACCTTTCTTCAATTCCCCTTTTCCTACTCCCACCTCTGGTAACCACAAATCTTACCTACTTTTCTATGACTTTGGTTGTCTGGATTTTTTGTTTGTTTGTTTATGCTTGTTTTAGATTCTACATATAAGTGAGATCACACAGTATCTGTCTTTCTCTAGCTGACTTATTTTATTTCACATAATGCCCTCAAGGTCCATTCATATTGTCAGAAATGGCAGGAATTTCTCATTTTGTATGGTTGAATAATGTGCCTCTGCATACACATAACACATCCTTATCCTTTCATTCATCCATGGACGCTCAGGTTGTTTCCATGTTTTGACTATCGTAACTAATGCTGCTGTGAACATGGTGTGGTTATCCTTTTGAGTTTTTGTTTTCTTTTCCTTTGGATATATCCTAAGTATTGTTTCTGAAAATTGTATAGCAAATTTTATTTATACATCCAAGTTCTTCTATACATTAGTAAAATACTATGCTGTCACCTGTGTCTAAGTTACGGCAGTAAACCCAGAATCTGATTTGGAAACAACAGTAAAGAATCTATGTCAATTTTAAAAGGAAGTTGCATCCCCTGAGAACATTAAAACATTTGAAATGCCAAGCAAGGGATTTTAGGAAAAGAAGTCAAAGGATTCTGGAATGTAAACAGTTTTGGTATTTAAAATACGCATGTGTTTGAATTCTTCAAAGAGCAGACCTTGTGCTATCTTCAACATGCATATACCTAGTAAACTGTAATCACATTCATAGCTGTGCATTTTCAGAGTTTATACATGGCATACTATCTTTTTCTACACTTTAAAAGATGTTAAGTTCCATTTTCCCCAGTAGACTGGTATTTGGGTGTTGGGGTGTGGTGAGATGGGGGACACGAAATGGGAAATACTATCTTAAAAGTTTGACAGATTCAAGTAAAGTCTGCTGAAGATGCAGCCCCAGGGTGTGGTAATTTCCATGTAAGAAAACTGGGACACAGACAGGGTTAGACTTTCACATGGATTGAAACTCTTTTTTTTTTTCTTCAAGTTTTTAATTGAATTCTAGTTAGTTACCATAGATGGTAAAACTAGTGAAACTCCTTCAAACCCAATCATCTACTTGAGAAATGTTGGGTGAATCCTATGGGACAGTCTGATCAGTGGACAGTGTAGTAAAGTATACGAGGACCTGGGATACCAACATTTCCTATTCTCTGCCATCCTAATATTACCCCCATAATCCTCTAGCTAGGAACTCAGCTTCTTAATCTGATCCTTATACTTCACACTCCATTCAGGGGTTAAACCTTGTTAAGGATTTAGAACACAGGAATTAATGTTTTGGATCACAATGTCAAAATTAATGTCTTAAAGTAATGTCTTCGGGATGCCTGGGTGGCTCAGTCGGTTAAGTGTTCGCCTTCTGCTCAGGTCGAATGCTTCTCCCTCTGCCTGATGCTCCCCCTGCTTATGTGTGCTCTCTCTCCCTCTTCTCTGTGTGTGTGTGTGTCTCTGACAAATAAATAAAATCTTTTAAAAAAATAAAATAAAATAAAAGATCAAAATAAAATAATTTCTTCAACTTCAGTTCTCTATGAGTAGAAAATGCCAGTGTCATGTGGGAAAATGAGCAAAATGAAAAAAGCAACCCCTAAAAGTTCTTTATGCTTTTGTGTTTTAGATTATTAATTGCTCTCCTTTGTTTAAACAGAATATCTATAAAGATATTTAAATTTAGGGGCGCCTGGGTGGCTCAGTCATTAAGCGTCTGCCTTTGGCTCAGGTCTTGATCCCAGAGTCCTGGGATCGAGCCCCACATCGGGCTCCTTGCTCAGCAGGAAGCCTGCTTCTCCGGCTACCATTCCCTCTGCTTGTGTTCCCTCTCTCGCTGTGTTTCTCTCTGTCAAATAAATAAAATCTTTAAAAAAAAAAAGATATTTAAATTTAGAGGAAATGTAAACATTTGGATTACAGTATTTTGCCCTTACATGTTTGTTTGTTTGTCTTAAATTTTACTCTCATTTTGAAAAAACAAGAACAAAAACCAAAGCAAAACAAAAAATCCTTTCAAGAAACATTTGTCTACAGTTTTCTTTTCTGGTAAACAGTTAAATTTCACATTGATAGTTCATTCCCCATTCACATCAAATAACAAATCCAGTTTTTTAAAAGCCTATTTCATATAACTTCTATATGCTTATGATATCCAAAAACATTTTATTTTATTTTTTTTTAAATATTTTATTTATTTGACAGAGAGACACATAGTGAGAGAGGGAACACAAGCAGAGAGAATGGCAGCGGGAGAAGCAGGCTTCCTGCTGAGCAGAGAACCCGATGCGAGGCTTGATCCCAGGACTCCGGGATCATGACCTGAGCCAAAGGCAGACGCTTAATGACTGAGCCACCCAGGCACCCTTCCAAAAACATTTTAATAAAGAATGTATTTTTGTCCCTATGGTACTCTTCCTCTCACATGAAAATATAACTTGGCATCCATGGTGTCTGCTTTTAAAACATGCCCAAATCATTATGATTTCCATAAATCAGATTAAAAATAACTGATCCCCAAATACCTTTAGTTACAAATATATACATACAACTTTTTGATCTTTGCATGTCAGGATGCACGTGAATTTTAACAACAGCTTTAAAAATATTTAACAATCTTAAACAGAGAAAATATAAAATGCAATTCCTTTTTTGTTTAAATAAAGTGAATGTAAAGCTAGGCTACTTGTTTAATTGTCTCTGAAATGCAGTGCAAATTGTCCTCCTTCACTAACATTTCAAAAAGCTAAATGGAATTATTTTCTAAAAACAATATGTATTTAAGTCTGTCATGAAACTATTCAGCTGTTATTTGCTCCTGATAATAAAAATGAGTCTTACCAAAACCATAAAGTGGGTCCAGTTATTTAAAAAAAAAGCATAATTTCTTCTATATATGGGAAAATTGATTACTTAGCTGAGGATACTGTGTAGCATGGAGGATAAGTAAACATCCAGACTGGAATCACACAGACCTAACTTCACTTCCCAGCCTGTCACCAAGTAGCTTTGTCATTCAAATGTATTCATAACCCTATTTTCCCTCTCTTAAAAATGGCAGTTGCATATATAAAAAGTTTAAAAGCTAAAAAAATAGTGATAGCTGAATTTAAAGCAGCATTGAAAAACTACCCTAACATTTGCTTTGTCTGTCTTATTTATTTACTATTTTCCACCTGATTGAGATACACTTGACATATAATATTGTGTAAGATTAAGGTATACAATGTGTTGATTTAATACACTTATATATTGTGAAACAATTAATTACCACAGTAGCATTAGTTAACACCTTTATAATTTCACTTAATTACCATTTCATATTTGTGGTAAAAACACTTAAGATCTACTCTCTTAGCAACTTTCAAGTATATAATCCAGTATTGTCAACCATAATGACCACATTAGGTCCCCAAAACTTATTTTTCTTATAACCGATACACTTTAACTAATATCTTCCCATTTCCCCTAGTCCCCAGCCCCTGGAAATGGTCATTTGATTACCTGTTTCTAGGAATTCTGCTATTTTTTTTTCAAAGATTTTATTTATTTGACAGAGAGAAACACAGCGAGAGAGGGAACACAAGCAGAGGGAATGGTAGCGGGAGAAGCAGGCTTCCCACAGAGCAGGGAGCAGGACGCGGGGCTCGATCCCAGGACCCCCAGATCATGACCCGAGCTGAAGGCAGCCGCTCAATGACTAAGCCACCCAGGCGCCCCGGAATTCTGCTATTTTAGACTGCACATATAGGTGATATACAATATTTGTGCTTTTCAGTCTGACTTATTTCTCTTAGCATAATGCCCTCAAGGTCCATCCATGTGGTAGCAAATGACAGGATTGCCTTCTTTCTCATGGATAAATAGTATTCCTTTGCATATATACAATGGAATCACTTTTTTACCCATGACTCCATAGATAGACATTTCAGTTTTTTCCATGGTTTTGTTATTGTAAATAATGCTGCAGTGAACATGAGTGCAGATATCTCTTCAAGATTCCGATTTCATTTCCTTAGAAGACATACCCAGAAGTCAGATTGCTAGATCGTATGGTAGTTCTATTGTTAATTTTTTGAGGAAACCCTATACTGTTTTCCATAGTGTTTATACTATTTTACATTGCTACCTAGCAGTTCGCAAAGGTTGCCATTTCTCCATAGCTTCACAAATACTTGTTATCTCTTAAAGTTTTGGGGTTTTTTTATTTTGTTTTGTGTTGTTTTGTTTTGTTTTTTGTTGTTTTGGTGAAAACCATTCTAAAAGATATGAGGTGATATCTCATTGTAGTATTGACTTGCATTTCCCAGGTGGTTAACAATTTTGAGAACATTTTCATGCACCTGTTGACCATTTGGATGTCTTTGGGAAAATGTCTATTCAGTTAATCTGCCCATTTTTTAAAAAGATTTTATTTATTTATTTGACAGAGAAAGAGAGATCACAAGTAGGCAGAGAGGCAGGCAGAGAGAGAGAGGGAAGCAGGCTCCCTGCTGAGCAGAGAGCCTGATGCGGGGCTCGATCCCAGGACCCTGAGATTATAACCTGGGCCGAAGGCAGAGGCTTTAATCCACTGAGCCACCCAGGCGCCCCATCTGCCCATTTTTTATTCTGATTGTTTTTTCTATTGAATTGTGTGAGTTCTTTATATATTTTGGGTGCCACCTTTTATCAGAAATATAACTTGTGAATATTTTCTCCCATTCCATAGGTTAACTTTCCATTTTGTTGATGGTTTCCCTTACCGTTCAGAAGCTTTAAGTTTGATGTAGTCTCACTTGTTTATTTTTGCCTTTGTCACTTTTGTTTTGGTGTCAAATCCAAAAATCATCACCAAGACGTATGCCAGGGAGATTGCTGCCTATGTCTTCTTTCAGGTCTTACATTCAAGTCTTTAATCCATTTTTTAGTTAATTTTTGTATGTGGTGTACAATAGTGGTCCAGTTTCATTCTTTTACATGTGGCTTTTCAGTTTTCTTTCCCAACCATTTATTGAAGAGACTCCATTGTATAGTCTTGGCTCCTTCATCTTAAGTTAACTGACCATACATTCATGGGTTTATTTCAGGGCTCTCTGTATTGTTGTATCGATTTATGTGTTTGTTTTTATGCCAATACCATGATGTTTTAGTTACTATTGCTTTGTAATATAGTTTGAAATCAGGAAGCATGATCTCTGTAGCTTTGTTCTTTCTCAAAATTGCTTTGACTTTCAGTGTCTCTTGTGGTTCAACGTGAATTTCAAGTTTGTTTTTTCTATTTGTGTGAAAAATCCCATTGGAATTTTTTTAAAAGATTTTATTTATTTATTTATTTGACAGAGAGAGAGAGAGATTACAAGTAGGCAGAGAGGCAGGCAGAGAGAGAGGGGAAAGCAGGCTCCCTGCTGAGCAGAGAGCCAGATGCGGGGCTTGATCCCAGGACCCTGAGATCATGACCTGAGCCAAAGGCAGAGGTTTTAACCCACTGAGCCACCCAGGCACCCCCTCATTGGAATTTTGATAGAGATTCCATTGACTCTACTGATGGCTTTGGGTAGTATGGACATTTTAACCATATTAATTCTTCCAATGTATTACCTCAGGATATCTTTCCATTTATTTTCATCATCTTTAATTTCTTTAATCAAAGTCTTATGGTTTTCTGTGTACAGTTCTTTCACCTCCCTGTTTAAATTTATTCTTAAGTATTTTATTTCTCTTTATGCTATTGTGAGTGGGATTATTTTATTTCTTTTTCAGATATTTTGTTGCTAGTTTGCAGAAACACAGCTAATTTGTGTATGTTGGTTTTGTGTCCTGCTGCTTTACTGAATTTGTTGCTGAGTTTTAACAGTTTTTTGGTAGAGTCTAGGATTTTCTATATAGAAAATCATATCATCTGCAAACAAGGCAATTTCACTTCTTCCAATTTGGATGTCTTATTTCTTTTTCTTGCTTAAGGGTTCTGGCGAGGACTTCCAGTACTAAGTTGAATAAGAGTGGTGAGAATGGGTACCTTTGTATTATACCTAATCATAGAGGGAAAACTTCAAAACTTTCACCATTCATTTTAATGTTAGCTGTGGGCTTGTCATATGCGGTTTTTATTATGTTGAGATATGTTCCTTCTATATTCAATTTGTTGAAATTTTTAGCATGAAAAGATGTTGTGCTTTATCAGATTTTTTTTCTGCATTTCTTAGGATGACCATATGGTTTTTATTTTTTATTCTACTACTGTGATGTATCACATTTATTGATCTGCATGTATTGAACCATACTTGCATCCCTGGAATAAGTCCCTGTTCCTCTTAAGGACCCTCTTAAGATGCTGTTGGATTCAGTTGATAATATTTTGTTGAGAATTTTTGCATCTGTATCCATTAGGGATATTGGCCTATATATTTTTTTCTTTCTTATTAAGTCTTCTTCTTCAAAGCCCTTATCTGGCTTTGGTATCAGAATAATAAAACTCATAAAAAGAGTTTGGGAGTGTTCCTTTCTCTTCAAAATTTTTGAAGAGTTTGAGAAGGATTGGCCTTAATTCTGAAATGTTTAATAGAATTCACCAAGGAAACCATCTGGTTCTGGGCTTTTCTTCGTTAAGAGATTTTGATGACTGATTTAAATGCTTAACTTATTATTGGTCTGTTAAGATTTTTCTATGTCTTTGTGAGCCTGTTTTGATAGGTTGTAGTTTCTAGGAATTTATCCGTTTCTTCTAGATTATCCAGTTTGTTGGCATATTGTTCATAATAGTCATTTATAGTCCTTAGTACTTCTGTGCTAACAGTTATGTCTTGTCTTCCATTTTGGTTTTATTTGTCTGAGTTTCCTCTTTTTTTTTTCCTCTTAATCTAACTAAAGATTTGTTTATTATTTGTTTATTATTTGTTTTTTCTGAAAAAAAAAAACAGTTTGGACTTATTGGTCCTTTAGGAGTTGATTAATTTCCACTTATTTGTGAATTTTCCAGCTTTCTTTCTAGTATTAATTTCTAGTTTCATGCCATAGTGGTCATGAAAGATGGTTTTATGACCATTTTATGAAACCTGGTATGGTTTTAACCTTCTTTAAGGTTCTTCTCCATCTGCCCCTGGGCTTAATGCCTTGCGCTTGCTTCCCAGACTCTTTGCATGGATTGAGCCTTACATGGCTCCATCTTGAAACCAGCTCTCCTCCTAGGGTCTTCTGGCCAAGTTAGAACATCAGGCTCTCCATTTTTTTGGAGAGAGAGAGAGAAGGTTAAACAATATCATTTCCAAATATTACTAATCCGGGAGGGGAAAAAGAAAGAGGGCTCCAGAGGAGCCAAAGAATACTCAAATACATGGTGAAATTGCTTAATTGCATTATCTCGGAAACATCTTTATTTATTCCATCACTCTTCTCACTGTTCAGACTATAATCTATTTTAGTCTCTTTTGCACCAGAAAAAAAAGATGCAGGGACGCCTGTGTGATTCAGTTGGTTAAGCGTCTGCCTTTGGCTCATGTCATGATCCCAGTGTCCTGGGATAGAGTTCCACATCAGGCTCCCTGCTCTCTGGGGAGCTTGCTTCTCCCTCTCCCTCTGCCTGCCACTTCCCCTGCTTGTGCACTCCCACTTTCTCTTTCTCCATCAAATAAATAAATAAAATCTTTAAGAAAAAATGCAAAGAGAAAGAAAATATGACATTTTAACTAAAATATTTTAACTAAATTAACTAAATATGATATTTTAACTGATAGCTAAGTGAAATTTTATTTTTCCTTATGTCTGATAGTTTGAATTATTACTTTAGCAAATGAGATGTTATTGACATGACGTGAACAGAGACTTAGGATGTGTTGTTTTGTTTTGCTTTGTTTTGTTTTTTAGGATGTGTTTTCTGTCCTTCGTTTCTGCTTTTTCATTATGAGAACATGCCTTGGGTAGCCACAGATCCAAAGTAGAGGAGATCCAAGACTCAATCTGCAACTTGGAGTCAAGCCCAACTGAACCCATCATTGATAAGCTAAGCTTCCACCAATCCAGAATCATTTAAACATATTGTTGTGGGGGGCTTGGTTGGCTCGGCCAGTGGAACATGTGACTCTTGATCTCAGGGTTTTAAGTTCAAGCCTCTTGTTGGTGCAGAGATTACTTTAAAAAATAAAATCCTTGACCAAGACAAGATGGCGGAGGTGTAGGAGGCACGGAGAGCACTGGGATCCAGAAAGAGGCTGAAAACCACTCTAAAAGCCGGCAAACACAACAGCAGAGAGAAGAGAATAAGAACAGCAATTCTAGGAGCAGAAAATTAACCACTTTCAGAAAGGTAGGAGTGGAAAAAGTGAATTTAAAGTGACGGAAAGAGAGACCCCGGGGGGAGGGGCCAGCTCCCAGCAGCCGCAGAGCCGCAGAGCACAAAATCCGGAACTTCTAGTCCGCTCCGCTGAGGGACATCACTCCGGAGGCCAACCGGGGGTTCAGC
>CM053605.1:38404992-38421022 GCA_028646535.1 Procyon lotor
GGTATGTGCTGTTAAGTGCTGTGAAATGTGTAAGCCTGATGATTCACAGACATGTACCCCGGGGCAAATAATACATTATATGTTAATAAAAATTAATTAAAAATAAATAAATAAATAAATAAAAATAAAATAAAAAAAATAAAATAAAAAATAAAATAAAATCCTTAAAAATAAATAAATACATCGTTGTTTGCTGCTGCATTATAGTTGGTTTGTTGCATGCATGGTTTTGGTAGTAGCTAAATGATCTACAGCCTTTGGAAGGATAAGAGTGGGACAAGGGGATAGGAAAAAGGAGAAAACATGTTGAAAAAAAATAAGGGTTGGATATAAATGGAAGTCTCCCACCATTTTATTGTCCTTCCATAGGACACGAAGAAAGGGTAGTAAATGAGGGAACTCTCTTTAAATTCAGAGGTCAAAAATGATAGATGACCTGTAGGTCATTTTCAGCAGGGTCTAGGAAGATGCCAAGTCTCATTCAATAATCTCCTGCAACAACACTGCATGATTGTTATAGAGAGAGATGGCAGAACTCTTTCCAGGCATTAAAAGGGCCAAACCAACACCCTCTCCTCACAGCAATAGTACAGAAAAGCATTTAAATGTCTCTTGCTCTCCCTTTTCCCCACAGAAGGAAGTGGTTGTGGGGACTTCTGGAAAATGAGGTTCTAGAGTCTGGGTAAGGAGGTGCAGACTAGATATCTAACCAGGGAATTGATAAGTATTCCTGTGGATGCCAATAAGAAATAAAAATATACCAGAGGAGATGACTTATGTATCAAAGGATGCCTGCGTGAAACTCAAACCAAGATAGCATTCGCTTATCCTTCTATAGCTTAGTGTTATCCTCCCAAAAAGGATCTGAACTGGAAATCTCTTGGATCACAGCACATTGAATTAATTATGTGATAGAAGATGTTACCAGGCCTTAAAAGAAACCTTAGCAAATACTCCTGACACTATAGTTCCTGTCTGTTAGCTTGTTTCCAGGTCTTTAGTGATCAGGAGGGGCTTTTTCAGTCATTTCAGGGGAAAACAAACAGTTCTTTCCCATTTTCTTTAGGCTTTATAAGAAAATGCTAGCACAGCATATTATATTTGGAAAAGAGCCAAAAATCTAATATTAACATCATGAGGAAGCCAGAAACTGAAGACTGTGTTGTACTAAATATGATAGCTTCCCCTCTTGGAGAGGTCTTAAGAGATTCACAAACTATATTACACTTAAAAATGCCCAGGCACAGGATCACCCACATAGCAAAGCTGGAAAAGATTAAACTATTTGAAACACACACACACAGAATTCATTTTAAAACTATTTTTAAATAATATGCTGTGTGTAGACAGGGAAATTTTCAGATTGAGAGATATATCCAGGCTACTCATATATATTCTCCTTTACACAATGAGGAAACCAAGGTACTAAGAGATCAGGAAAACCGTCAAGATGATCTAGCTAATGAGAAGAGGAATTTGACTCTAAATCATTACCCTCTACTGTCTATTCCTACTACAGTTTTTGTATTTATTTCACATCTTTTAAAAAAATAGTATTTTTCGATTTAAGTCATTTACCATCTCATCACATTATTAAATAACAATGTAAGCAACATTTTAAACTGCACAGGCTTTCATACTTGTAATAGATATGTTTGTGTACATTATTTTTTGTCAACCTACTTATTTTTTCTTTTCTGTCATACCAGAGTTATTTCAGACAATAGTCTTTCTTCATCTAGTTTAATCTTCATACTAGTCAGTACCCCTCCTGTATTATTCCCTCCATTCTATCCTTCGCTCCTTCACTCACTTTTAAACCTTTTTTACTTCCTAAAATTAGTAAGGCTTAATGCCTCAAAACAATATCTTTCCGCTGAAGTAGTTGAAATCACTGAGGCGACTAAATTCATGACCATCCGAAGGAATATTTTTTAGAAATGAAGCAATCTTATTAATAATCACATTGTGACAATAGATCTAAAATTCACTCTTTGGTGAAAATCTAAATTTATGTCTACTTGTGAAATCACTGACATGTGAAATGGGCCTTGAAATGAGTACATTTGTTAGACAAAGATGGTGGAGCAGTGTTTCACGCACAGGTGGTAGGGTCATTAAAAGTAGAAAAATCCAATGCATGTTTAGGAAAAGTACAAGAAGCTTAGGATGACTAAGCTGGAGGCTCTGTGTTCCACTGCAAGAGAAGATAAAGCAGCAGAGCAGTTATTTGTAATCAGATGTAGAGTACTGTAAACGTCAGACTAAGGAATTAGACCTTAATTTAGTAGAGAGTGAGAGTCATTGAGTGTTCCAGGAAAAGATGACAAAACAAAATATGGTGAACCAAAGTTTAAATAAAATTAGTCTGGTCACGACCATCATTGATAAATCATGGAAGCTGGATGAGATGGCTCAGGTAGGAGGTGACACACTTAACCTAAGAAGTTTAAGACTTGACCATTACAGACTAGAATAATTTAATTTTGTAGTTCAGAGCAATATAAGAAATGTCTTCAATTTGTTTTCAGATTTTCACAATTTACCTTATTCACTAATCCTTCATAATCAAATATACCTCTTACCACTTCTATCAAGTACATTTACTCAATACTCTTTTATGACACCCTCACATTACCAAATATTCTCTTTGCATAATCTCTAAAATGCTACATCTTTCATAGATCAATTCCTCATTCATAAAATTTCAGGTCTCCTTGCTCTTATGTTGTTCAAACATACTACCCCTATAATACAGATTGTATTTATTATTGAGCGATATCCATTTACTAGAGTTTTCATAACACTAATAAAGTTATTTTATTCATTTATTCACCATTTCAGTGCACAGTTGTCATTTTTAGAAACTCTGCCTAAGAAGGCAATATATCTGCTGGAGCACCTGGCAGGAAGAGATATCGCTAAAGAAAATTTACTTTTCAATTAACAAATGGGAAAACAATACACTGAGATCGATTCAATTCATTACTCAAAACTTTTATGTCTTACTGATTATGTACGTGTTTTAAGTGCCCATGTTAACATTGAATTATTTGGATTATGTAATTATCTTCCACAAAGTCCTGTTCATGCCTGTTTTGCAATAGCTATTTGTTATAGTTGATCAGAACATCCTCATAAATATGGTGACAATGATAATTGTTGTTTTCCACTGACTAACCTATTCTAACTATTCTAACCTACTCATTTTAAAATTTTATAACTAATTTGCTAAATTTTGTGTAATCATTTCCCCTGAAAATATATTTATTTCCCTATAAACCCAGATTGATTGACATATTAACTACTCCTTTTATGTATTCCCAGTAGGCCACTTGATGATTTTCTTGATTATTTTGCTTTACTTTCTTGCACACTAAAAGTTTTCTCTTGGGGGCCTGGGTGGCTCAGTGGGTTAAAGCCTCTGCCTTTGGCTCAGGTCATGATCTCAGGGTCCTGGGATGGAGCCCCGCATCGGGCTCTCTGCTCAGCAGGAAGCCTGCTTCTCCCCTCTCTCTCTGCCTGCCTCTCTGCCTACTTTTGGTCTTTCTCTGTCAAATAAATAAACAAAATCTTTAAAAAAAAAAAATCAGAATCTCAAGGCACCTGGGTGGCTCAGTGGGTTAAAGCCTCTGCCTTAGGCTCAGGTCATGATCTCAGGGTCCTGGGATAGAGCCCCACATCGGGCTCTCTGCTCAGCAGGGAGCCTGCTTCCTCCTCTCTCTCTGCCTGCCTCACTGCTTACTTGTGATCTCTCTCTCTGTCAAATAAGTAAAATCTTTAAAAAATAAAAAAATTAAAAATTTAAAAAAATAAAATTTTCTCTTGCAAATGGATTTCTAATGAACATAGATCATTTCTCTACCCCACCATTTCTCCAAAATATGAGATCTTTCAAACAAATTTATTTTTCTAATTTGTTTGTTAAGCTTACTTACTACATAAATTTGCTGGCAACAAATTCCTTCCATTGCTTTACTCAAACAAATCACATAGTGATAGCATTTTTATAAATCCTAGTTTTAAAAACAATCTCATAGCATTATAAACTCTTAAATTTCCTATCGGTCATGCTTTCCAAAAACTCAATTACAGTCAATAAATACACACTTTGCTTCTGGACATATGTATGGTTTTCCAAACTAAGTTCCCTTTGTCTCAATTTGTAACAGTTTTTGTAAATAATTTTAATAGAACTTTATTCATATGAATAGAGCAGAGGACAGCTATTAATGTAAACCTGAATTTTGCCTGCTGGGATGAATAGTTAATCCTTCTGCTACATTTATTTTTATTTTCGTAAAAATTATTTTAAATATGTAACATAATTTTGCATAATATACTAGTATCCAAATCTAGTGTAGTTGCCTCCCGCTATGTAGTATTTATTTTTGATTATATTAAATCTTGGTTTATTCCTCCACTCCTTATGATGTAGAGATATATAGTATCGGTCTACTATGTGAGAAGGATGGTGCCTCCTCTGGTAACAAGACCTCAGCATACAGGAAATTGGGTAGAAGGTGTCCTGCTCCTCTGATCAATAGATCATCGCTGAGATGCTGATAGTCCAAATCCAGAGGTTCTTCTCAAGAACCCACAACTTCTCCATCTTGATGCCATATGGACCTTCTGTATCTTTTTCAGAAGATTCCATCAAAGATGCTAAGTATTGCTGGTTTGTTTGTTTTTTTGCTAAGAAAGATTTCGTCTATTTATTTAAATTTAATTAATTAACATATAATGTATTATTGTTTTAGAGGTAGAGGTCAGTGATTCATCAGTCCTATATAATACCCAGTGCTCATTACATCACATGCCCTCCTTAATGCTGTATTGATTTTTCTATATCAACAAACCACATAGTTATCTTTCCATGAAGATATGAAGATTATGATAGCCCCTACAAACTCCAAAATTCTCATCCCTTCTCAGTAACTGGCAGCTCCTTCTCTATTACCAGTACTATGCCATCCCTTTGATGCCAAACTCCTGTCTCCATCCTCAAAGTCTATGATCAGTGCCTATACCAACTATGTTGTCTCAGAAAGCAATCTTTTAAAGTAAGTCATAGATGAGTAAAGAGCAAAGAGGAAATGAATGTTGATATCAGTTACAGTGTGCTCCTGTCTGCAAGATAATGCTAACAATCTGCTCTGCTTCAGCTTACTTGGCAACATTTCTTAAATCTCATCTACAAAACTCTCTTCAGCCTTTGCTGAAATGGCCCACTTTAGCCATTTGAAACCAAAAGATATACTGATGTTCAAACACTAGAACTGAACTGTTTTCGCTGTAACATTTAGCAAGGGTTTTTTTTTTATATTCTAAAGTATAGTGTAATGAAAAATTTTTCATATTACTATTATTGGACTATTTGAGAAATTCAGTACTAACAGCTTTATTTAAACTTAAAATCTTTAGTAATGGACTTCCTGGAAGCAATATTTTCTTTCTAAGACAGTACAAAATTAACTGCAAACTTACAGCTTGTGCTACCATTCCCTAAGATTAAACATCAAGAAATATACATATTAAATATATGTATTATATATTAGATATATAATATATATTTGTTTGTACTATATATATTATATATATAGCTTTAATACATGACTTTTAAATGTAGTAGTCAATTTTTATTATCATGAATCCTTTCCACTTAACATATTATCCCACAAAAGCAAAAATATACCATAAAATCTTGGATTTCCAATCAAATGAAGGCAGTACTAATACATACTTAGTGTATCGTAACATTTATTGTTTCTATAAAATCAACTCATTAATTTCATTCTTTATAATTATCTCATTATTCAAATGAGGACATAAAGGCTCAGAATCAAGGTTAAGTACCTTCTGAGACTATCCAAGACTATCCAACAGATAATTGAGAATAAAAGTAAGATCTCGTTTTTCTGAGTTTAGTCCTCTTTCTACTCTTTGTACCAAGAATCATATGAAAAACTGGAGAAGAGATACTGGATAAGACCATAGATTTCATAGTACTAGACAATGTTATTTTACAAATCCTCCCTCTAAGCATCACTAAAAGTGTAGTTCTTATATACTCTTGTATACTCTAAAATGATGATTAGAATGCTAAGCTAAATTTGCTTTCTGATACGGCCAAAGAAAGGCAAACTGCAAAGTATTTCCACATAGTAACGATTAAAGGAATGAATAATCCAGGAAAGGCCTTAAAATATATGTCAGCGATAAATGGTAGTACTAATGTTAGTGATAACATACCCTCCTTGTCTAGAGTACAGCTTTACCAGAAAATATTTTTAAAGAGTAGTATGTGGACTTTTTAGGGTATATAATATCCTGGGACTCTAATTTCATTCTAAATGCAGAACACTGACAGGCATATTTGTACAATTAACTATGACAATAGATATAATTTCACATTGTCTTTTATCTCCAAAAATAACTTTTAATTCATTACAAAGTTATATATGATATTTGCACTGGAAATTTTTTCCTTTACTCTTGGATATGAATTTACATAAAACAATGCTTGGTTTTGCCCTAACAATAGTCTAGGCAAGTGGAAATCTAGTATCAGCCTGACAACAAGTGGGTCTGCTCCTTATTAGAAGCCTCCACACGTGTGCCAAAACTCCGAATAAGCCTGTGAATCACCTGAGGATCTTGTTAAAATGTAGATTGTAAAGAAGTCAGTCTAAGGTGGGGCCCGAGACTGCATTTTTACCAAGTCTGTAAACCAGCAGCAAGCGGGTTTTCAGACCACCCCTGGAGGAGAAGGACCATAGCAAGATCCTAAAAGTAAAGAATTTGGAAGGTCATTTTCAATAAGCTTCTCACAGCACGGTGAATAGAAAATACTTGGAAAGTGCATTGATCCTGGGAATTGCAAAATGCTTGCCAAGGCAGCTGCAGTCAACTTGAATGTATTCTCAGTACAGTGCATTCCACACAGTTGAGGCTAAAGAAATGAATAACCTAGGGATGATCCTGAAATATGGTAGTGATAAACGTTAGCATTAATGCTAATGATAAAGCACATCTTTGTCTAGAGGATAACTCCATCCAAAAATTCTTAAAAAAAAATTGAATCCGTTTCATTGTATGTTTGTCTAACCCAAACCAATGCAAAAATATTCTGCTAAGTTTAATTTCAGGGGAAAAGTCTTTGCATATACTATGTTTCAATTTTTTTCAATAATAAAAACTATATACTTTAATATAGCTTTTCTTATTATAGTCACTCCAAAATTTGAGATATTTTTAAATGCTATCATAGGTATCAATTCTGAAAGAAGTGACAAATATAATTTAATCTTATTACTTCCTTTGATTTCTAGTTTTATATCCCTAATACTGTTATTTTGCATTGTATTTAACCTTATAAGTGTCTCCAAATAGTTCTGGAGGTAATCAGGAAAATAAGAAAGGAAAGAGAAGATAACAAACTAAGAAGGAGAGGGGATTTAGGAGGAAGGGAAGAGAAAGGAAAAAAGAAAGGAGGGGGGAAAGGAGTGAACAAGAAAAGGAGGGAAAGAAGGAAGCAAGGAAGGGAAGAAGGAAAGGAGGAAGAAAAAGGAGGAATGAGGAATGGAAGGAGTTAGTTTTTGACCTTAGAAGATGAGGGACATTTTCTTTTCTTTTCTTTTCTTTTCTTTTCTTTTCTTTTCTTTTCTTTTCTCTTTTCTTTTCTTTTCTTTTCTTTTCTTTTCTCTTTTCTTTTCTTTTCTCTTTTCTTTTCCTTTTTTCTTTTCCTTTTTTCTTTTCCTTTTTTCTTTTCCTTTTTTCTTTGCTTTACCTTTTCTTTTTTTCTTTCCTTTTTTCCTTTCTCTTCTCTTTCCTTTCTCTCCCTCCCTCCCTCCCTCCCTCCCTCCCTTCCTTCCTTCCTTCCTTCCTTCCTTCCTTCTTTCCTTCTTTCCTTCTTTTTTCTTTCTTTTGCCTATGGATGCCTAATTGCTCTAGCGCCCTTTCATGAAAAGGCTATCTTTTCTCCATTGAATACTTTTGCAGTGTGTGTCCAAAATCTGTTGTGCATATTAGTGTGTCTCTCTTTCTTGGCTCTCTATTGTACTACACTGATCTCTCCCTCTGCCAATACCACATTGTTTTGAACTGTAGTCAAGACTATATTCTAAGTCTTAAAAGTAGCATTCTTCTTACTTTAGCTTTTCTTTTCAAAGTTGTTCTAGCAATTCAAATTCTTTTGCATTTTCCAACACATTTTAGAATAATCTTGTTTGTATCTATAAAAATGTATTTCTGGAGTTTTGCTTCATATTGCACCAAATCTGTATATCATTTTTGGGAGAATTGATATCTTTACTATGTTGAGTCTTCCAATCAATAAACAAAGTATGTCTCTCCATTCATTTAGTTTTTCTTTGTTTTCTTTCATCAGAGTCTTCTAGTTTTCAGTATATATGACATACATGTTTTGTTAGATTTACTCCTCAGTATTTCATTTTTTGGGCAATTGCAAATAGTATTGGCATTTTAATTTGGATGCCCACTTGTTAATTGAAAGCACATAGAAATACCATTGACTTTTGCAAGTTTACCTTATATCTTGTGAATATGCTAAACTTAAACATTGTAGGTATATTTGTTATGTATACCTTCATATTTTCTATTTAGACCATCATGTCATATGCAAACATGATCAGCTTTATTTATTCTTTTCTGATGTATATGGTTTTTAAACTTTACTTCTTTTATCTTTATTAGTTTCTTCTTTCTGCCTACATTGGGTTCATTTTGCAATTTTCTGGGTTTTTGAGGTGGGTATTGAGATTATAGATTTGAGATTTCTTCTTTTCTAAGATTTATAGTTAGTGCTCTGTTGTGTCTCACAAGTTTTGAAGTATGGCATTTTCAATGTATTTTGTTATTTCTCAATGTTACTAGATTTTTCTCTAGCAAAAAGATTATTTAGAAATGTGTTATTTGGTTTCCAAGTGTTTGAAGTATTTTCTCTTATCCATCTATTATTGTTTTCTAGTTTGAGTCCATTGTAGTTGGTGAACAATTTGCACAATATTAATTCTTTTAAGTTTGTTGAGGATTATTTTATGGCCATGGATGAGGTGTATGTTGGAATATCCTCTGTGGCACTGGAAAAGAATGTTTTCTGCTGTTGCTGGAGAGTGTCTGTAAAAGTTATATTGGTGTGCTGAACCTTTCTAATTTTTGGTTGTTTCAAGTGTGTTTTTTATAGTTCACTGAGGCATTCTTATGATGGCTTTTTTATAATGTTTGTCAGATAATTTTATTATCTCTGTCATCTCAGTTGTCTTTTTCTTTAGGTTAAGATCCTTCTGGTTCTTAGTATGACAAGTGATTTCTTTTGAAAACTGGAAAGTTTGGTTATTATGTTCTGAGACTCTAGACCTTCTGATCTAGCTAGCTTCTTCTGACACTGTTCCAGCAGGAGAAAGTATGGTGCCGTCTTGTTACTGCGTGTGAGAGTAGAAGTCTAGCTTCTCCACTCCAGCTCTGCTGACACTTGAGTCAGATGTTCCTCATTACTGTTGAGCAAAGGTGAGAGCTCTGGGTTCCAATGAGGCCTCCACTGATACCTCCCGTGCTGTAAGAGAGAAGGTTGCCCCATGATTGCTCTTCACATGGCCTCCGATGAAACCAGTGAGGAGTGTGGCCTCATTACCAGTGGGCAGTGGTGAAAGTCCTGACTCTCTACTAGGCCTCATCTGACCTTACCTTATGGGAAGTGCTGGGGTCCTCATTACTGTTAGGTGGAGGTCAAAGTCCAGGTTCCCAAGTTGATTTGTCTCTACTGACACCATGGTGAGATCAGGACGCTCTTTACATCCAGCGGTGATGAATAGCCCTCTACTAGGCCTCTGATACCATTCCAACAGTGGGGTTGGGATGCCTCACTGCAGCAGGTGGAAGGTGGAAGGTTTAGGCTCACTTGGGGATGGTGGAAGTTGAGCCTCCCCTTTCAACATTCCTCGTTTTGAAAAAGGCCCAGCCACAGGTTCTTCTGTGATGTTTGCTTGGAGTAGAGTGGCTCTTTGGCCAAGCTACACCTTTCCTGGTACTTTGGCTCTAGAGAGCAGGTTTTTGTTGGAGCTTCTTCCACTTGGGTGCATTTGGTCTTCCGCAGAAAACCTCTTCAGCTTCAACCAAGAGCCTCTTCAGCTCTGAGTCTGGGATACATTGGTGGAAAAGAAAACCAAGGCTTTCACCACTGTGTCCTTCCTTGGGTCTGGACAACCAGACAATAACCAGACAACTGGACAACAACTTCTTCTTTCAACCTTTCTGAGTCTTATGTTTGTTTTAAATATATAATATCCAGAGTGTTTAGTTGTATTTGGTGAGGCAAATTTGGAAAATATGTCTATTCCAACCTCCTGGAAGCAGAAACTTTTCTCTCAATGTAGTTTTAATTTGCGTTTCTCTTATAATATTTAAGGCCCTTTATTATATCTTTTTTGTAAACTTTTTACATAACTTTTTTGACAACTAGGATTTTGTCTCATTTTCCTCTTGATTCATGTCTCTTGCCCACTTTTATAATTGGGCTTTTGTATTTTCCTCAGCTTGTAAGGATTCATTACATATAAAGGATCTTGACCCTTTATATTTAATATATATTCAAATATTTTCTTCCAGTTTTTTACATGTTTATTGAATTTGGTAGTTATGTGAAGCAAGCTTATTTTTTAAAATTCTTATGGAGTCAAATGTGTTAATCTTTCATTTCATCTGGATCATGAGTTGTATATGTTTTCTATTGCTGCTGTAACAAATTACCATAATACAAATTTGCTACCTTAGAGTTCTGTAATTCAGGGGTCAGACATAGATACTCTTATCTATGAGTAAAATCAAGGAGTCACCAGGACAGCATTACTTTCTGGAGGTTTTATTCCATTCCTAGTTTCTACACTTGCTCCTATTCCTTGGCAATGGTCCCTTCCTCCATCTACGAAGCCAGAATGTCAGGTAAAATTCCTGTCACACCTTCTCCCATTGTTATCTCTGTCTAATGTATGGGTAAAGGTTCTCTGCTTTTAAGAATTTATGTGATTATATTGAGTTTACCCAGATAATCCAGGAAAATCTCTCCACCTCAAAGTCCTCTCCCTAATCACATCTGCAAATTCCCTTTTGCCATGTGAGGTAACATATTCAAAAATTTCAAGAATTAAGGACGGACATTCTTGGAGGCCATCCTTTGCCTAACATACGACTCATAGCTAAAAAGCCCTTTTCTATATAGAGGAATTCACCCTTTTTTTTCTCTAATTCTTGTATTAATTTCCTATTGTGACTGTAACAAATTCAGTGACTTAAAACAATACACAGTTATTCTCCTACAGTTTTGAGTTTCAACATTCAGAATGAGTGTTATTGAGCTAATCAAGGTAATTATCAAGTTTATTCCCGAGGATTTTACTTTTTTGCATTTGCATTTTCCACTTGCATGGTTATCTCCTAGAATGAAAAAGGCTTACATTACAGGAAATTAGTTCCAGTGACATGAATGTTCAGAGAGGACAATAATAAACCAAGATGCCTGATGTAAAACTGAACTCTGTTTTTTAAAAGTATTAGAAAAAATTTTTGTATCATTTTGCAAATTACCCCAAGCATGTTTTAAGCAAAATTAAGAAATAAATTAGAAAATTTACACAATTGTGAAATAAACACCAAAAAAGTATTACATGTCTAGAAATTTCAACTTAATGTAAAACATTTTTTGCTATGTACATATAAGATACAAATGTACATTTAATTACTTACATTAAAAATTCATTGCTACTTATTAGTTACATTGCCTATTTAGTGTCTAAATAAATTATATAACGTGTGTAATTTCATTAAAAATAATCCTCCAAAATAATGGGCATTACATTATCCCATTTTCTAAAAGCATATTATACTTGGTTACTGAAAACCTTCTGTAAGAAATTTTGGTTAGGACTGCACTATTTATACAAACACTCAGATGTCTAAATTAAGTCAAATATTATGAATTCAAACAATAGATATATATGCAAGGGGCAAATTAATTAATTAAATTCTCCCTCTGGGCTTGTATCAATCAATAATGTTTTGGTGCTGTCAAGGTAAAAGGATAAAAAATAATGTACTTAAAAGTTTGCTAAGTTAATCTAAAACTTTAAATATTTAAACTTATGGTGTATGGGCCTCTATTTACCCTTGTCCTGGCCTTGTGAATGACAAACGATAAGATATAATGAAAGCAACTGCAGACCAAATTCTGCTATACATACATTCATTTGCAAGCAAGCAAAAACAAGTCATATAATCTGTTCTATAAACACAGTGAGTTCTGAGGTTCAGACATTCCAGAAAGTGCTTGCATGAAAAGTTCTCTGAGGAATTTTCAGCGTCATTTCAGGGACAGGATTTTGCTAATCTTCTAATCAGAGTCAGGGCAGAATCATCTGTATGTGGCTTTGCATAAGACCAAGCAAAATTCTTAGCCTAGGGTATCACCAACCAGAGTCTTCTTTCTATCCATACAGGGGCTAAGCTTCCTGTCTGTTATTTCTATCCCAACCAAATGGATTTCTACCATCCCTTGTGAAAAAAAGAATCAACTCTCGAAGGCAGATTAAAATAGAATTATTTAAAGCTCCTTTCTGTTAACTCCTGCTGGTGTGTGGATTCATAATTGGAGTTTTTGAAATGTCTACCATTCACTCCGGAATTATATACCTTTTGCTAAGGTATTTGCCATCGTTATAAATGAAAACTTTCACACAGTATTCTATACACTGAAACATTATAATGGAAACTAAATGTAATTGAAGACAGTGTTATGAAGGACTCATGCTGGCCTTCCCCGAGGTACTCAGCAGAGGTGGGGCCTGGAAGCCTAGCACTTCCTGCCTGTCTTCTCCTTCTGCAGTCCCTTGCCCAGTCTGCCAGGTCTAGAACGGTGCCTAGGGAGTTCGAGTTGGAGTCTTGGCCAAGGGCCATCTGCAAAACTATCAGAATTGGCTGCCTTTATGTCAACATCAGACTGCTAAAGTATGAGACCTTTAAGATCCATTTGCTCTTGCTCTCAACAGAATTCTAAAGACTCAGGAATGGAATGCATGCTGACTTGTACCCTTCTTCACTCTCCCCGCTTCGAGGCTGACAAAAAGTTTTCACAGTTTGAATGTCAGAATTTCTTTCTTGTCTTTTTTTCTCTCTTTTCTCCTTTCTCTTCTTTTTTGAGTCAGATTCAGGAGAAACAGAGCTTTATGAGGACGTGCCTCTTTCTGGGCCTCCCGGAGTTTGGCTGCCAGCCCTAATGCCCACGGAAAGTCAGAAAGAATAGCAGTGCATTTGGTTTTCTGCAAAGCCCATCCCCTCAGATCCCTGCCCTTCCTCCAGGGGCTTTCCAGGCCAGGAGTTACACAAAAGACTGTGAAAAAAAGATCAACCTACTGAGTTCAACCCTCACCCTCTACACCACTTTTCACTTAGAGCAAATCCCTCTGATCAGAGCGAAGCCTTATAGGCCAGAGCCTGTGCCAGATGTCAAGAGGATGGCACCTCATGAGACACAATGAGCAAAGAAACAGTAAATTTTATCCTCCAGTTCGCTGGCCTGGCTCGCCTTTTCCAGTGCAGCATTCTCAAGGAAATTATCTAAAACATTCAAAAGAAAAAGAGCATCCTGTATTTTCTCTAACATTTTTCATCCACACCCTGCTTTCCTACACCCAGATGTTACCGGCTCTGGAGAGTGATATAAATGGGTATTATTCAAGGACCCCACCTCCCAGGCGTCCCCCTCGATCCTGCGCCAGGTGCTTTAACCAGCAGTTGCTCCAGAGAAGGAATTCTTGTTTCCTCAGACTGGACCCCTTCGGAGGCCCTCTCTTCCATTACTTTGCCTTTGGCTGAGGGCACCTACCACTTGACGGAAACGTTGGCCAGCAATGACTTTAAACCACTCAGTGTTCTCTCTTGCAGAACTGTTCACATCCCTGAGGCCAGGGATGGAATTACTGATCTGTAAACAGAGGGGGAACAACCGCCAGATCCTGGGGTCCAATTACAAGGATTACACTGTGGAAATGGAGACTGAGAGACATTTAAATCCTGAATTTCATAAACTCAGAAGATGGGTAATGTCCCAGGTTTGGGGCTTTGGGGTGTCTTCACCATTGCTCGCGTACTCTGTGTCTTGTTCCTGTTGTTCTGCGATGCCAACCACAAGGGAAACATCGCACGCCTCTGCAGTAGCCATCCTTCCTTCCCCCATCTCCCCAGGCTTCTGGCCTAATCTGCCCAGTGGGCTAACGACGGGGGACCTCCCACATCAGGAACACTCTCAGGATTCCTAGCACTGGAACTTCAAGTGTCTAAAATGGATGTCCCTAAGATAAATGGCCCCACCCTCCCTTATCTTTTCTGTACGGTCCTTCAGAGGCAGAATGGATTACATAGCTTAAATGAAGCAAAACAAAAATGATCACCTATTTGACATTTATAACATGGTAGTTTACTGTATATACAGGTACATGTGTATCTGTATCTATGTATCAGTGTATCTATCCATCTGGCTATCAAACCAGAATTTGGATTATAATTAGTTCGCATTGACTGAGAAGTTTGTACGACTAAGATTCTTTGTGTCCTCAGGGAACTGGAGAGTGTTTTTTTCTAAATGACTCTGTCTCTGTAGCTGGGACTTTAAGTTCTACTACAAAAGAACGTGACAATATATATAATATATAGTACATATATTATATATATAATATATATATGACAATATATATATAAAATCTTGTCATGTTCTTTTGTAGTCTCTAACTCCCAGTCAATGGCTTACCAGAAGTAACACCTGTCTGTGCCACAAAACTTTGTTCAGACTCAATACAGATAATCCCACAAAGCCCCATGATATCCTTATTCATCAACTGTGCAACTAGGATGATGGTGCATTGACGTTAGGTTGGAGGACTGAACTAAATAAGCTGGAGACCGATCAGCTGGGGTGATTTGGATTATTTCCACCACATGGGTATAACTTAAAGATACGTCTCATTCTCTATGAACCTTAGCTCCGTAATCTGTCAATGAAACAAGATCTCTGTCCTGATCACACAAATCCAAAAAGATGTTCACTTTTTTTTTTAACCAAACCCTTAATAGGTCTTAAGAGCTATGTTTCTAAGGGACTTCATGAAAATTATGGACTCAGAGTCACCTCCAAAATGAACCATTAAAAATAATCCAATTTATTCTCCTAAAGGTCCAGCCTTTTCTTGCACAGGAGTATAGGAGGAGACATGATTGAGAGGTGGGCTTGGCAGTATGTTTTAGAAGGCACTGAGAGCCAGACAGAGATTGTAGCTGAGAGTATGGAAGATTTGAGCAAGGGGATAAATTCTGTGAAGGAGAGGAGAGCAAAGCTTCCAGATTCAGAGACAAATTCAAATGGAGCCTCAAAGTAAAATTTAGAACATAGAAAAGTCAAACTTCAAAATCATTTGTTTTATTGAGAAAAACCTGAGAGACCTTATATTTTATTTCAAAATAAGAAAAATCCACAGGGAGAGTTTTGGAACAAAGAATATAATGATTTAAAAAAGAAATCAGGGTACATGACCTCTAAGTATTACTGAAATTGGGGCTAACCTGGAAAATTAACGTATGGTTATAAACAAAGCAGTTCTAGTTTCTCTGAAGAAAAGAAACACCTGGGGGATAAATATATTCACAACATTGTGAATCCATTTTAATCCAAAATCCATTCCAATTTTATCTAAGGGACTGTAAACTCTTGTTAATAAGAAGATATATAATATATAAAATTGCAAAATTCATGAAAAGTAGCTAACTTCTTTTTCTATAAGTTCATTTACTGCTTTAAAGTTTTTAATTGTTTAGCAATTATAGATTTTTTTTTAAGTAGGCTTCCTGCCTAGCATGGAGCCCAACATAGAGCTCCAACTCACAACCCTGAGATCAAGACCTGAGCTGCTAACAAGAGTTTGAACCTTAACCGACTGAGCCACCCAGGTACCCGACAGGAAATTTTTTT
>CM053605.1:38421522-38438004 GCA_028646535.1 Procyon lotor
AAACCTTACAATTTAAATAGTTTTTTTAATGTACATTTTTGTTATGTAGAAGTATGTTTGGTTCTTTGCATCAGGAAGTTGAATCTACTGTTTAAAGATTTCTTTTTTTAATTTATTTGACAGAGAGAAACACAGCAAGAGAGGGAACACAAGCAGAGGGAGTGGCAGTGGGAGAAGCAGGCTTCCTGCAGAGCAGAGAGCCCGATGCGGGGCTCGATCCCAGGACCCTGGGATCATGACCTGGGCCGAAGGCAGCCGTTTAACGACTGAGCCACCCAGGCGCCCCGAATCTACTGTTTAATTATTTTTCCTTCTCTCATAGGAAATTCAAAGATAAGATTTGTATGAGGGGGACCTCATGTCATAAAAGAGGGTCTGATATGTTTTCTGTTTTCCTTAGTATGTTGTTTTAACTTGTGCAGTGCAAACCAGCTGTTGCACATCTAGACATCACACCTGCATCCCAAGATGGAGAAGAGAAAAGGCAAGATTATCCAACTGACTCTTTCCCTTTATAACAAGGAATAATATAGGTTTGACCATAAATGTTTATTTAATAGTTGCAAAAGAGTATGAGGAAGTAATTTCAGTTGGGCATGTTTTTTGAACAAAAATCTTCTCAGTAAGGAAGAAGAGAAAATGAATAGGTCACAAGAAATATTTTCCTTTTTAATATTAAGACTTCTTAATATTTTAATTGCTTAGAACTTTTGTTCAACTTCAGTTTTTACTAAAAACTTAAGGGGCTGTTGCCTGTACGCCTAACAAAAAAAATCCCTTCGTGTATCTGTTTATTCATCACTGAGATACCGGAATAAAAGGTAGGGCCTGTCCCAAATAGTACATAGCCCTATAAGGTGTTTGTGTGTTTGTCAGGCTGGGTGAAGACAAGACAGGAAAAACGCAAATATGTTTCTATATAAATGATACATGAGAACTAGTTACTAAATATTACTAGCATCATAGAGGGAGTGGCTGGATGGAGATAAGGATGGGAGCACACAAGTAGGGAAGGATTTCTGAAAGACCTGACAGGTAATATTTGTCATGTGTCTTGGGATTTGAGTTGGTCTCCACAATGACACCAAGAACTGACTAGGGGCAGAAAGGAAGTGGAATTGAGTGGCGACTCACATTAACTCTTTCTTAACAGAAAATCTGTCTCAGGAAATTGGATGTCCACTACACACAGTTGATTAAATCTGCCTTTGGAATTAGTTTCAACCTATTCAACTTTTTTTTTTTTTTAATATTTTCTTTATTTATTTAACAGAGAGAGATAGATCATGAGTAGGCAGAGAGGCAGGCACAGAGAGAGGGGAAGCAGGCTCCCCGCTGAGCAGAGAACCCGATGTGGGGCTCGATCCCAGGACCCTGAGATCATGACCTGAGCCGAAGGCAGAGGCTTTAACCCACTGAGCCACCCAGGGGCCCCTTAACTTTTTCTTTTTAAGATTTATTTATTCTTGGGTGCAGAGGGGCTAAAGGAGAGGGAGACAGAACTTCAAGCAGACTACGCTGAGTGAGGAGCTGGACACAGGGCTCAGCCTCACCATCCTGAGATCATGACCTGAGCCAAAACCAAAAGTCAGATGCTTAACCGATAGAGCCACCTAGGTGCCCCATTAACCTATTTAACTTTAATATCAAATAAGGACAATATAAAATAAGTCATTTGATTAAATTTGAACCTGCAGGTATTTTTTAATTGTTTATTTTTGATCAATTAGATATAAATATCAGGCTATTAACCCGTTTGAACAAGTGTCAGTGATGTTGAGATATAGGAAGGAACAAACAAAAATCATAAAAACTACAGGCCCACAGGGCGTTACTTCCAGGAAAGAAAATATTAAATTAGAGGCTGGAAGGGAAAAATCTATTTCTTCATGAAAGGCTTTTTCATTTATATGTCAGGCAGCCTATATTCCTTTCATGTCAGGCATCTGGAAAAGCAGAGAATGATTGAGGCACAAAAATCACCAGATTCACTCCAATAAAACTTAACAGTTTTATAAGAAATAGACAGTTCGCAGATATTTTACAATAGCGCTTTCTGAGGCTTGTAAACCATAGACAGAGGCTTAGATCAAAGCCACAAGACATGTTGAGGTTTAGCTTTTGCGTGAGTTTATCCAGAAACAACGGAAACATGATATCATTTCACATCAGGGAATAAGCCAAAGTGGAAACAGCACAATTTCAGTGACAGGTTCAGTCTGTGGTCATGTCACGCAAGAAAAGGGGAGAAAAAATAAGAGGTCCTGATTAAAAAAAAAAACAAAAACAAAAACTGTACTTCTCCTTGTAAAAAATTACCATCAAATTGTGATGCACACGTTACCATCAAATCATGACCTGTGTGCTCAGAGAGAAATTACCAGAATAAGAAAACCCAGCTGTTGAATATATTATATGCAACAAGTTAGAGACCTGTTTTTCTTTTCTCTTTCCTTCCCAAATCTCATCTTTTGATAGGAGAGTGTCGAGCTTCACTTCAGGCCAGCAAGTATTGGTAATGATTGGATCTGTGAAGGCTGGAAGGAAAACAGCGTCCTCTCTAGTTTCTCCAGATAACCATAGAAAACCTAAAGGACCGTTTTGATAATAAGCACATTTTATCTCTCCCAACCAAAAAGGCAAAAATCATTTCTCTTCGTCCAGTGAATGACGATCATATTATTTTGTACACTTTTTAATTTTTCATACAGATTTTCATCTTACTCTAAGCAAAATTTAGTGTTTATAAAGATCAGGTCGATGTTTCTTAATGAAACATTCTATTTAACTCTTCTTGATTTTTTTGTAACTAAAGCCAATTCTTTGTATTTTGTAGTTCTTTACACTTTCAGTGCCTCATCATCTATTACTCTACTTATTACTCCCCATCATCTTCTCTCTCAACTAAATAAGCAGAGATTTACCATCCTTCTTGTAGGAAAAAGGAAGGCATGAAGAGGTTAAGTAACGATCCCAAATGGCACATCAAATTAATGTTGGAGTTAGGACCAGAAGACTGTCTCCTTAACCGGACTCAGAAAACAACCAAAGAAAATTTGTTAACTAGTCACATACTTTCTTTCCCAGGTAAATATAGCTGATCTGGGGTTGCCTGATCCATTAAACTACTCAGAACTTCCTGGAACATTCTTTTTTTTTTTATTGAATTGTACAAAGAGCATCAACAGTTGCTATCGAAATCAAAATTGAAAATGTTTACAAATTTCATTGAGAAATTCTCTGTTCTTCTATCATTGTTGGACACAATATACAAATCAACAGTCAAGCCAAAGAATTTCTGCTCATCTTCTTCCATGTGTTTACAATAACACAAATATCTAAGTTAAATATTTTTAGATACGCTGCACTTAACTGCTTTAAAACTATAAAACTTCAGTAGTGACTAATACATCACTGTTAAACACTTGCAAAATTATATTACGTGAGTTTTGTCAACAAACCCCCTTCTCTCTTCTTCACATGTCGTGTCTTTTTTCCAAATCTTTTCCCCCTTCTATCTCATTCAATAGTTTCTTTCACTGAGAGAGTAATCAAGTAAATTCACTTGAATTAGGTGCTGAGTATTGCATTTTTATTTGTAGAACAGAATTATTTTACTTTAAAAAAATGAATTCTAGAGAAAGAAATGAATTGCCAATGGTAGAACATCAAGGATCAGTGGGTTACAACTAAGGTCTCTCAAGTTCTATTTATTTGAAATTCACATAATTTGATTTTAAAAAAGTACTCAGAGGTGGAAGCCTGATTGAAAAGGTAAAATCTAGGGGCGCCTGGGTGGCTCAGTCGTTAAACGGCTGCCTTCGGCTCAGGTCATGATCCCAGAGTCCTGGGATCGAGCCCCGCATCGGGCTCCCTGCTCGGCAGGAGGCCTGCTTCTCCCGCTACCATTCCCTCGGCTTGTGTTCCCTCTCTCGCTGTGTTTCTCGCTGTCAAATAAATAAAATCTTTAAAAAAAAAAAGAAAGAAAGAAAAGGTAAAATCTAGAAGTAATTCTGAAGCACCATAAGGGACAATTGGGAAGCATCTGCTAAAATACTATGAATAGTAATGGAACCATCGGCATAACTAGCACTCACTCTCTTTAGCAATTTTATCAGTTATTCTAATTTGTCCCCATTCTGTGAATGTCTGGCTCTCTGTTTTACTGTTTACTCTGCTTGAGGACTGAAGTCTGTCTTATGCCGCTTAGAAATCAGGAACAAAGCTTCTTCCTCTAATCTAAAAATGTGCCATACTTCAGACATATTTGCAGGATGATTTTTAGTGCAACAATACATAGTTGGTTTGAAGGCAATAAAAACAAAAATAAAAGTAATTGAATCAATTTTTATCGTGACAAAGGCCCTAGGAGGTAATAAGTTTTACTATGACTATATTATACACAAAACTGAGGCACAGAGAGTTTAAATAAATCCCCTATAACATACAGCTCACCAGTGGCAGAGACCAGGTTTAATCTCTGGATTTAGATTCCTAGAGCCCACTGCTCATGATTACACCCTATTACTTACACCGTATTATATTATAATGTTATATATCACCTCTGATGATCAAGTTAATAATTATGAGTTAGAAAAGCACAGATCAAGTATTTTTTTTAAACTCTTAGCTTTTTTTCTGAGGACAAATGTACTAAATTGGAGACTGGGAGATATTAGTTCTTTATTCTAATTCAGCTCTGAGGCATTGTGCCCTTAAATTCCTTGTGCTTCACTTTCATTGTCTGTATAATGGAGTTTTTAGAATAAGTAATTTATAAAGCCCCTCAAACCCCTCAAAGCCAATTGTTCTTTTGAACCACATTCTAAAGAGTATATCCCTCCATTTCAGTAGTCACCTTGTCCTTAAAGTGGAAAACTTGAACTAGGATCATCAGGGTAGTTGAGGAGAGGAGGACACAGAGTAATCCTCTCTCCAAACTTTGGTCACATTTTGAAATAGGCTTAGAAGGCAGACTGGGTTACTTGTATACTTGAATGTATTCGCCATATAATGAATTAGAGCCTAGATATACCTTAAAAGACAAAAGGTGGATTAAATGCCATATAGAAGACATAGATCTTAGATCTTGAAGAATGTATAGGATTTAGCTAAGCAGAGTGAATGGAAGAGAATTCCACATGGAGGACAACGTCATGGGAACAAATACAGATGCAGAAATGAGAACCATATGTTTAAGGTCAAAACGAGGGAAGCTGAAAGATACTGAAACACTATTTTCATTTTGGCTTATCTTGAGAAATACCATGGGATAGATAAGTCAAGGTTGAGTTGTAGAATTTCTTAAATGTTGGTTATTAGTTATCAGGGGTTGCATAAGAAAGTGCCACAAATCTTGTGACTGGAAATGACACCTACTTATTATCTCAGAGTTTCCACAGGTTAGAAATCACGCATGGCTTAGTGTCATGCAAGGCTGAAGTCAAAATGTTAGCTGGAACTGCTGCTACCTTATCTGAGACTCAGGCTCCTCTCAATCTTGCTAAGATATTGGGAGAATGCATTACCTTGTGGTTGTATAATTCATGGCCCCAGTTTCTTGCTAGCTGTCAGTCAGGATTCTCTCTTACCAACTAAAAGTTTTCCATTCCCAGTCCACCTGAACCAAATGGGAGTTTGTTGCTTCTTAGTGGTCAGCAGCAGAGTATCTCTCTGATGCTTCACCTTCTTTTATCAAGTTCACCTGACTATACCAGACCCACCTGAGATCTCTTCCTTTTGACTAACTCAAAATCAATTGATTAGTAACAAAATCATGGGAGCAATACCCCATTACATTCACTGGCCTTGCCCAAATCAAGGGGAAGGGATTATACAGGGAATATGCACTAGAGGATGGAAATATTGGGGGCCTCTTAAAAATCTGCCTACCAGAGCTAGACATTGGAAACATTATGTTATAATAGGGTATCATTAGAAGTTTGCTGCTGTGTGTGATAATTTTGCTATACAAATCAGGCATAGAGAGGCATATCATCATAAAGTGTTTGAGATTAATGCTGGATGGTATGCCCCTGCCTCTCAGATACCTCCATGGGGCTTAGGACATTCATTCTCACAATTGTTGGTAGTGTTGTCACAGCCTAGGAATCACTTTCTGCATGGGCACTACCTCACCTAAGATTTCACTTTATCCTCAGGGAAGGCTATATGCAATGGTGAATCTAAATAGGAAGTACAGAGTCTCTCGAAGTCATTCAGATATTTCTGAAAAGCTATTCTAGCTACAATGTTCCCTATGGGATTATTTGAGGTCTTTGTTGTAATTGCATTGCATTGCAATTTCTACCTCTCCTTGATCTTACTTTCCTCATTCCTTTACAGATATTACTATTGCAAATTTCCAACACAGAGTCTATTTCCTCATGAAAGTGACCTATGATAGTTAATACAGGGTATGGTCCTAGAAGGCAAACTCTAACATGATAATTTGGAGGAAGATCACTTCTAGCAAATTGACAATCATGACCAATCACTGCTAATGGGTAGAATACTGACATAGCTTTGAACACAGCAGCAGATGAACATGATCAAATGGAAAGGATACCTGTGGAAGGGAATACACTGTTAGATGCAACAACGCAGGGATTTAAGGGCTTAGAGAATGTAATATTTATAAGGACTATGGAATTAGATGTCTGTTGGTTGGGTATTGGATAGATTAGGGGAAAAAAAACAAACCCAAAACAAAAGAAAAACATGGTTGACTAAAGGTGATTAGTCAACAATTAAAGACAGCTTCGGAAAGCCAGAATGTGTTGGCACAGTGAGAAGAGATAAATGCATTCCCCAGCCTGAGTGATCAGGCTACCTTGAACCCTTCAAGCCTACAGAAAAGTCCCCAACTTCCCTGTTAAAGGTTTGTACTCCATTTGTTTTTAGAAGCCACAGGAGTTTTAAAACAGCAAGACCAGCAATATATATCCCTTCTTGGGATGTACACCCATCTATCCTCTGTGCCACCAGACCCAAAACTAGAGTAGAGTCACAACATAATTTGGCAAAGGAAGTTCTGAGCTTGTTAATGATGGAAAGGAACTACACCCCCAAGATGCTTCAGAAACTAGACCATTTCAGAATCAAAGGAAAGAAATTATAAATTTGGATGTGATAACTTATTGACGTGGGAGTATTCTCTTGTGTTATAGGAATTTATAGCCTGAAAGTACAGCAGTGCTAACATGCTGATGAGGTGGTTTCTGAAATGAAAATGACAAAAGATCTTCTGAGGAAGATGGTGGAATAAGTTTTTTAAAAAGTCTCACAGAGAAGTATTGCTGGAGTAGACAGTCTACATAAAGCTAGAAAACCCACCAGCTACATCCCTCATATCACCCAGGGTATGCTCCATTCCCCAGAGTGATAGGGACTATACTTGTGGGAGGAGCACCAGCCCTGTTGACAAGAGTGACTGAACTCTTTAGGTTGATGATAGATGGTGTTCATATAGAACTCAGCTTATAGATAGCAATGGGTTGGAAAGATTCCAAATAGAGTTCAAGTGGAGGCATTTAACCATCAGAAGAAAAGTACTGCAATTATTGTAACAAGCAACACGTTTGGTCTGACAAGCAGAGGTCCTTGTCCTATAAGAAGCAATGGAGAGGGGCACCTGAGCAGCTCAGTAGGTTAAGCTTCTGCCTTCAGCTCAGGTCATGATCCCAGGGTCCTGGGATTGAGCCCTGCATCAGGCTCTCTGCTCAGCTCAAATAAATAAATAAAATCTTTAAAAAAAAAAAAAAAGAAGCAATGGAGATGGTCAACAGAATATGGCATCCTTATGAGCAATGTAGATGTTCAGATAAGAGTGATTCAGTCTATAGATATATGGTCTGTGGTCAGTTAAGAAAAATATTATTCAGCCTATATTTCTAGACGTGTAATGCTGCTAAACTATAAAATAATACAAATCGAGAATGGATCATCAGAAGACTGAGGCCGGCTTTCCCAATAAAATTCCACAAGCTTTTGTCAAATATGGGAACTGAGCGGTTTTCAGAGCCAGATCCCAGCTGAAAAAGGAGAGATCAAATCTGCAGGAATAAGAATCCTCCTTGCAACTCTACATTGAATTTATATGGTAATGATACCCCTAGACTTTCCTCCAAAGGATCTATGGCTAATTATTTGAGCCATTGTACACTGAGGAAGGGAAATATTTTGAAGACAGCTGGACACAAGATATCATCATAGACCCTCCATTAGGGTGACAGTGTTTGGAGCTTGCTGATTAATGACTTCCTGGCCAAAGTTCAACTTGTAATGGGTCATTTGGGGTTTTGGTCAGTTCTTTGGTACATAAATTTATAATTTGAATGAATGTACTTATTATTAGATAAAACACCACAATTTATTATTTGGTCTGTAGGGTCAGAGATATTGCAGTGGAGTAGATGAAGTGGAATCCATTTAAACTAGACCCTCCTCATCTACAGATGCAGGATTGATGGTCCCACAAAAATTGAATCAAAGAATAGAACAGATTAACTGAGTCCCAGGTAAATAGTATATGTTTTGATCTAGAGAATCAATGCTTTTCCATTCTATGGCCCAGTAGGACAGTCATGATAGAAAATCCTGAAAATGGGCAAATCTTTGATAATGCATTTAGTCATCCACTTCTGAAGGGGGGTTTCCTCTGACAGTTAATATAAACAAATTCACAGGCAGTGGTGAGTGAGCTGGTTGGTTGTTCAGAGACAGAGGGAAAGACTGGAGAATCAGGAACAAGGATAATGGGTTTATGGCATGTGGATAGTGCTATGGGCTTGAGCATGTGAGGATTTCTGTATTGCATGTTAATAGCCACCAGAGAGCATCCACATGGAGGTGACAGTAAACATGCAGGTGTACACAATGACTTTTTATACATAGCCAACTTTTGCCTTCAACACAGTGAGTAGCCTGGTGACAGAGACAGAGGCAATGCATATGTCCCAGAGCCTGGGCTCTCATACACTAAGGCTGATCTCGCCATTGCCATTGCCAAATGTCTCATTTTCCAACAATAGAAAACATCCTACATTACTTGCATAGGCACCACTATCTGAGCAGGAAAAGTAACATTTGGTGTCAGGTTGATTATATTGGAGCCCTTCACCGCAAAGGCCTAGAAATTCATCTTTTACTAAAATCAATATATATTCTGGGTGTGGTTTTATTTTCCCTGCCTGTGAGACTTCAGAACTTAAAAAAAACATTTGTTCTATAGACAAAGAATTCCTGAGTAACATCTGATCAGATCGAGTACCTATTTTACCTTACAGAAGATACAGTAGTGAGCACATACCCACAGGATCCACTGGACCAAACAGATGCTACACAGTCTAAAAGCTTAACTGCTGATAGCACCATGTCTTTTTGACAATGCGCCGAAGACATCAATCTGAGATGATCTTCTGTGAGCATGGAGAGTCATCCTTCACAATAGAACATATACCTTCAACCAGTGGCTGTTATCAGTGATGTGTCACTGATAAGTAAACTATATGGTACAACCAAGAACTGTGATCCTGTTTACAATTACTCCCAGTGACCCACATGAGGAATTTGCGCAATTTTTGGCTCTGTGGCTTCAGAAGTCTTGGTTTCTGATGCAGAAGTGCTCCAACAGGAAAATAGTGGGAGTCCCCCTAAACTGTGTGCTATCTGTGCCATCACTTACTTCATGCCCCTTGCACAAGAGATCTTCAAGCAAAGAAAGGAGTCACTATCTGGGCAAGAGTAATTGACCCTCCACCATGGCGTGGGGATCACGCCAGGGGCCCGGTGATCTACTAGGACACTGCTTGGTAATTCCCTGCCTCAATTTGGTTGTTGAGTAAACAAATATAGAAGCCATAAACTAAAAAAAATATATATTTTTATATGGTACTCAGAGGCTGAGCCTCCTCAATAATAAAAGTCTTGCTCTCCCTTCCCCTCTGAGCATTTACATGAAAAGATGAGATACCCACATCCCTCCATTAGGATGTTCCCAAGACACTATTGTTCCCAATTGCCAGAATCATTGTCTTCTAATGGCTCAGAGCTGAGTCCTTCCCCAGGAATTACTTCTGGCTGAAGGGAGGAGCCTCACCCAAAGTAACTGCCATTCTCTGAAGTAAACTGCATATAATTACTAATCCATGAGAGGGCACAGCACCCTTTCCTTAATTCAGAGTTTCTCTGAAGGGTCCTTTAGTCCTGGCGGTCCTGGCTGGATGGCTGAAGCCATTTTGCATCGCAATTCAACATGGCGTTCTGCCCAGTCAGGCTTCTCTCACTCCTGCATGGGTGTCATTACCAAGAGCAACCCCCAGTGAACCATCTGCCTGCAAATACCCCACCTTAGTGTGTTTTTCCTGGTGAACACGTCTTATGACATTATTACATCTTCATTATTTTATTTTATTTTATTTCATTTTTTTTAAGATTTTATTTATTTATGTGACAGAGAGAGAGATCACAAGGAGGCAGAGAGGCAGGCAGGGAGAGGGGGAAGCGGGCTCCCCGCTGAGGAGAGAGCCCAATGTGGGGCTCGATCCCAGGACCTGAGCTGAAGGCAGAGGCTTTAACCCGCTGAGCAACCCAGGTGTCCCACATCTTCATTATTTTAATGCATAATTAAAACATGAAGCAAAATTTCCCTCGTCAATCTGACTCTTACCTCCCAATGTCATATTTTCCAAAATGTAGGTCTTTCCCTAGGGGTTGATTCTTAGAATTGATAAAAGTCTTGGACCATACTTTCTTCCTAGGACGCTGGAGAAGTGGGATCTTTTCCCAGTAGTCTCACCCACATGTAAAAAAAAAAGCTACTACCTGCTTAGCTTTTCTCCTGGTTTGAATGCTCATGAGATCCCTGTTAAGTTGCAGCTCATGCTTCTCAAATTCAGCAGCCTCTCCCGTATTCATCCTCTTGTATCTCTCTGATCCGAAGCCCAGTTTGGAACTGTTTACCCTAGATCTTTCATTCTGGGTAATCTATCCATTAATAATTCTCAAGTTTCCTCTTTCACCCAAATTCCACATTTTTGCTAAAAGTCTCTGAACTTTATTCTAACTTCATGCAAGGAGAGCAACTCAGTGATTTCAAACCTGGGAATATCTCAAACACACAATTATTATAATACATAATTATAATATATTTATATAATATAGAATATAGAATAATTATAGAATGATATATAATACATAATTTAGAGAATTATGTAGGGCAAATACAAATTTAAATTGTGCCTTTATTAGCAAGGTCCCACATCAACTGTCTTTAAAATATTTTAAAATGGTCTTATTTCCTCAATTAAATTTGATCAAATATTTCTGAGTCAACTCTAAAACCATAATATCCTTTGAGAAAAAATACAATTTTGTAGATATGAGCTGTAAAACCAAGAAAAATGATGAGCAGGCATATGAGAGAGTTCATAAGCAAAACAGATGCTTATTAATATATTCTATTTATAATCGAAGGTCATTGAAAAGGGTACTTTATAGTAACTGTTAGCAAGCACTTAAGAGCTAGAAGGAAGGGCAGAAGATATCACATAAAATAATACTAAATATAAGGATGTAACGACATCCAAATAGAAGTGAAACTATCAAAATGTGAGAAGAGATTTATTAGTGAAAGAGCAAGAATTTGTACTTAGGAAAAGGAGGCTATTAGAAGAGTTCAGAACCATGGAAACCACATATACAAATTTTCAAGAGGAAGAAGGATAAGGACAGTGCCTTTAAGCGATAGATAATTAGTTTCTACTCCATGTCTACCATGTTGAATGAAGCATTGTTGGACACTTTGTCAACAGCCATTTACAGTTCATCAGTATCTGAGCTGCCCAAGTACTCCTATTTCCTAAGAATTTTAGTCAATTTTGGTTTGGGTTTGAATTTTTCCTTGGGATGAATTTCAAACCATAGAAAAAGCACATCGTTTTTTGGCTTCCCAGTAAAGTAACCTGGATTATATTTTGTGGGACTCTGGGTTTCGTAGCCATGCTCAGCACAAAGGCTTCTGGCAGGCACAGACCCATTGCAGAAGCCGTGCCAATGGCCACTATTGGAGGGGTAAGCCCTCCCATAGACCAACATTCCTGTTTTCAATTATGCAGGTCTTGTTATGATTTACTTAGTTCTGGACATCCAATCCTGGAAAGATTGACTCTCACTTTCACTAGAGATATCATATGGAGCAAATAGGCAGCTCAGAATTGCAGATCATTTTATGAGGCAGTCACAAGGAACTAATTCTGCAACAATATATCAAAACAATTTTTGCTGTTAAGTCATTTAATGATATATAAAACAGTTAAAGAAATACAAGGTTAAGCCCTTTTATATTAACTTCCTTGATGCTTTATGATTATTATTTTTTTTTACCTAAGACTTATTGGAAGCATAAGACTCTCATTGCCCTAATAGCACTCCTACATTCATGTGGCATTTATAATAACAGTTATCATTTAAGTTCCTATCTAATTTAGATGCTTCACATATTCATTTCATTTTATTTTTAATTCTACAATTTATATTTTAAAGGTAAGAAGATTGAGGTTTAAAGATATTAAACATTTGTTTTCCGAGGTCACAAAATTAGTAAACATTAGAGGCATTTAATAAGTATCATGGATTATATTGATGCTTGTCAACTTTTGTTTCCCCCCTATTCATTTCCCTTCTCTATCCCTTTTCTGAGGAGCTGGGGAGGAGACATGTACTTGCTTTGGCCAGTGAAGTAATATGTATTCACTTCTGAGCATAAGTGATGTGTGCCGCTGCCCGGCAGAAATGTTGAGTCAGCAAATGACTCGTCATGCCTCTTTTCTCTTTACAAGATCAGTAATGCTGCAGTTGGGGATGGCTTCTTCAGCCTGGAAAGGTCCGCCTTGGAACAGAACTGCCGCATTTTGTAATGACATGTACTGTGAGTGAGAAATAAACTGTGTTCACCCCTGATACATGGGGGTCACTTTGTTGACACAGCAGATCTTAGCCTGGATTGCTTCACTCAATACCATCTACAAATAGAAGTCATTGTGACCTGACTCAACACTTTTCCTATGACTATTCTATTAATTCCTTTTGAGTTGTTCAAGCATGAACATCTCATATCGCCAACTTGATTAAAATCCTTCCAAGAGCTAATATAATGCATTATGTTTACACTCATATTTTTCTTTGCCAAAAAAAATTGTTCTGCTCAAGGTGTTTACATGATATCTGCTGTGAATGAATGAGATTATGTTCATTTATTTACATTGTTTTGTGGATTTTTTGCATTTTTTTTTAATCCACAGCCATACAACTGCATATAGGTCTTTCCTTCTGCATGAACTTAAGAATATTAAATATCTTACTATTATTTCATCCCCCCCATGGGTCTTTATTTATCTTTGACAGACAATAGCCCTTAAAGTGAAATAAACAGGGTCTTTGAAATAGCATTGGAATATGTCATTTGTGACATTTCTACAACTTAAAAAAAAAATCTTTTTTTTTTCCTACTGAGTTTCTACTGAATTCCTATAAAATTAATGCTCACTCAGTGCTGCTTTGACTATCATCACTTCTATATTTCTGATGCACTCTAGCCTTTTTTAGACTTAACAGGCCTTTCTTCTTGTGACTAGGTCTAGAAAAAACTGGCACTTTTACAGTTACTTTCTTCTTATATCTATATTTTGCTTTTTTAACTTTTTAAGTGTTATATTGATAAAAAATTAGCCAGCGACCATATAGCTTACCACATATCTCAAGGAGTTCTTTATGTTTTTTTTAAATAAACTTTTAAATTCAGAATAGTTTTAGATTCACAGAAAAATCACAAAGGTAGAACAGGGAATTCCCATTTACTGCGCACTGATGTCCCATGATTAATATGTTTTAGATTTGTTACAATTAAGGAACTAATACGGATGCATTATTATTAACTGAAGTCCACAAATTATTCAGATTTCCTTAGTTGTTACCCAATGTTCTTTTTTCTGTTTCAGGATCCCATTGAAGGGTATTCCGGTTGCTTCTAGTTTTCAGCAATAGTGAATTAAGTTGGATAAATACCTATGAGAGTAGTTGCTGAATTAAATGGTAAGGCTTTAGTTTTGCAAGAAATTGGAAAATGTCTTCCAAGGCCACTGCACCATTTTATATTCTCACCAGCAATGGATGAGAGTTTCTGCTGTGCTCCATCCTTGCCTGCAATTGGTATTTTCAGTGTTCTAGATTTTAGCCAACTATTATTTAATACGGAAATTCTAGTTAGGGAGAAGCAGAAATCATCACAAATAGCCAAATCTCTAGCTTTTTATACAGTTCTTTTTCCTGCAAATCATTAACCAAGTAAGATGTTTCAAAGTCCACTTCAGAATGCTTTAACATCGGTTATTTTGGGACACTGAACACACCATTAATTTTATCTTAATGCCTGGATGTATTTTTTTCTATAAAAAGAAGTTAGAACCCAAGTTGCAACTAGCAACCAGAGGAATATTCTTTAAGATATGGTATCAATAAGTCAAAAAAACTAAAAATATATCACTACGTAATCCAAAAGTATATCACATGATTTGATATTTGAACCATTTATTTCTATAGAAGAATATCTACAACTTGTGGCTTTTACAGTATTCAACCCACGTATTTTGTGACCCTTTCACATGTATTGGAATAGAATTATAACAACAGCAGTCAGAAGTTTCTATCAAATTACTCACACCATTTCATGTAAACTGTGAAAACCCTAAGTTAGAGCAGTTGATAGTCGACTGATCCTTTCATCACAGAACTGGTACCTGATTTCTGCTCTACAGAATTAACTCAAAAGATACTGGATAAAGTTTTCTCTCAATTGTATCATGCAGAGAGAAAAACTATAGAGGATCAAAAGAGAGCATTATTTATATGGGCAAGCAAATGTAAAAAATATTATGTAGAGCAAATTGGCATTATGCAGCATTAAGAAATGTACATAACATTTAAGAAATAGAAACCCATTTTTGTGAATTTGGTTTATAAACTCTTGACCTAACAACGAGCGTGTTTTATGAATGTATAGCGCTTCATTGTATTCTTCTGTTTTTTGTTTTGTTTTGTTTTGAAATTTGAAGTTTTTACAAAAACTTAACTATAGTGGGCCTGACTGTCTCTCATCCTGAGTCTGTCTGGAATATTGGATTATTAATGGAAACCACATCATTTTATACTTATAATTGCCTTGGCTCTAATTCCTACTAATTCACAACTAGTATGAAGTGTCAGGTGATAAAGCCAAAAATAACTTATAAAAACCTCTGAATAATTATGTGCTTTAAATGAGAAAAAAATGTGAACACGGTGCCCTGCATTCTATAGGAAAAAGACATATTTTGTGAATACAACTCATTTAGGCAGAATAGAGCTATTTAGATGCAAATCCCAGCTTCACTGAAGGTATAACAGACAGGGTTTGCAACTGTTCTTTGTTTAAGACACTATATCTAAGAAAAATAAAAGTCATTATAAAATTGCCATTCAACACTGTCTGCTTTAGAACCACATTTCTGCAGTTTGCTAATAACTTCTCCGTATTACGCTGATCTGCAATTTTTGAAACCATATTTTTAACCCAAGTAGTTGGCATAATTTCTAAAGCAACTGCTTTATTCTGGGAAATCTGGCTGCCATGATTAGTGGTTTGAGTACAGTATTTCCATACAAGTAAGTTCCCACCGATGTACTTGTGGTTTCTATATTCTATGATGAGTGCTGGATGGAAAAGACTGTGCATCTTACAATAATCTTTCTGGCCACATAGACATACCACAATTTGTATCAGTAATCTTGAAATTTTGGCAGTCATAAGTATACATGATTCTTGCCAATATATATTCATTATTTATACCATTTTCTTTTGATGTTTTAGCCTTTAGGAAATGAAAGAAAAAGAAATATGTCTGTAAAACAGCTCCAAAGTTTTCACTGAATACTCCCAACTACTTTAATAATTGCCTTAAACCAAATTCAGGATCATATTTCTAGAAACTTCAGTTCTTTATGTCTATGTGGATATGCATCTCTTGCTGGAAAGGAGGCAAAAGGGGAAGATAAAACCTGGGTGCAGAAATTTCAAATGTTCCAGAATATGTGTAGTTAAGGGCCATGAAAGGATCGGTGAAGGACAATAACTTTTTTTTTCTTCCAATCTATATCCACCCTGGAGAATAGACTCTAATCAGCACAAAAGGACCTCATCAGAGAGGCCTTTGAACATAAAGCAGCTGTTTTAAGTATTAAAAATGTGACTTCAGTTTTCCTCTTAAATACCATCACAGCTGACCTTTTGAAACAGAAGTTTCTCTCTGCTTGAAATTGCTCATTCTCCTGAAGAACAATAATCAATTAATGCATTTATTTTAATCTTGCTTGGCCTTTCTCTAGAGCAAGCACATTCCAAAATAGTTCTGTGTCCTTTAAATCCTAGTTACATTGTCTCGTTTTACA
>CM053605.1:38438504-38469828 GCA_028646535.1 Procyon lotor
CCAGAAACTGTAAATTGTTTATGAGGCCAAATTCAGATGACAGATATATTTTGTTACAATAATATGGCTTACTATCCCTTACAACTGGGAGCTTTTATATAAAAATCCAGATTTCTGACCTCATCTCCTATATTTAAAATCGGACAACTCTGTATTGGAATCGTTCATTTCCACAAGCCAACAATTAACTGGAACTGAGTTTTTCCACTTTGCGAGGGCATACCTGAAGTTTTCCACAACACCACCCAGTCAGCTTCATTTGAGTTACCTGCCAGGTTTCACCAGCCCTCCTCATTAGGAAGAGGAAATAAGGAGCAAAGCAACAAGAGAGCTGCAGTTGGCACTGTGCTTTCATTTAATAGGCCCTGAATATTTGAAGAAAGAAGGAAAACAAACTAGGAAAAAATGCTACGATAAAATAGTTGAGGAGGTGGATAGAACTCTTGCTTCCAACTTCAACAGCTACTCATTTAATTACCGAAACTTTGTTTTAAATTTTGTGCATGAATAGGCATTGAATTTTTATGTTCGCACTGATGACTTGATTCATTGTCCACATCTCTACCTGCAGTCATTGCCTCTTTGAAGTACCTCATGTGAATGTTTTTCTTGATTCAAAGAACAGTCTAACATATCAAATCTTTGATTTTTACAAAGGCTGAAGAAATAACTTTAACAATTGGCCAAGCATTTGACCTGGCATACAGGAAATTTCTAGAATCTGGAGGAAAAGATGTTGAGACAAGAAAACAGATTGCAGGATTACAGAAAAGAGTGAGTAAACTAAACTTTTTGTTTCACATTTATGTGATGTAAGTACAGGGAAACTTGCATATCATCAAACAAATTTAGAAGGCCTGCCATTAAATTTCCCCCACACTGATTGGAACTGCTTTCACTATGTTCCTATAATTTTTCATTCCTGATCCCCTGCACAGTTTTTAACCATTTTATATTGAATTCCCACAAGAACTTAGTGTTCTCATGTGACTTTGCTTCACTTCCTGATGCTTCTCATGGGGATCAGAGCAGCAGAAGCAGCAGATGCTGGGTAAGTGGTTTCCCATGCAGATCAGATTCCTTTGTAATTAAATTACACCCTTTCTCCACTGTCTTCAAAATCATCATAAGCAAGTTTCACTGTCTTGCGGTTATACTCCAAGATTATGGGTAACAGACTGCACAGTGTGACAAGAAAACACAGAGATGAGGTATTAGAAACATGGAATTTGCACACATGTAAAAACATATTTTAAATTTAATAAAATGACATTCCAGTGATCTAGAATTTCCTGTTATTTCCCAACCTTTATCAAATAATTTTCTCCCCTGTGCACAAGAGTACATTAAAATTTTGAATAATATGAAATCCTACTCATTAATGTAGCCAATATTTTCTAAGAATAAATTTCTGAAGGTTATTCAAAAATCATTGCTTTTTAGATTCAAGACTTAGAAACCGAAAATATGGAACTTAAAAACAAAGTACAAGATTTGGAAAGCCAGTTAAGAATAACCCAAGTATCAACATCTCCAGTAAGTTTATAGACTATGTGCATGTTTTTCTTAGAAATGAGATTTCATGGTGATAAAGCATCTCTGGATCATCAGCTCTGTGATGTTTATAATACTCTGGGATCAGTAATTTAAAACATGGGTAGAGGTGAAAGATGCTAATTAAAAAATTATAATTACCTAGGTGACTCAGACAAGAGTTGTTTTTCCATGTTGCTCTTTTCTCTCGTGTTTTGTAGAATAAGCCATCCCTCAGTTCTTTTTCTCTTTGTGACATAGTCTTTCTTACATTCTTATTGATTACTATTTACTGAGCTTAGATTTAATGACCTAAGCCAACACCCCTGGAATACTGACCTTCATTATAGATGCTGGACTGTTAACCAGAATGACTTTGGTTTCTTACGTTGCATAGCAAGGGTTTCCACTGGGAGTGACACAACTGAATTTCAGACACTAAAATGAGTGGTAGTCTCAGCAGACAACTCTCAAATATTTATAGTTATGTTATTTGCTTTTGGTTTATCATAGATTTAAATTTCTTTTGCCAATACCATGTATGATCCCATTCTTTCATGATTTTGGCTAAGGGAATCTTTTGGAAAAGGAAGATGGAATTTAAAACGATATTTTTCCTGGCAAAATATATTTAAAAAACTTTTTTTCTTCTCAAATCATCTCTGCTACTGATATTCTCCAGTAAATGATATATTTTATTTTGCATTTTAAACATATTTACTATATAACTTACAGCATGATGCTATGATGCTACAAACTGAAACACAATTATGGCATTTGCAAATGTTTAAAAAGAGTTTTTATCTCTAATTTTTATTTGCAAGTCCATGTTAGTTCAATTTCTAGGCTAATTCGATGAAAAATATATATAGATAGATATCAATATCTATCTATCGAGAGAGAGAGAGAGGTAGATAGATTGCTTGCTATGCAATGTAAGAAACCAGTCAGTCTTGTTAACAGTCCAATATCTACAATGAAGGACAGTACTCTAGGGGTGAATTGGCTTAGGTCATATATATATGTATGTATATCGCTATCTAGTTCTAGAATATTTCACCAGTTCACGACCATAAAGAATGCTGAAACTGCATTTAGGGTTTCAGATTCGGTGTGCCCTGGAAATGGGTCAAAGAACTTCCTATTAAACTCACACTTTTCCATCTTTCTCACTGAAGCAGTTGGCATTAACATTGCTTGGCATATAGTGTGTAATAGTGGGGTTGATATGGCCAAGATAAGAGAGTTTGGGAGTGGGGTTCGTGTGTTCCCATGTACCTTTGTTATGGGCAGTGAGGCTGGCTTTGTTATGATATCCTTCCTGTGTTTTGTTTTTTTCTTTTTCTCTTCATCACCGTCACTGTTTGCTTCTCATCAAAATTACGATATTTTTCTTTCCTCCCTGGTCCCAAGGAACAGAGCATCAGCTCAAACTCCTTCTTTAATCTTTGGTCCCAAAATGGAGTAAAACCCGTCTGGGTCTTTTTGAAGATCTTACTGTAAACCATCCTATGAAACAAACTAGGAATAGAAACATAAATGAAGGAAAGTTATGTTTTCAAGCAATCTTAATGTGTTATTCCTGGAATTCATTGTATGTGAATAATAGCTTTACTTTGGTCTTTGTGTTTGCAAAGGAATAAATCCATTACCATTTTGGATGCAAACTGAAAGCTCTGTCTCTAGATGGAGAACTAAGATACCATGTTGAGGGGCAAGGTAGATTTCGAAGAGCAGAGGGGTCTGGGGCATGTTGATGAATGATGAAACAGCCCTCCCCTCTTTTGTCTCCTGAAAACAGGCTTTGCCCTGGACTGGCACTGGGGCAACGAAGAAGAAGGTGGGTCAGGTTGGGGGTTATGCAGGTGCATTGGTGATCTGAAGTGGTCACCACATCAGCTTCAGAAATGGCAAGGGTCAGGAGGAATGAAAAGATGACACTTGCCTCGGTTCCCATGATCCTCTGGCTGAGGTAGCCATCACGAGGAGTGAGCATGACAGTTGGCATGTACTGAAACACTGTCTGTTCATTATTCAGCAAGTCTCATTGGTAGAGTCTGTTATGTAAAAAACGATAAAATTATTCAAATAGGCAGTTATTAAAAAAGATTAGCTCTCTGGAAGTTGTCGTTTAATAATTATTATAAGCCTTGTGTCCATCTCAGTACTGAATGTGTCTCAATAGAATGCTCCACATACTATAACTAAAAGGCTTAATTAAAAAAAGAGAAATCATTTTCTCTAAACCACTTTTTTTTTAAAGATTTTATTTATTTACTTGACATAGAGTGAGAGAGAGAGAGGAGAGAGAGAGAGATCACAAGTAGGCAGAAAGGTAGGCAGAGAGAGAGGGGGAAGCAGGCTCCCTGCTGAGCAGAGAGCCCCATGCGGGACTCCATCCCAGGACCCTGAGACCATGACCTGAGCCGAAGGCAGAGGCTTTAACCCACTGAGCCATCCAGGTGCCCCTCTAAATCACTTTGTTGAACCTAGTACGTATGTGTAGAAAATGTATTGCTTCATCAATCATTATGCAAATAACTCAAACTATAACTTTACTGTTATGTTCTTTTGTCATGGTAATAACATCTTGGTATTTTTTTCTTTATTTTAACTCAAAAATTACTTGTGTTATAATTTTTCAGTTTCTAAAGGCTTATATGATTTTTGAAATTGCTGATATACTGGAAGATGTACATCTTTAAGATAAAAAATAAAATTTACTTGATTTTTAAAGGAAGGAGACTCAACATTTTTAAGTTGCTAAAAGATATATAATGTTTTAAGTTTTTGAAGAGATTATGAACAAATGCTTTTACCTTTCATTTTAGATTTTAGTTATGTAGCTGTGGAATAAATTAATATAACATTAAGTGCTATATTTATTTCACATTTCTTAAAATTATCTCCCAATTTTCTGATACTAAAAATGAACTGAATCAAATTAAATTATCTACAGTTATTTGGAATGAAATATTGCCATGCTTATAAATATCCACTCTGTTGAAGGCTTGTTAGTGATTCAAACTATTACAGTCGAATTTAGAAAGCAGTGAAAATTGTAAATAATTAAAATATAAATTTAAAGTATAGGTAACTCGTTTAATAGCTTGTAGTGGGTCTATAGTAAAGCAAATTTCTGTTAAGTTAGAACTTTTCTTAGGAAATTTTACCACCAGTTTAATAGGACAGAGCCAGGACACAAAGCACCTCAGAGTGCCACCACGTGTACAAATTTAATGCACAGTAAATGCCTATTGGGCTTGTAACTCTGGAAATGAGACATTATAGCTTTTCTTTCCTTGTTTGTTTCCTTTGCTGTCAGAGGACTGAAGGATAGAATGCTCCCAAATTGCTAAAGTTCTTAATGGTTTGCTTAAGGGATTAGAGGCAGCAATTAATGCATGAATTAAAGAAGTGCTAAAGTGAATTATGAATCCCATTATGCACATCAAAATTACAATATAGGTGGGGTTCGTATGGAAAAATAATTTGGCATCAGGTTCTCCCTGAGCTTTTAGTGTGCTATGGTGAGAGGAAGCCCCAAGACAGAGGACCCTTCTCCAATGACCAGCCCAAGATGAGTCTGGATCCTATCGGAAGCCAAATTTTTTGAAGTCACACAGAAGTAACTCTTCTGCCATATAAAACAGTCTAATTCAGAAATGGTTTTCTATAAATGACTTAACACTATAATTTGGTTCATAAAAATAAGCATATAAAACAACAGTTTCCTGAAATACCAGGATTTGCTAGTCAAACACAATATAGTCCACATAGAGCAAGTGTTAGTCAAAGTAAAAGAAAAGATTTATCTCTAATCTTAGCTTTAAAATAATCTCTTTGGGAAGAGGGAGTGAAGAGAACAAAGTAGGAATGGGATTATGGAGGGATTGTGAAATTAAAAGTAATGTAGAAAATGAAAATAATTCAAATCACTGGTTTGGATGTTGTTCTTATCAGCGTGTGATGAAATAGCAGATAAAGTCAATTATGGGAAGCATCAGAAAAATAAGAAACATTTTTGATTAGATAACTAGAAGATCGCAAGCTATTTTTCCTAGCAAGAGGTCCAAAGTTATAGTTGAATTTCTGTAACACAGAACAACGGTTAAGAGAAATCAGATATTCTCATAAGAAATTACAGTTTTAGAGATGTTGATCTTTTATTCTATATAAAGTCAAAAACGAAAAATGTGTGACTCTGTTGAGTAGAATATTCCAGACTGAGAATCTTTGTACTTTAAGAAGTCACCATGTTAGAACATAGATACATTTCTCCACACTCCCCAAAGACACCTTATGGAAAGGTTGCTATTTCTTAGATGGCAGCCAGACATCCCCATTTGTGTTATGTACATCATTGTAAATTAGTCATTCTCATTTGTTTTGAGGATGCAAACTAAGTAATTTTGGTTCAAACTTCTAATGAAATTCTTCAACAATTCTAATAAGTCCTTTCAAAGTTTCACTGTGTAAATTGTAGTTTTGTTTTTATTTTTCCTAGTCCTACTAAGTTATTACTTTTTTGAAATAGTATCTTAGTGACAGGTGTTATGTATTACAATGCATATCACTTTGATTTTTATTTTCTCACATTTGCCAGCTGCACACATTAGATAAGTTGTGATCTGTTATGGCAGCTTATAAAATATTTTTTGAATATCAAATACAGTCATATGATATTCTAGGCTGTTGGGTTTTAGCAGCCTATGAATTTCAGCTGTTATAGGGAACAAAGAGGGAGATGGGTAATCAACCCAAAGGTAAATGAATGAATAAGTTTAAAAATTCAGATTTGATATATGGTATGAACAAAATTAAAAAGAGCAGATTAGGAGAGAATGGGTGGGGACTTAGAGACAGTGAAGAGAAAGGGAAGCCCTTTCTGCGAAGGTAGCATTTGAATTGAGACCTGAAGTTGGTCAATGCAAAGGGCTGGAAATAGTGACAAGACCTTTGTGCCTAGAGCATAGTGACCAAGAGCCAAAAAAAGTTGGAGATGACATTGGAGAGAGAATCAGGGGCTAGATTTTATAGGCCCTGTAGAGTTTTTTTTGTTATTTCTTTTTCTTTTTTAATTGCACTGAGAAGTTACTGGTAGGTTTTAAACAGGATATTCGGGGATCATCTGGCTGACGTATGCACCGTGGTCTGTAGAGAGGTCAAAATGAGGTCCGAAAAACTGTCTAGACTATTTCAGTAGCTTAGGAGACAGAGAAGAGTGAACTTGGAGGAGAGTGAAATTCTAACTCGTTGGAATTCTATCATTTAAGGTGGTGCATATAACTTCATACCTTTTTTTTTTAACATTTTATTTATTTATCTGAGAGAGAGAGAGAGGGAGGGAGCATGAGTTGGGAGAGGGGCAAACAGGAAGAGGAAGAAGCAGACTCCTGACTGAGCAGAGAGCTAGTTGTGGGGCTCCCATCCCAGGACCCTGGGATCATGACCTGAGCTGAAACCGGATGCTTAACTGACTGAACCACCCAGACACCCCTAACTTGATACATTTTGAAGTAGAGCTTGCAGGAATTACTGTTGGATTGATTGGGGCTATAGAGTAAAAGAGGGTTCAGAATTGTCCCTTAGGGTTTTATCCTAAGCATCGGGTTGGTGATGCCATTTTTCAAAACAGACATGGCTTGAGAAAGGTGCGTGACAAAGATTTAATATTTCACTTTGGCTCATGTTAATTCTGCCTACTGGACAGTCCCCTGGAGATGCTATTAGGGGGTTGGATATTGAAATCTGGAATTGAAGAAGGACATCTAGGCTCGTGATTATAGCACTTGAGTGAAAAAAGTTTGCTCTTTTTCTGTTACCATTTGGACTGTTGTTTATTGTTGTTTTAGTTAATACACCTGGTATAAATTTTCCCAGTGTGAGGTTCTAGAGTAGTTTAATTCTAGCTAAGGAAAACATAATACTTATTTTTTGCACAGTATTAAAATTAAAAGACATTTCTAACTACAAACCAATTTCAATATATTGAACCAAAATTCAATATATACCCAAACCCATTTTTACTTAAATATACACCAATATATACCCAATATATACCAATATTCAATATATACCCAAACCCATTTTTATTTAAAACCAATTCCTCGTATGTATGATGAATGAAGGACCAGACCTAGTTTTAATTTTCTCATGGAATATTGGCATACTATTTTTTAACTTCTTCTTAACAAATAGAATGCTTATATGTCTCCTAAATACCACTCTGTTGTTCAGTCATAGGTTCCTTTTCTAAGGCAAATGAAATAGCCTTTGATAGCACATATATTACATACCTCTATAACACACCGAAATTGTGGAAATCTTTTCATTGCTTTTAGAAATGGGGTTCTTATTTTATACAGTCATTTAGATACACTGAGAAATTTCCATTACTTGACTGTGCTGTTTGCTTTTTGCTGTGTTTTAGTGGTTTGGCAATAGATTAGAGGTTGGGTTTCCACCATTTGGTACTAATTATCTAGGAACAATCTGATTTCCATTTATTACATTCACATGGCAATGCTGCCTGTATTTATATCAGAAAAAAAGGGTTTATTCTGCCCTCCTAGCCTCATGAATGCCCCCAGAAGATTGTTCCATTATAAGATGTGGGCATAGCAAGTTAAATCAGATTGTTCCTCATGATTCTTGTGTCTGAATGCTTACATTTTACATTTCTGGCTATAGATGCTTTTAACCAAATCAGACTATTGCCAGGAAGTTAAATGAATAAAATTGTAGTCCTTAGAAGTACTGGACTTTCTATTGCTGAGTAAAATAAATGTCTCCCTTTCAATTAAATCAAGTGTTTGTTACTGGATAAAATTCTACCTTTACATAATCAACTGTGTGGCCACTGATTAGACTTGATAGGACAATTATAACCTAAAATGTGTATTTCCTTGTGGGTAAACAAAAGTGCCTATTTATCTTCCTCTAGTGTTTTCTTGACTGTTATTGAAGTCAGGATGGGCAAGAGCAGATTGTGAAAACTCTCAGTTACACAACAAGCCAAATGTGAATCTTTAAACAAAGGCATAAATTTTAAACATGACATTGATTCAAGAACATTTGCTGCCCACAAAAAATGATTACTGGTTCATGGCTTCATTTTCATAATTGTTACTTGCAAAAAAGACGATCCTAAAGAAGTAAACTCTATCTAATGGGAAGAAAAATATATCCTGTTTCAATTCTGACCACGAGTACCTGATCAAATCACTTAATTTCGTGTTGCAGTTTTCCTCTTTGGGATATGCAGACAATCCTAGCCACTTAACTCGTGGCATTCTTGGAAGAACAAATAAGATAATAGATCTTACAAGTAAGAGACCAATATCACCAAACTGTGAATCTAGAATTCTGAAAAACTACATTCATGATGCTATAAATTCTAAACTCTGGAAGTTATTACTTTAAAAGCTTACTTAAAAAGTGATGTCGAAAATGTAACATAATAGTGAACTTTGAGAGTGTGAGTCAGCATGACCGCATAGAAATTCTCCAGAATATTTGGCATCACCATTGTATTTTCTCATCTATAGTTTCATTTATAATCTACCAGTTATTTAACTAGAAAAATTTAGACATCACATTTCAAATATAAGTTTAAATAATTTAAATAATTTACTTTCTAAATTTAATTCTAAGTAGAATTATTTGAATCATGATAAATCATATTTTAATCTTAAAGTTGTTTGTTTTACATTTTAAAAGGGTATTTGGGTATTTATATTAGCAAAAGAATTAGCATCATAAAATTTTGGTCTCATTCTAATATTTCTGTAGATATTGCCAAAGAACTGTTTAGTGCAGTGTTTTTTATTGTTGTTTAAATGTATTTGGTATTTACTGAGAATTCAAACCCTTTTATGGCACTTCATCATTGCTATCATATCTAGACAAGAGTAATGTTGAAATATTCACTTTGGCCTGAATGCCCTAAGCCATTAGTTCCTGAAAGAACCAGCTACAAAACTACGACAATGAATTGCAAATATGGGCACTCATTCTTTTTTTTTTTTTTTTGAGAGAGAGAGAGAGGAGGGCAGAGGGAGATAGAGAATCCCAAGCAGGCTCCATGCTAGCCATGGAGCCTGACACAGGGCTCAATCTCACAACTCTGAGATCATGACCTGAGCTGAAATTAATAGTTGGATGCTTAACAACTGAGCCACTCATGTGCCCCTGGGCACTCATTATTAACAGGCCTTAAGAACCTAACAACATCTGTGTAATTAACATGTAACATTCCTTAGAATGGGATCAGATCTTGTGCACCTTTATAAAGACCAAAGGACTTGGAATTATAAGCATAAAGAACCAAACAGTGGTGCCATGAATTTTTTTTTGTTGTTGGTGCCATGAATTTCTGTAGGAGAGTCTAAAAATTTTGGTTTCTAGCCATCTGTTAAAATACTGACAGAATACAAAAATATCAAACTGTCTTCATCTAAACTATGTATTTAATTTCTTAAAAAAATAAATATCCTCAACCAGTTAAAAATGGCAACTTAAAAAATGACTAGCTCCTGATCCCCTAAATTTAGAAACACCACCCAAAATATTTAATGGATGTAATATTTAATTCCTTTACTTCAATCATTTCTAAGTTAGGAATCACAAACTCAGACAACAATAGAGCCCAGGCTGAGATGCTAATTATGTAATGATTGTAGTGATTAATTGGAGAGCACAGACCCCAACTAAAAAGGCACAGCGGTTACTATCAGTCATTTTCTTACAAGTCTGTGGACCCACTTTCTAGATTTTGTAACTTCTCAAGAAAAGCTCCGGATTTGAATGTGCAATCTCTGAACATTACCTGTAAGCAACCGCTTCAATATGATCAAAAGATCTGTGTGATCTTAGCAACAAATATCAGTTGACCAAATCTACATTACTGATGACCCAAAGGAAACCTGTGATGGTTAGTGTTAGAGTCTTTAACTTTAGATACTGCAACTGTTTATAGATACCCAAGCTTTACTATTTTGGAAGTGAAAATACCTTTTAAGGGAGTAGTTAAAACCTTGATTATTTTCATATTCTATATATTCTTCATTTGTATAAGTACATATTCTCAGAGTAAGTAGAAGGCCTAGTATTAACACTATCCTAAAATATTAGAGCACTTATAAGTTAGGTTGTTTTAGCCTTCAGTTTGTTTTGAGGCATCTGGTTAAGATTTTTTTAGCTAATACAAGTCATATAATAATATAGAGTACTTTCATTTATGTTATAAACCAGAGGACACCAAGGGCAACTTCCACTTAATATCATACGATGTTTCACCCACTATTAAACATTCTTATCAATTTATAGTTTAGGTTTAAAAGTTGCTCTAGTATAAATTAGGCAATAAATATACACTGACAGTTTATTATATGTCTAGTATTTTGATGTGTTATAGCTTTTAGAAAATATTTCTTTTAGATAACATTTAGAAAAATTTTGTGCACAAAGAGCTTACAGTTCTCACTTAAAATTCAGTAAAAGATGGCCACCAATCACAAAACTATACAGTAAACTACATAGACTGTAACACAGATTTTAAAATTATAAATATACATGCATACATGTGTACCTATCTACAGATAGATCCCTATGGAGAGCAATGGGGGACACAATAATTATATAACTGTATACATATATTAATAGAGTGGTAAATTATATAACTCAGACCATCAGAGATTTTGCTTCCACACTGAACCTTTCTCTCAACTTAAATCTCTCACTTTACATTGCCTTATTTTCCACTCAGCTTTGAGAAATGTGTGAAGACATGACTCAGCTTTAAAACTTCCTTCAGATTTGTGGGTTCTCCTATCATTTTTTTTTAAAGATTTTATTTATTTATTTGACAGAGATAGAGAGCACAAGTAAGCAGAGTGGCAGACAGAGGGAGAGAGAGAAGCAGGCTCTGCCCAGGAGGGAGCCTGATGGGGGACTCGATCCCAGGACCCTGGAATCATGACCTGAGCCGAAGGCAGCTACTTAACCAGCTGAGCCACCCAGGCGCCCGTCCTAATCATCATTTTGGTTTTAACCTTTCATTGTAAGGTTATCAAAATCCATATTTGTGTTGGCTGCCTCAAAATCCTATTCATTTTAAAAAATCTCTGAAGTGCGAAGTTGAGAAGTCCTGCCCCAGGGCCAATCTGTCAGGCTATATCATAGGCAATTCCAAAAGCTTCACCTGGCGAGCCTCCCTGGGGAAAGTGCCCTCCCTTTACCAGGTACAGTGCCCAGTATGGAGGAGTTGCAGTCAAGAACGCAGCCCCTCAACCCTAGGCCAGCTGTGCTCTTCCGCATAGTGTATCTGCATTCCTAGCCCTGGTGCCTATATTTGGAGGCCTCCTTTTTGGAAGCCTTTGGCCATGACCTTTTTTTAAAATGCCTGTCAAGCCCATGTTCTGAGGACCTTGAAGACTCCTTTCTCCACTCTGATTCAGTATTCAGTGCTTTTCTGAATAGGGCTCCTAGCCCTTTCTCCTTTCCCTCCGCCTGGTGTGTCCCCGCCCCTCAAAACAAAACAAAACAAAACAAAACAAAACAAAACAAAACAAAACAAATACAGCACAACACAGCATAATGCCTCAGGATCTTTAGTTTAGGGCTCCCTCAGCAGAGAGACAATGCCTTGCTTCTGTAATGATACTTCTAACCTTAGCCCAGTGCCATTTTCTGGGGGGTGGGGGGGGGACCTTGATGAAGCCAGCACCTTCTTTCTGGCCTCTTGCTTACAGCGTAGTAGTAAGTGAATAAAGGCTGAATTACTACTTCCATTTTGGCTTGTTGTTTTAATTGACCACTCTGACAGCTCAGTTCTTGCTCTCTCAGCTTTTGACAGTAGCTTTCCATACTGTAATGTAAATAACTTATACAAGTCATCCAGAAACTGATGTGCAGACCCCATATAGTATACCATTTACTGACTATCTAATCATTTATTATCTCATTTATTTGAGATGCTTAACAACCCCCTTTGCCCATCCCTGAGAAGTCTTACCATTTGGAAATCACAACCTACAGAAAGGTCGCAATGACTGGAGTCAGATTATTTTAAATTTAGGCTCTGCTTCTTACCTCATAGAGGAATAAGTCACAAAGAATCTGTGGGCTTTGATTCCCATATCTTTATTATAATAAGAATTATACTTTTATATAATAAATACTTTTTATTATAATAAATTATTTATTATTTTATTATAATAGATAATATAATATTAAAATTATAATAATTTACAATAAATTATTGTAATATTTATCATAATACTTTTTATGATAAATACTTTATTATAATAAAAATTATACTTTTATAATAAAAGTAATGTTACTAATACAAATAACTCAAAAAAATGTTTTGAGGATTAAATCTAAAATGATTATTGTAACCCTTTTTGAAAATTCTACAGCCATTACTTTTTACTAGACTTTACTCTTACTTCAGTGACTGTTTTTTTTTATTATTATGATGCCTTTTCCCGTGTCTTTACCCAGAAGCTCTCATTGAAAATAAATCAAGCTTCACTCTTTATTGTCTTCCTCTCAAGTCAAAATGATGCAACATTTTATTTAAATATCTAAAAATGTAACATTTCAGTGAAAAATGGTCAAATTAAACATTCTGGAATCTAAGGACCATTGTAATAGGAAAATATACTCAGACAATTTTTTAAATTTTTATAAAGTTATTTTGAAATTACTCATTTTTTTAACAAAATATCACTTTACTGATAAATTTTCATATATACTTTTTCCTTTTTCCTCCATGTCTTCTTTCTTCTCCTTAGTGTATTTCTCTGTCATTCCTTTACAGCTGCTGCACAAAATGTCTGATCATGAGCAACATGGGTTTCAGAGATGCCCATCTTCTTTCTGGCGTAGTAGTGATGATTCATCTTCCTGTCTAAATAATTCTTCCATTACTGTCACTCCTGTCAACTCGCCTGATTCCAGACTGTCATTGGGACTGTTAGTACCACCACCTTCTAAATGTGGCCTTCCCAAGCCAATCAGTGAGAGCAGCATCCCAAGACCTCATGTAATTTGCTAAGCAGAAAATTCTTTTTTATTATCCCACATATTTTTTTAAACTCTACTAAAATGTGCCATTTATATTATAATGAAAAACAGCAGGTATGTCTTGAATCAATGTGATGGGACCTGGTGACTTTGTGTGCCATGCTTGCTTCCTTTGGTTACCTGATAATCAGAGTTTCAAGTAGGGAGTGGTGATGGTGTACAAATCCACAGAAAGGCAAATTAGGACAGGTCACTTCAAAGGACCCTCAGAAATGGCAGCTGGGAAATTAGGTCATCAGTGATTTTGGTAAAAGCAGTTTTAGTGGCATTTCGTACAAAAAGGGCAAAGTTTCAGTTGATATGAGTTAATTAGTACCTCTTCCAAGGAAGTTAGTCTTGAGGGAAAGAGTAAGAGATGAGAGGTTAGAGGAGTAAGACATTTTTGGTTGGTTTGTGTTGTTTTCAAGAACAGTCAAGATTTGAGAATCTTTATATCCTGAGAAAGAGGAGAGAGAGGGAAGCCAGGGCAGATAGAGGGATGGGTTGATCGGGAAAAAAATATTCCTGAATTGGAGGAACTAGCTGCGGGATAAAGTTGCCTCAAAGTCTTTGGACAGTATTTGTGACTGATAAAGTGAGCATGTTGTTAAAGAAAAGGAGACGACACTAGTTTTCCTGCATGAAAAATGTACCAACAGTCATATTAGCTGAATAGTAAATCTGTCACTCTTTACACACAATCAACCTTATTTTTCTTCTATTTACTTTCATTATCTGTGAATCAGAAAAATTAATGTATTCTGAAAAGTCTAATTTTACTGTGAAACATATAAAATAATCTCTGTTCATGTTCTCTGAGGAAAAACAAGTTTTTTCTTACTACTCCTCTCCAAAATGGGAATTCTCTTTCTTTTCTAGATTGTATGTGTGCACGTGTGTGAGTATTTTTTCCCAAATGGCAATCAAAGTGATGATTCATTCCAGTGTTACATCTGGGCCCAGACTGACCCAGACATTAATGATTTTGATGGTATATTTAGTGATTATTAATTTATTTCACAAGATAGCTATTTATCATAGAAAACTTAATGAACTCTTACCCAGGCATAAAAGGCACTGCAGTGAATGCAGTAGTTGGCTGTCATTGTAGTTATAAATACAAATTATACTCTGCAAAATTTTTTTAAGCTGCTATCAATTGCATTTGAATGGTCATATTTAACAAGGTACGTAATGTTATTATGTTCAGTTATTTCTGTTTCCAATTTATTGAAATATATTACTGAAATCATGTTTTTATATAGTTTCTAATTTTTTCAATTCACTGATACCAATGGCAATTGTTTCTAGATGTACAAAAAAATCCAGTATCTTTTAGATCTATCTGGAATAGCATCGTCACCATTTTTGCCATCATCTTTAAGGTCATCGTTGCAGAAGTTTTCTGTTGCTTTCTTGCCAATGAACACTTAGTGTGACTGGTTAAATCATATGGAATTGCCAACATTTGATCTAGAAAATGGCAAGTTCATATGATTCAACTGAATTTGTTCTTGTTTATATATGTTCTCTATGCATATGAAATATTAAATATTTAGTATTATAATGTGTCTACCTGAAATACTGCCTTACTTCACATTATTTTCATTGCAGGCGGGCAGTGTGACAACTAAGTCACCCTCCACTGACATCTTTGATATGATACCGTTTTCTCCAATCTCACACGCATCTTCAACACCTACTCGCAATGGCACACAGCCGCCTCCCATACCTAGTAGATCTACTGAGACTAGTAAGCTTTCTAAACAAATCAATATTCTTGGCTATATTTGTGTACATTTTAAATGTTTAATTGACACTTTATAGAAAATTACATATCTTAAGTTCACTAAAAGTGTTAATTACCAAAGAATTATATTTACTTGTGCCAAATCAGCTAATGATATTTAACTTTATGATATGATAATTCAGCATATACTTACTAACAACATCACTATTGCATTTGAAACTATTTTATGAAAAATGGTATTTTGGTATAGGGCTATTTATATCAAGAGAAAGCATTTAATTATATTTTATTTTATTTGGGGTTATACTTTTAATGTCTTAATGGTTAAAAACAACTTGGTAATTATTTTAATATTTTGACATGTTTAGTAGAGGTCAGTTTAAGTTTTTTGTTATTTAAAAAATAATTTTTTTGTTATCAGAGTATATGAATGTTCTTAAATATATAAATATATGAATTCCATAATTTATTTATTAATCCCATATAAGTGTTCTCTCTTGATATCTAAAATACTATACATGCATTGCTTTTCTGATTTACCTTCTATACATTTGAAAGGAACATAAGAGTCTCTTATTGATGAATTAGAAAGCATCCAACAGATGCTTATTTTAAATGTCATGATTGTATTTTGACCTGTGCCCTTTCACAGAAACTTAAAGAATAGTTCCCAATGGCCATGCTCAGTCATTAAGTCCAAAGGGAAACTGAAGAAAAGAGTTTTACAGACTATGCTTTATTGCATTCTCTCTGGTTCTCATTTAGACGTTTTCAATATAACTCTGAAGTTTTAGCTTGGGCTTAAAGTATGTCAGGGCCTTTAATTTATTTGTTTCCCCCTGTGGAACTTACCAAAATATATTACACATTTTAGATATTTCATAAATTTTATAGAATTAATTTGTAAATGCAAAGTAATAACATTAGAAACTTTAAAAAATCAGTTCACAAAAATATGTCAGTACTTTTATATAAATTGAAATATATATTTAAATTCCTTTGAATATATTTTGTGTCAATGCAGAATATTTTTTCAGGAAATAATCTATAATATATATGCCATAGTATGTTTTTAGCAAATATTTCCAATATCCTGATATCATAATGGGACTTTTTTTTGTCTTTATGAGTGTCCCACATCTCTTCCTTTACTGTTTTTTAATTCCTTGGACTTAACCACTTGTTTACTCATTCATTATTTAGTCCAGTGGGCATTTGTATAGCGTATATTCTAGACTTGGGTTACAATCTGGAATTTGAAATATAAATTAGCAATATATCTACAAAAGAGGATTTTAATCCAAGTCAAAATATAAATTGAGAAGAGCAAATAGATTTGAAAATATTTAGAAGGAATAGTATATCAGGATGGTGACTGAGAGTTCATAATCAATTATGATTCAGGATTTTAGACTGAATGCTGTTAACAGGGAAAACTGGAGGTAGAAAAGATGAAAAATGCATTCCGTTTTAGAACTGATAAATTTCATATGCCTTTGGAAAATCTAGGCAAAGATGCTCCAGTGGTTTTAAGGAATTTTTTTTTTAATTTTTATTAACATATAATGTATTATTTGCCCCAGGGTACATGTCTGTGAATTGTCAGGCTTACACATTTCACAGCACTTAACAGCACATACCCTCTCCAATGTCCACACCCCAGCCACCCTATCCCTACCCGCCCCCCCGGGCCACCCTTAGTTCGTTTCTTGAGTCTAGGAGTCTCGTAAGGAATTTTTTAATGAGAAACTGAAGTAACACTTTGCTACATTTTTAAATATCTAATGATCCCGAGTGCCAAAATTTAATAAATACAATGGAAGAGATGGGTAGATAAATAGAGAGAGAAAGAGAGAGAGAGAGAGAGATAGTATAGGGGTATCTAGAATTCTATCTATCTTTATAGCAAATACTTGGAAAAATGGTACAGACGGACTTATTTGATACAGCATTGCTGCAAACCTTTTTAATTTGTAAAAAACCACGCTATCTGTGAAACACTGTAAGGCAAAGCACAATAAAATGAAGTATGCCTGTAATGAAAATCTTTATTCCTCTTGATCAGCTCCTCCTCCTTTTCATTACTTCATTTCTTTTCACAAACATCTATCATGTGTAAAACATTGTTGGACGGGCTTGTGGTATGGTGGTAACCAAGACAGTCCTCCAAAGAAAAGTTCCTTTGTTCTCCAAGTTCTGATTTATTGCCTTACCAACATCAGACTGAGGAAAATAACAACAGTAATAATAATACCCATACCCATATAAAATACCTACTCATATATATATTTTAGGTATAAGGTGACAATAAATTCCCATTTGTTTAGAACATTTCTGGCTTATACATTTGTCCTGGTGTAACTGTTGGTAGCATTCCTTTCAGAATTAAACGTGTCTTTATTTGGATGATAAAGTATATGTCCCTCTTATTTATACAATACTTACCAGCACTAGGAACTTATAAAAAAATTTTACTTCTTTAATTCATCAATTTTGAAAAAAAAAGACAGTTATAACTAAAAAAGCAAGAGTCTTTTATAATGAGGGTTACAGATTAATTTAGAGGATATGGTAGAACTCAAGGAACATAAATATTACCTCTTACGTAGCATTGAATTTTGAAGATATAGTATTTCTTAATATAAATTCTCACACACTTACATAATTTTAAAAAATTGTGTCCTTTAAGGCTGAATTGGAATTGATTCAGAAGAAAGAAATTTCATAATTTTTAAATTTTTAAATAATAGGCCATAGTTTTATCAATTACAAACATCAATTTTAACTTTGATACTTCTTTAGTATGTTAACCAAAAAATGTATACTTGAGAATATATGTTACAGAGAACTTTTTGATATTCCATTATTTCTATTTTTTAAAAAGAAATTTGTTTCTGGGATAGGAGACATTTTTAAAGAACCTGTCCCATTGTTTTTATTTAGGAAGGTAATACAGTTTCACAGTACATTAGACAATGTGCCTTAAATTTTCTCTAAATAAATGTGAGATTAAGGTATAATGATCTATGAGTAAAATTACCAGTCTACCTCAGTCCCTCATATTGCTTCACCATCTTTTGTGTTACAAAGGCACCAGTAAATGGAATAGGGAAGTCTCAATAAGTAATACATTCATTGTGGTAAATTTAAATTGCTTCAGTAAAAATTGCTTCAGTAAAAATACTGTATTATAATACAGTAATTTCAAATATTTGGTGAATTTGATATTGAGAAGTCTTCATGAAAGATGCAGAAACCGCTCCGGATAATAATTTCCTGAAACCAAACAGTCTTGAATATTGTCGTAAATGGATCTTTGCTTCTTTGTTGGTGTTTAACCTAGTCTAAGCTCAGGAAAGCCCAGCATAAAGTGCGTGTGGATAGGAATTAGTTCTTTATATAATCCTGCTTTTGAAACCTAACTCACCTTTGTCATTTCATTTACTAGATTATTTTTCTCCTTTTAGAACGGGACCTGTTTGGAGCAGAACCTTTTGACCCATTTAACTGTGGAGCAGGGGATTTCCCTCCAGATATTCAATCAAAATTAGATGAGATGCAGGTGACTATTTTAACAGATTGGCCTATAAATGGTTTATTTCTTTTTAATATGAGACACAGAAAATGTTATATATCAAAACTACCCTTTCCTTTAATTATTATTACTATAAAAACGTACTTGAAACAATTACTTTGAAAATATCAATATACATTTAGCCCTAAAAATATTCCTACGCTTCCTGAGGATGGGTTTTTATTTTGTTTTGTTTTTAATAGTGCGATTTACAATGGCAATAATATGGCTCTTTTTTATACAAAATTACATGGATTCTAATGGTTCCTTACTTTGAAATCCAAAAATTACAAGGCAGTTGTACAGGTTTACAAGATTTCATCTCAGTTTTACCAGTTATGGAGTTCAAACTGTGAATGGGTAGATGAAGGAAAATCTTTCTGAGAGTAAGATCAGTCTCTTTGAAAAGAGGCACCGTAGCCATGGTTCATAACTTCTGGACTCTTTTTGGAAAAGCAGACACCCAGTGACACCTTCTTTAGTAATATAGTCCAGTTGGGTTTTCACTTCTCTCTCCCTCTTTTATTTTTCAATTCTCAATTGTAAGGGGAAATTGGTTTTAAAAGCTTTTTATAGTGGGCCATGATCAATAAATAGTCTTAAAAGCACCAGAAAAAAAACCTTCTCTCACTTTCTCTCTCTCTCTTTTTTTAAAGATTTTATTTATTAATTTGACAGAGAGGAGAGAGGTCACAAGTAGGCAGAGAGGCAGGCAGAGAGAGAGGGGAAAGCAGACTCCCTGCTGAGCAGAGAGCCCGATGCGGGGCTTGATCCCAGGACCCTGAGATCACTGGGATCATAACCTGAGTGGAAGACAGAGTCTTTAACCCACTGAGCCACCCAGGCACCCCAAAAACATTCTCTTTATATTTGCCTTTTACATGTTGGTGAAATTATTATATCCTGTTTTTTATCAAAAAGACTATATGGTAGAATGTAGGCAAAACCAATTATAGGAAGTTGATTGAGAAGAGGCAGTGAAGAGGAATCATTCCCATTTATTAGGTGATTCATTCTCTGTGCTTCATTTTCTGGACAAAACAATTAATGGTGAATTCTGAATTTCTAACACTGGTGAAACACCCCTTCCTAGAAAGATAATATAAATATCCTTTCATTCATTTTGGACCACAGCTATGAAGCAGTCATCTTCTTTTCTAGGTATTATATGAAGTTCCCTATTGTTCTAGATATTATAATGCCTGCATCTTAACAGTTGAGTTATTTAACATATGCCTTAAGATTTCAAAGAATATGTTAAAACAGCATTTCTTAAGTTGGGTGATGGGTAATTTTCTTTTACATAAAAAAATTATTTTAAATCCTTTATATTGACTTAATTTTTAACGTTTCTTAAATATTCACCAAAAAAGTTATAACTTATCCACACAGCTTCTATTCCACTATTAATTCAAAAATTATAAATTAAGTAAAAGCAAAATTACAACACCTAATAAAATTCAAATTAAGAACTTCAACAGGATGGGTGATGTTTGGTTGAAACCAAAACCGCTGATGTCAAACTTCTATTGATTTCAGCAAGTACCCTGTTTGGTGGTACAATTTCTCTCCCTCTTTTCTGTATTTCAGATACTATGAAACTTTCACTCAAATAGTGCATGAATATTTAGCAAGAATAGTTTTTATTTCACATGAGTTCAGTCCCTTTCCTTTTTCATTAGTTTTACCAATTAGGTTTGTGCTACTTGGGGCTAATGCTTTTATAAGAACAAACATAAACATGGGCACTGATGTGGTGGCGTTTGATCTCGAGCATTATGCAAATTACAAAGAGTATTTTTCTATTAATGTCTTTTTTAGTTTTCACAAGACTGAAAAATTTCTATAGATTTTTAAAAATAAGCCTACATCTGTAGATTTTTGTAGGAACTAACTTTGAGAGACACTATTGTGGAATGATTTAGTGATGTGTTAGTTAAATAATGTTAAGCTGTGGTTATTTTTGCTTCCGTTTTTGTTTTTGCCATTTCTAATATTTTCTTAATGTCTTTTTTATTCTTTTCTGCTTTCATGGTGGGTAGCGCCAGAGATGGTTGGTATATTATTTTCATAATAATTTTAAACAACTTACAACTTCTTAAAGCTAAAACCTTAATATTTGCATGCTTTACTTAATAAATATTCAAACAACAGCTTCATATGGATGTTCCTGATTGTTCTGTTTAAAGAGGTTTTATAACCCATATTTTAAAGTTATTTTTTTCAGTGATGTAGTCTCTATTGCATTGTCCACCTCATTGCTTGTCTGATTTTTTTTGTTTTGCTTTGTTTTGTTTTTAGTTCAAGATTTACTTGCAAGGTCACTTTAACTAAAGTAAAATAATATTTTCTTCATCTAAAGTCTGTGACAACTTTTGTTATTAATCTTTTTAGCCTAATTAAGCTAATGCACATATTTGGCTACTATTTTTATTGTTTTATAAAGTGTAAAAACAGTATAATACAGTGGGCTGTATAAATAATATTGAGTTAATGAACCTAGTGAGATATTTGGGTTTTCTCTTTCACTTACAGAGGAATTCATAAAAGTATCTTGTGCGTGTCAAGATTTAAGCAGAAATGTGAAGTCATATTTTATTATAAATTGTTAGAAAAGTAAATATTTATTTGAAATCAATAATGTGGTTATTTAATTTGACATAATTTAAACTTCCTAGTACGTGTCACTGACGGGCAAGTCAGCAAAATAGTATTGATAGCCCAAAAGTGTTCCTTCTAAGTTATAATAATTTAATTCATTTATAAAGGAGCTTGGCAAGAAGGATGAAAGAATTTTGCATGGAGGAGTGTTAAGTCAACTGGTTAATAGTTTGGTAGAAGATCAATGCACAGCTGTAACTTACAACAAATATCCAAGTAAATTTCAGAAAGAATAGTCAATTTAAATATTTGAAATACAATTGAATATTTATCAGACTTTTGATTTGGAAAGAAATTTTTATAAGGAAAAGAAAAATATGTAGTTTTATAGTTTCTGTAGATTTCGTAATTTTTTTCTTTTCTCTTTAAGAATATATATCACATATACATAATTAAAGTAAGTAGACAAATCATTAGAAAACTTAACTATCAGATAAATAAAAAAAACAGCAGTTCACAAAAGACCACAAGTGGCTAATATACATGTGGACATGTTCAATCTAACCAAAGAAAATCTACGAATTAAATAAAGAACTAGAAATGCTATTTTAATCAAGCAAAATAAACATTTCATTTTTAAAGTTTTTTAATTTATTGTACTTATTTATTTTATTTTATTTCCTCAGTGCAAATGAAAGTGTGATGAGATAAGCCCTCTAACTCATTGCTGGGCCAGGGTCAGTTAATAGCATTCTTTTGGAGAGTAATTTTTAGTAAAGCTTATAGTTTTATTTGAGATCAGAAACTTTAATGAGATCTATTCAGAGAAGAAAATGGTTATAAATGTGGAAAATTTCTATGGGAAAAAGCTTCTAGTTAACTTTATTCATAATTATAAAATACAGGAAACAGTTAAATCACATTAAAAATAATAGATTGGTGGCTTCCAGAGGGAAGAGAAGTAAAGACACAGGGTATTAAAAGGCACAAACTTCCAGTTATAAAGTAAATAAATCATAGGGATGAAAAGTATAGAGAATATAGTCAATAATATTAGGATAACTTTTTATGGTGACAGATGGTAACTACACTTACTGTGGGGACATTTCCACAGTATATATATATTGAATCACTATGTATATGTATATAAATGTATATAAATATTGAATCACTATGTTATACACCCAAAACTAATATAATATTGTGTATCAACTATACTTGAATTTTTAAAAAATTAATAGATTACATAATCATTAAATTAGTTTTATGGGGACCCACTAGGGAATGTTTGTTCCACTAAGTTTTAAAAAGAATATAGAAAATTATATAAATGTGATATATTAAAATACATAAGAAATTTATGTGTAATATATGGTTTTTATATTTATATTAAAATTGTTGAAAAAAATCTAGAGATAGAAAAAAAAAGGAGACTCAAAGGACATACCTCAAGATGTGAACATTCTTGCAGAAGACTGGCTTTTCCTTCCTTGACATACTTTTCTCCCTATTTCAAAATAAGACAATGTAATGGGGCAACAGATTTCATCAAAGAGCATATTATTAGTACTATGTTAACAATAAAGTTATCTTTTGCATGATACTAGTTTACAATAATTTCCATCACTACATAAGTTAAAGAAAGCTTTGTTTACATCCAGAGTTTTAAAATTCAAGAGGATGTGGAAACCTGAGAAAGATTCACTGATCATTAAGTCGTGACTTACTAAATGAGACCTAGGAGGAAAGGTCAGAAACTGTGTGAGAAATTTTAAAACACTGTATCAATCCTTTCCAAGTTAATATATGTTCTATCTATCTATCTAATTTGCCAGATGACATAGATCCTCACATACCCAAATAAAATATTTATACAAAACAGTGAATTTGCACTATCTTTAGCTTTAAGTGTTGACTTCTCAAGTAGTTGGCAGCTGTTTAAAATAATATGCATAGATATGACAAAATATTTCTTCTTGTGATGAAAACAGGCTTTAAAAAAGTAAAGGTAAGTACTCTGACTTTTACTCAACTGACTGTAATTTGTATTCTAAGTTCTGGGAAGAAGTTTTGAAAAACCTTTGCAGTGGTGGCATTGCCCGGTGGTCTTTCTGCTGTAGATACACTGAAGAGCATTTTAAGAGCATGGCTTGCAGATTCGTGATTTTCTCCTTCTCTGTGATCATGTTGACACTGGATTTGTGATAAGGACGTTAGATACCTATTGTAAGTGAAAGTAATTTGGGGGAAGGCAAAGGGATGCACAATTGGCTAATACACAAGTAGGTACAGTTAAATGAAATAAAATGCGAAGGAGAACAGAGGACAAAAGCCTTCCCTCTGAGAGACATTTTATTTTCTGCAGGAATAGGCTGTTTACCTTTCGCTCTAATGTATCACGTGGTCACCCCTTACCACAGATGACCTCCCTGAACAAAATTTCAGTTCTGTCAGTAAGAGAGAAAGGTAAAGTATATATGTAGGACTGCCACAGTGCTTTTACAGGGAGACCTAAAATGTGGCCCCCAGTTCCTCTGATTGATGTGAGTCCATGCATTAGCTCTCTTCTCTGCACACCTGCGCGCACACATTACCAGCAAAGGCGGGGAGGGAGGAGGAGCTAAGACTGGAGCTAGCCCGTTACCTTATACAAAGAAGAAGAGAGCTCCGAGTACAAGACACACTTTTTTGCCACTAGCTTTTAATTTGAAGTCTTAGGGCACTTGTGATGAGCACTGGGTGTTGTATGCCTGTGATGAATCGCTAAATCCTCCATGTCATCTTGTACGCCAACTCACTGGAATTTAAACAAAAACTTGGAAGAAAAAAAAATCTTAGGAGGAAAAGATTGTGTACTTGCTGTCAATAAATCAGATGCAACTTAACTTCCAGAAACATCTAAACCATACTAGGGGGAGTAGAACTCAAAGCAAAACTTACAGCTACGAGCGACAGCAGGACCAGTAGGGGAAGCTTTCTCCGAGGCAAAGTGGTCTGAAGTTGTGTGTTCCACACAGGATATGGCATTGCGTTTACTCTTAAGTATTTTACCCAGGCCCTGGACTGTGCTAACCGGGAAGAAAAGGTGAAAACTATCAGGCTCTCTCGACCTTTTCACCAAATTTGAGGTCTAGCTATCTTACTTATATTTAAATGAATGTTAATCCTGAGAGCCAACAGAGGAGATTTAAGCTACCGTAGAATGGCAGAATAGACTTTATTGAAAAAGAAACATTTAAGTCTTAAAACAACTTAATTCCATATATTTCTGTTTTCTCTTGTCTTTTGTGCATGTTAACCTCACATTTATTTACAATGTTCAAAATCCCAATGGGTGTAAAGAACTGCCTGAGATACACACTGATAGAAAAATTGGTCAAGCCAGCATTTGCCGTATTATTCCTTAGCTGATCAAAGCATGAAGATTTCAACTTCTGTTCAGTCTTTTTATTTCTTGATTACCATCATTATTATCCTTATTATTATTATTGCCATGAGCATTTCTTATTTTAATGATTTCACTCTGTTTTACAGGAGGGGTTCAAAATGGGACTAACTCTTGAAGGCACAGTATTTTGTCTCGATCCATTAGACAGCAGGTGCTGATGTCAAGAACAAGAGATCCAAGATTTGTGTTAAATTTGTTTTATATGCATATACATCATTCCTTATTACTTTATGACAGGTAGTGTATGTGTGCCAATATATTTTTGAAGATCTTAACTTTTTGCAAATTATTTTAGTAAAATGTCTTCCATTATTGATCTATAACGTTTATTTTAAAAATAAGTCACTGTAAAGTAAATCATACTTTTACATTCCTTTCTGTTTCTCTTGTAGGTGAATTTATAATCAAAAAACAACTTATCCAAATATCTGTCTTGTGTCTGAGTTCTGAATAATTAGCACCTTGAAATTTGTTTTCATTTTCCAGGCTGCTAATTTATTATTGATTCCCAAAAGCCATACCCTGATGATACCTTTCAAAGTCTTGAGGAGATATACCAATGCCAGACTAAGTATGTTCTATATTCAAACCAATAAGCACGTTACTATGCATTAGACAGATGTTATTTTGTGTATTAAAAGTTGTTCATATCATTGGCAAAATGTAAACTTTGAATATAATGCCACCAGGTCATTTTTTGCAGGTAAAATAGCAAAAATATAATTTCCAATAATAATTAAACCAAATAATTATTTATTAGTAAAAGCAAAGGAATAATGTTAGCTATTAGTTTCAATTAAACTCTGAATCTTTTATTTCATAAATAAGGATAATGGAAAAAACCAAAAATTTGCTCATTATAAAACATTTAAAATTTAATTGCTAATGAGATAAGTTATATTGCTAAACATCTAAACATCATCTGATCTAATATTTTCTAAAAAAAATTTGGAAAATATGTTGTCTATAGTTGCAATGTCTATTACCCACATTTACTTTACCAAATATATTTTTTCTCACTGAATATTATTCTCATATTTTCTCCTTGATAAACATTTTCTTACCAAATTTTATTTTGTGATGCCCCATTAGTTTTGATACTTTAAAATTTGTAACAATTATTCTTTATGAATCACCAGTATTATTTAACCATTTTAATTTGTATTCGTTTTTGTTGAACTCAGAATTTCATTTTTTACAAAAATTGAGTGGCTTCTCAGTTTGGGTTAACATGAACAATAAAATTTTCTTATACTTAATTCATAATGTGCTGATGAACTCCAACCTTTAAAAATGTTAATTTTCTATTCCTTTGCCCCTTATGTAATAGACTTTAACTGGTACTCAGTGCAAGAAGAATTTATGGTTAAAATTTGTAATTTGGTTCAGTGCATCATAAGAAAAATAGATTAAATTAATGAAAATGTGAGCTTAGGTTAGGGGTAGATCTCAAAAATAGATTTTTCTTTTACTCATGGGAATTTTTGTCAAGTGCTAAAGGTACATATTCACTAGGAAAAGAAATACGCTTACGCAATATTATATTTGTATGTATCTTCATAATGTTCTATGGTATATATAAGCTTCTTATTTGTTTTCAGTTATCTGCTAAGTTGTACCTTAATTAGAGGTTAGCATATGTTTCATAAAGAAGAATCTTTATAATTTTGTTTGTCATATAGTATTTTGGAATTTGTATAATGAGGATGTTTAGAAGCCATATCAATGGCTTTTTTTAACAGATAGAATTTGTATTTTTATTGTACTTTAAAAGCTTTATGTAATAGGTATATATTTAGTGGCCATTTATTACCAATGGTAACACAATAGAGTACTAAAATGGTATTTGCACATTTAAGATATGTTACTTTACCAATTTTTAATGGTAATCAGTTCTGCTACTGGCATGACTAAATAGTACATAATTGGTCATTAATTATGAACATTTATTTCACCAGTGCATTTTTATGAAGATCCAGTTGAAATTGTATTTCTATGTAAACTCAATGATATGTTTGATTTTGCTGAGAATAAATGATTTTAAATAAATAATTGTGTATTTACTCATAATCTCTGGTTAAGGTAGGAACATTCTGAAGCAAATTACATGACAAAGTTTCCAGGTCATAAAATGAGGCTTAAGAGTGGAAGGAAGGGAGGAAGGAATGGAGAGAGGAAGGGAGGAAGGGAAGGAAAAGAATTAATGAAATTTACTTTTAACTTCATTTCTTACAGCCCACACACATTTTAGTTTTATAAGCAAATACCATTCAGTTATGAAAACAGTGGACTCAATCCTGCTGGTGAGAGAGGTCATAATTTGGTTCCTTTCACTAGAAGTGTCTCTTGCAATAACTGCATTATGTAAACATTTCTTTTCAAAATTGAGAGCCTTAAAAAAAAATTGAGAGCCTTTTTAGCTTAGTAATAATAGATAGGGTTTCTTGGTAGACAGTCTTTGAGAGGTGAACTTGATAATAAGACTTGAGTTGTGGCTTACTGGAATATCATGAAGTTTTGAAAATTTGAAAGCAAAATATTAAGTATCTTAAAGATTCACAGGACTCACGTGTACGTTCTTTGCACACCAATGAACAATTCAACACCCCATTCAATAAAGCTCATTTATTACTCACTTTATGTGATAATGTATCGTATGCTAGTAAGAAGGACATCTAGTAACTTACTAGATTTTAAGTTGGCCTACTTAATTAACTTGGTTAAATTGAAGATGACCAGGTTCCTGCCTTTGGTTAGTTTATTGTCATAAAGGAAAAGTAAGGCAATATATGAATTAATACGTGAAAACCAATATGTTCTAAAGTACCATGTAAACTAAAAACTTCCCAGAAGACATTTATATCTAGCTGGGTACCTAGCACTGGCTAGCGTCTACAGTGTTAGACTAATGTTAGTCTCACTGTGAGACTATCAAGAAAGTCCAATGACAGTAATTTTTTCTTCTTAGTTCTTTTATTTGGGACCTGAATTTTTTTCAAAAAATTTTGATCACAATATGGGAATTTATTTTTCATGTAGAATTTCTGATAGATTTTGCATTGCATTGCATTGCATTGCATTTCTGAATGTTGTGGGGGTTTTTTTTACTCTTTTTGATGTTACTTAACCATGAAAAAAAACTAGCTGCTAATATTTTTCTGTTCCAGTGTTTCCATATACATAGTTCCAAATTCAATATTTATTCATGATTTTGGATTTCAACCTCTGTTAAATTAGTTGGAGAATCTTGGACTCAATTTTGACAACTGAATCTCAGACTCCACCTAAGCTACGCCCTTTCTAAGTGGCTAGCACACTGCTGAGATGGGTGTGCCTAGTATTGCCCTCATCCCCATATCTCATGCAGGAAGAACCTGACTTGTGTCCTTTCCTTCCCGGAAAGGCTCAGATACATCTTTCAAGAACTTCCTCCTTCAATGTCCCATCTCATAAATGGGACAAGAACTTAATTCTTAAATACTTGTTCCATGACTTTTTTTTAAATAAATATTTTGTTTATTTGATAGAGAGAAAGAGAGTGAGCACAAGTTGGGGGGGGGGGAAGAGGGAGATGCAGGCTCCCCGCTGGGGAGGGAGCCTTACTTGCTCCATGTGTTGATCTGCTATTAAGGCCCAAATGTAACCCACTTGTGGAAGTGCCTCATATAAAATGGGTTTTGTCTGGATTCATCCAAAGTGGATTTCCTTACTCTAATAAGGAGACTACCTAAAATAATTTATGGTCTTCTATGTCCTTGCTTTCAAATAAATTTTTATGAAAATGGATATTACTTAAATAGCGGAAGACATTACACTTCTCTGGATTCATTTCCTTCCATTTCGGTTCATGGATTCTAAGACATAGTACTTCCTAAACTAAAATATGCAAAACATGGCCTACTTAAGAAGTTGAGTTTAATGTCTCATTTCAGATTTTTCTGACATTACATGATAAATTGCAATAGTGGAATTTCTATATCATTAACATTGGGTTTTGTGTCACTTAATAGTACCACCATAACTGTATGACAAAAAATTTGGGTATTTCTCTTAGCTGCATTTTTGGCATTCATTCAGATGCATACTCAACATTCATTGAGTCAAACTTTTCCAGTTTACAAACAAATCTAAGTATAGGCACTTTGGAATATGCATTAAGGCTTTTAAATAGTGCTGTTTTCATTAAAGAAAACCTGGCTAGAAGCTGTAGGAGTTACCTTCTTAAAAGGATTCTCCAGTACCCAATAGACCTAATTAAGTTCTTTATTAGAGGACATTCTGATATCTCATACCATTTTCTTGACAATTCGTCCTTTATTGAACTATTAATATATTTTGCAAAAATATATAAAATACTGTCTTGGAAAATCTTTTAAAAATATTTTAATAAAGTTTTTTTTTCTCTATTTAGTCTCCAAAAAATCTTTTTTTCTCCAAAAAATCTTGAAGAAAAGTTTGCTTTGACATTTTTTTATCCTTTGGTGTCAGGTACAACATTTTGTCCATAAGCATTCAGTAAAGGTTGAATGCTTCTTTAGCATCATGCTTCTTGCTAATGATGGGAGCCAAAACTTCTAATGCTCTCTGGGAGAGAAAAGAACAACATGCCTTCCAGGTAAATGTTAGAAGATAATACTTTGTTCTCTCTGATGAAAACTTTACTGTGATTTTAATTTTATCTCACTACAGCAATAATTTGCTAAATAAAGATCTTGACAATTCTCTAAGAGCATCTACAACCACTATAGAATCATAGACTAAGGAAATTTGGCCCAACTGAGGGAGGGGAAACCAATGATTACGGAGTTTTCAAAGAGGCTGTGAGATTTAAAGATGTAATATTATACAATTAAGAGACATTCCTTATACTGAAGGGAATGGAGAACTATATTTGTTGATCATGTGTATTAACTCCTACTGTATCTTTCCTTAAATCCCATATTGTGGTCACACAGTTTTCATTGGTTTTAAATATTTTTAAGCTCATTTATTTGTCTTTAATTTTTATTGTCCTCTTACTTCAAATGACATTTCACAAGAACATGTTGGGGCCCTTCCCAGTTGACTACTCCCTCCTCTCTGTCTGGCCAGGCTGCTATGTTCTAGTCTGTTCCAAAGGTCACTTGTTCCAGTTGAAATAGCTGTCTGGATGGCCTGGAAATAATCCAGAGACTGGTTCTTTCCTGCAAAGAAAGCAAAGAAAGATGTTTGTTTCTTGGCTACATTTTGAAGGAAAAAATAAAAGAATTTTATGACTCAGTCTGCTAATAGCTGAAAAAAATATAACTCTGGGACAAATTTAAAATTATTATTTTTCAATGCTTTGTATCATTTTGCCTTTTTATATAATTCTTAAAATCAGTTTACTATCAAAATCATTAAATAATTGGTATTAGGTAGCTAAGTATATATAAGAAGTGTGTGCTGAGAAATTTTGGCAAATATTCAGCATATACTGATTTCTGTCATAAACGCAAAGACACACTCATGCTTCATTTAGCAATTCAGTTCTTCACTTATTTTATTCTTGGTATCTGCTTCAGTTAAAAAAAAGGAGCTTAGGTTGTGCTAGACAGTACAGGGAATGGGAGGAGACAGGTAATGAAGGGAGAGTCATAAATATTCAGAGATATCAGCTAACCCACACTTGGCCAAGTGGCTGTGCACAGATATTTGACCTGCTCATTTTTCAGACAGTTTGGACCATTTGTAGTCTAGAGAGTAATAAGTATGATGCAATTATGCAACAAGCCGTTTCTACAATGATTCCTCTTTAATTGCCTTTAGTTCTCTGGTAATGCCTGTAGTTTTCATCTTTTCGACATAAAAGGAATTGAAGGAAAATACCTGAAAATAAGCTGGCCCATTGTTTCATTATGTGGCAATTAGACAAACAAATATTGCTTAGAATCACTTGAGATTGATTCTAAACCATAGCTTATTTGAATGTTTAACTAGCTTTTAATAAGATTACTTAAACTGTTTACTCTAGAGCATCTCAAACTGACCTATAGAAAATCACTGAACTAGGATTTTAAATTTCATACTTTGATGTTACAGTTACTGTTATAGCTCTGATCTGAGTTTTGACTTTGGGAGAGTCATGTAATGGTGTTCCTGAAGTTCATGAACATTAGCTATTCTTGGCATAAAAAAGGAACAAAGTCCTCCAAACTAACCAAAAAATGTCACAGAAACCACATATTTCATCTTTTATTTACATACTAGTTGAAATAAATATTGAATCAATGTCTCCTAGGTAAATAGTGCATCTGGCCGGCAACAGTCTCATAAAAGGGGACAGCAGAGACCACAAAACTGTCCCCACCTTTGTATCTGTTTATAA
>CM053605.1:38470328-38595321 GCA_028646535.1 Procyon lotor
TTCCCAGAAAATATTTTGCATACATTACCTCACTTGATTCTCAAAATGAATCTGTGAGGTAGGGGTTTTTATTATCCCGACAATACATGTGCAACTTCAATTCTGTGAGGTCTCAATTTGTGAGTGGAGAAACTGGATTCAAATCCAGAATATTTGACTCTACAAGCCCTCACACTTTTTAAAAAACAATAAAATGTATAGATTGCATTTGTACAATCAGATGTGTTTTGATAAATGTATATACATATATAACTACCATATCATTAAAAATATAGAATATTTCTATCATTCCAGAAAGTGCTCCCATGCCTATTTATAGTCAAATCACATTTCTTATGGGTAATCATTGCTAGAATTTCATCACTATAAATCAGTTTTGTCTGTCTTTGTATTCATAAAAATGAGCCATATAGTATATACATATTCTTTTCTTTCTGGCTTCTTCAGAATTTCTCGGATGTTATATGTATCATTTGTTTTATTGCTGATTAGTGTTCCATCTAATGAATATACCACATTGATTTATCTATTTGCCTATTAAGGAACACTTGCATTGTTTTCAATTCTTAGTTATAAATCAAACTGCTACAAATGTTCTTCTAAAATATTTTTGTGGAAATCTGTTTTCAAAAATCTGGATAAACCTCTATAATGGAAATTGCTAAATCACAGAAGGGCTCTATTTTAACATTACAAGAAATTGTCAAACTGTTTTGCAAAATAATTATACCATTTTACATTCCCACCAAAAGTAAGAAAGTTCTAGTTACTCCTCATTCTCACTAATATCATATATTGACAGTCCTTTTAACTGGTTACCCTAACGGAATGAGTGATAATATCTCAATGTGTTTTTTTTTTTCAATATCAATGTGTTTTTAATTTGAATTTCCCCTTTGAGTAATTACATTAGCCCAGTTCCATGAATGATCTAAGCTAAGATTACTCCCCCCCCCCCGATCATTTAATGAAATATAAAGAGCAAGAAATATTTGCTAAATTCAAAGAAATTTATTTCAAAAACTTATTACAGGGCAAACATGAAATATAACAAGAATATATAATAAATAGCTTACAAATAAATAAAGCTTGTGAAAAGACCGGGTGTAATGATTCCTTCTAGTAATAATAATATATGATTCTTTTGACACATGAACCCTTTTTTACAATCAGTTAACAAGTAAGAGAGAGGTTTAAAGCTTTGCTTTATCTATATCTCACTTCACATAATTAAAGAAAAATATGCTGGTGGGGTAAAGCGTTTATCACTTATTGGGGCTACTCTTTAAATTTTATCAAGTGTAAAGGCTCCTGGGTGGTGCAGTCAGTTAAGCATCTGACTCTTGATTTTGGCTCAGGTCATGATCTCAGGGTTGTGAGACCAAGCACTACATTGGGCTCCACGCTCAGCACAGTTGGCTTGAGAATCTCTCTCCCTCTGCCCCTCCCCACTTGTGCTCACTCTCTCTCTCTCTAATAAATAAATCTTTAAAAAAATTTATCAAGTGTAACATCCAGTGAATAAAGTATACTATATTAACATTGGGAAAAAAATTGAAAAAATGATGGCTAAGCAATTTGATAGTGATTGTTTATATTAAATAAACAAGATCAATCACACCATCATGAAAATCTATATTCTAATTTTATTTTTTAAACTTAATGAGATGACTATAGTAGTTGGATAAATATTAAATCTTAATAACACATGATACTAATAAAGTGAGTTCTAGTTTTGTAGCATACTAGGATACCCCTCATCTAAATTTCAAACAAGCTCTTAGAAATTCACAGAAGTACTGAATATATAAAATACAAGGAGTAAAGAGAATGAAGGCTATGGTAAGAGCAGAGGGACCCTGGATAGGTCACAGTCATGGGAGTAATGTAACATGATGGAAGAATGTGAAATGGGAATCTAGGGTCTTGTACTGGAGTTCTGATTCTGTTGGTACCTAGCTTTCTGACTTTGAGGAAGGCACCGCTGAATCTCTCTGGCCTAGATTTACTACAGTGAGATCAAAGGGTTGGACCAAATAGCCATAGTTTATTTTCCAGGTATTTTTTAGACTGATATGCAGTTATAAGAAATAATACAGAGAGATCATGGGTACCCTTCATCCACTTTCCTCCACTGGTAACATACTACAAAAACTATTGTACAAATCGCACCAACTAATCCTGGTACTGATATAATCAAGATACAGAATAATTCCATCACCACAAAACTGCTTTTAGAGCCACACCCTCTTCCAGTCTCTCCTTACCATTTCCTTAACCCCTGAAAAACACTAATCTATTCTCCATTTCTTTAATTTTGTCATTTCGAGATTATAAAAATGGAGTCTTACAGCATGTAAGCTTTTGGGATCGACTTTTTTCACTCCATAATTATCTGGAGAGTTACTAAGGTTGTTGCATGTATTAATAGTCCATTCCTTTTTCTTGCTGAGTAGTATTCCATGGTTTGGATATATCAAACTCTGTTTAACCATCATCCATTATCTGATATATTTGTAGTTTGGGACTATTACGAATAAGGTGTAGTTGGGACTATTACGAATAAGGTACTAGAAACATTCATTTGTAGGTTTTTTAGGGACATAAGTTTTTATTTCTCTGGGATGAAGTCCAAGTAGGTCTTGTGATAGTTGTATGTTTAGTGTTTTACAAAACTGCCAAATGGTTTACCCCAGTGTTTGTACCATTTTATATCCCAACAGCTATGTACAAGTGAACCACTTTATCTATCTATCTATCTATCTATCTATCTATCTATCTATCTATCTATCTATCTATCTATCATCTATTTATCTAAAATATTTTATTTGAGACAGAGAGAGAGCATCTATTTATTTACCTAAAATATTTTATTTATTTGAGAGAGAGAGAGAGAGCATCTACTTATTTACCTAAAATATTTTATTTATTTATTTGAGACAGAGCACAGCACAGGAGAAGGAAGGAGAAGGAGAATCAGACCCCCTGCTGAGCATGGTGCCCAATGTGGGGCTCAATCCCAGGACGCTGAGATCATGATCTGAGCCTAAGGCAGATGCTTAACTGACTGAGCCACCCAGGCGCCCCTATTGCCACCTTTTTTTTTTTTTTAGTGGTTTTTCTGATAGTTGTATAGTGATACCTCATTTTAATTTTCATTTCCCTAATGGATACCAATGTTAACATCTTTTCATGTGCTATTTGCCATATGACTACGCTCTTCAATGAAATGATCCTTCATATCTTTTGCCCACTTTCCAGTTTGATAAATTATTTTTACGCTGTTGAGTTTTGGAAGTTCTTTGTCTGATATAAGCTTGCAAATATTTTCTCTCAGTTCTGGGTCATCTTATCTCCTTCATAGGGCCTTTCACAGAAAAAAATGTTTAATTTTGATAAAGCTCAATGTGTCTTTTTTTCCATTTATGGATCCTGTTTTGTGTGTCAAATCTCAGAACTCTGCCTAATCCTATACTCTGAATATTCTCCATGTCGCTTTCTCTAAATGTTTTATAGTTGTGCATTTTACATTTAAGTCCATGTTGCATTTTCAATTAACTTTTGCATAAGGTGTGAGATTTAAGTCAATATGAATTTTATTTGTCCAGAGATCTAATTTCACAAGCACCATTTATTGAAAAGGGCATCTTTTGCATTTTTCATGTGTTGTGTTGTTTTTACCTTTGTCAAAAATCAGTGGCGTATATTTGTGAGTTGATTTCTGTGTTCTCCATTCTGTTCCATTAATCTGTTTATCTATCCCTTCACCAAAACTACAGCCTCAATTACTTAAGTATGTAGTAAGTCTTGAAATAGGGTTTTCTTCTACTTTGCTGTTTTTTTTTCAAAACTGTTTTAACAATTCTAGTTTCTTTGTCTTTTTACATAAATTTTAGAATCTTCTTGTCTGTATCTACAAAAAAAATTTTTTGTATGATTTTGAAAGGAATTGTGTTAAACCTGTACATTAATTTGGAGAGAAATGACATATATATACTAGACTGAGTCTTTCAATCCATGAACATGGTGTATCTCTCCATTTATCTACATCTATTTTTATTTCTTTCAGCAATTTGTAATTTTCAGCATACAAGTCCTGTAGAAGTTTTACATCTTAGGTTACATTTACACCTATGTATTATACAATTGATTATTGTATGTTTACTATGTATTCTGTCACCTTGCTGAACTCATTTATTAGATCCAAGTATTTTTTTGAAGAATCCTTTGAATTTCTACATAGACAATTATGATATCTGCAAATAAGTAGTATTCCTTCCTTTATAATCGCCATGCTTTTGATTTCCTTATTTTGCTTTATTGCAAAGTTTAGAACTTCCAGGACTGTGTTTAATAAGAGTTGTTACAGTAGAAATCCTTGCCTAGTTTTCAGTCTTCGAAGGAAAGCATTCAGCTTTTTCACCAATAAGCAAAATTTTATCTGTAGTTTTAAATGTTCTTTATCAAATTGAAAAGGTTTCCTTATATTCCAATTTTTCTGAGAGCTTCTAGCCCTGAATGAGTATTATTTTTCTTCAAATATTTTTTAAGCACTGACTGATATGATCATGTTTTTTCTTCTATAGCTTGTTATGGTTTATTAGATGGTTGATTACATGGTTGGATTTTTGAATATTGAACAAGATGTGTACTCTTGGCGCAAATTCCACTTGGTCTTGATGCATAATTCCTTTATATATTGCAATAATTATATTTGCTAATAATTTGTTAGAAATTTTTGCATCTATAGTCCTGGGGGATATAGCTTGGTCTATGCTTATGTTTGTTTTTCACTGTCTTTGTCTGGTTTGGTATTAGGGAAACACTAGTTTCATAAAATGAATTAAGGGATGCTCTCACCTCTTCCGTTTTTTGGAATAGGTTGTGTAGAATAACATTAATTCTTCTTTAAGCACTTTATAGATTCCTCCAGTGAAACCTTGTAGGCATTAAGAGTTCTCTTTTAAAAGTTTTAAATTATAAATTCAACTTCCTTTATAGCTACAGGGCTATTCAAAATTATATATTTAATATTGGGTGATTTCTGGTAATATTTCTCTCTTAAGAAATTGATTCAATTCATCTGTATTGTCTTTTTTTTTTTTCCCGTACACAGTTATCTATAACATCCTCTTATTCTTTTGCCATCTGGAGGGTCTGCAATGAAATCTCCTGTTTCATTCTTGACATTGGTAACTTGTGTCTTTTCTTTGCCTTTTTTTTTTGTTAATTTCACTAAAATTCTGGTATTTTATGCTCTTTCAAAGAACCAGCTCTTTGTTTCATTAGTTTTCTCTATTGTTTTTGTTTTCAATGCTGTTAATTTCTCCTTTATCAGTTCTTATTTTCTTTGAGTTTATTTTGATGTTTTGTTTTCTAGGTACTTGAAGTAGGAGCTTAGATCATTGATTTGAGACTTTTCTTTAATGTATTAATTTAGTTGTCATAAATTTCTCATTCAGCACTATTTTAGCTGTATCACTCAAATGTTTATAGCGTTCTGTTTCATTTACATACAGTTCACTGTATTTTAAAAGTTGCTTTGAGAAATCCTCTCTGACATATGGAATACTTGTAAGTTTCATCTCGTTTTTGAAGAATTTTGTTATTAATTTTTAAATCAATTTCTCTGTTGTTTCAATTCTATAAAATCTTTGAGATTTATTTTATAGCCCAGGATATAGTTTATTTGGGTACCTATTCCTTTGGCACTGGAAGACCATATGCATTCTGCTGTGGTTGAGTGGAGATCCCTACAGCTATTAATCAGATCCCATTGGTGATGATGTAATTGAGTAATTGTATATTCTTGATCATTTCCTATCTAGTTACTCTATCAATTTTGGTAAGAGTGGTGGTGATGAAGTCTTCAACTAGAATTGTGTGTTGTCTATTTATCCTGTGTTTATTTTCAGATCTATCAGTTTTTACTTCACATACTTCATAGCTTTATTGTTTGGTTATAAATGTTTAGATGGCTTTCTTGGTGGTATGACCCTTATTTCTTTATATAATGCCCTCATTGTCCCTTGTAATTTTCTTCATTTGAAGTCTATTTTATCTGATATTACTATACTTTTGCTTTATTTATGTTTCCATGATATATATTTTTCTATTCTTTTCAATCTTCCTGTATCATCAATATCGCTGTATTTGCAAAAAATTTCTTATAGAAAATATATGTCTGGATAAGGCTTTTTTAATCTACTCTGACCATCTCTTTTATTTAGATCATTTACATTTAATGTGATTTTTGATACAATAAAGCTTAAGTTTGCCATTTTAATTTTTCTTTCCTGTCACCTCTCTATTTTCTTTTTTTTACCTCTCTATTTTCTTTTCACTATATTGCTGAGAGTTTTTGAAATATTTTTATAATAAAATTTTGATTTATCCATAGCATTTTAAATGTACCTCATTGTACAGTTTTTTAAATGATTGCTCTATGATGTACATTTATATATCGCAGTCTACTATGGTCATTCCTCCAGTTCAAGATACAGAAAAAAACTACTTCAACTGTCCTCTTTATAATATGATTGCCTTACATATTTCCTATATATACATTTAGAATCACAACAGAAAGTTGTTCTTTTTTTTTTTTTTTTTTTAACCTATCCCCTTACCCTCTGGTAACTATCAGTTACTTCTCTGTAGTTAAGAGTTTGCTTTTGGTTTGCCTCTTTCTCTTTTTTCCCCTTTGCTCATTTACTTTGTTTCTCAAATTCCACATATGAGTGAAATCATATGGTATTTTTCTTTTTTCTTTTCTGACTTATTTTGCTTAGCATAATATTCTGCAGCTCCATGCATGTCATTGCAAATGGCAAGATTTCGTCATTTTTTTTGTGGCTGTGTAATACACACACACACACACACACACACCATTTCTTCTTCATTCATTCATCAGTCAATGGACACTTGGGCTATTTCCATAATTTAGTTATTGTAAATAATGCTGCTACAAACATCAGGATGCACATAACCCTTTGAATTAGTATTTTTGTATTCTTTGGGTAAATATCTAATAGTACAATTGTCGGATCATAGGTTAGTTCTATTTTTAATTTTTTTGAAGAACCTCTATACTGTTTTCCACAGTGGCTACATCATTTGTATTCCCACCAACAGTGCAAGAATGTTCCCCTTTCTCTACAACCTTGCCAACATCTGTGGTTGTCTTGTTGATTTTAGCCATTCAGACAGGTGTGAGGTGATATCTCATTGTAGTTTTGATTTGTATTTCCCTCATTCATCCCTGGTGAAGAGATGCCGAGCATCTCTTCATTTGTCTATTGGCCATCTGGATATCTTCTTTGGAAAAATGTCTTCATGTTTTCTGCACGTCTTAGTTGCATTATTCATTTTTTGGATGTTGAGATGTATAAATTCTTCAATATTTTGGATACTAACCATTTATCAGATATGTCATTTGCAAATGTCTTCTCCCATTCTGCAGGTTGCTTTTTAGTTTTGTAGATTTTCCTTTGCTGTGCATTGTTCTGATGAAGTCCCAATAGTTTATTTTTGCTTTTGTTTCCCTTGCCTCAGGAAACATATCTAGAAAGAAGTCAGTATAGCCAAAGTCAAAGGTTACCACCTGTGTTCTTCTTTAGGATTTTGAAGGTTTCCTGTCTCACATTTAGGTCTTTCATCCATTTTGTATATTTCTTTATGGTGTAAGAAAGTGATCCAATTTCGTTTTAACATGCTGCTGTCCAGTTTCCCCATTCCAATTGTTGAAGAGTCTTTCTTCTTCCCATTGGATATTCTTTCCTGCTTTGTCAAAGATTAATTGACCATATAACTGTCAGCTCATTTCTAGGTTTTCTATTGGGTTCCACTAATCTATGTGTCTATTTTTGTGCCAGTTCCATACTATTATGATCACTACAGCTTTGTAATATAACTTAAAGTTCAGAATTGTGATGTTTCCAGTTTTGCTTTTCTTCAAGGTTGCTTTCACTATTCAGCGAATACACAAATTTTAAGACTGTTGGAAAATTCTAGTTCTGTGAAAAATGCTGTTGTTATTTTCTAATTTCAATAATAATTTAGAAAAGTAAAGATTTACCCATATGTTTGCTTTTCCTATTCTTTTATCTTTCCTCATGTTCCCAAGTTCCTTCTTTTATTGTTTCCTGTTTATAGAACTTCCTTTAGCCATTCATTTGGGATAGGTCTGGTAGACTCAAATTATCTTAGATTTTTCTGGATATGAGATTCTGGATGGTTCTCCCACCCACCCTGCCCCAACACTCAAAATATATTGTGGTACTTCTTTCTCGCCTTTGTGGTTTCTAATGAGAAATACACTGTCTTTAAGACTGATTTTTTGCTATAGGACTTATGTCCTGTGTCTTCAAGACTTTTCTTTGTCCTTAGTTTTCAGAAGTTTAACTATGATATATCTTGGCATGGAATTATTTGGGTTTATCTTGGAGTCCACTCAATTTCTGGAATCTATAGGTTTATCCCTTTTGTCAAAATTGGGAAGTCTGTAGCTATTATTTTTCCAAGTGCTTCTTCAAGGCTGTCTTTTTTTTCTTCTTTCTTTCTAGGACTCTGATGATACATAAGTGTTACCTATTTTGTTACAGACTAAGAGATCCCTGAAGTCTTGTTTTCTTTTGATACTGTGTGTGTGTGTGTGTGTGTGTGTGTGTGTTGTTTGTGTGTGTATGTGTGTGCATGCACATGCCTATTATCCCTGTGTTGTTTAAATTGGGCATAAAATGCCCAATAATCTCTTCTTTTTCCAGGTCACTAATTATTTCCTCTGTCCTCTCCATTCTGCCACTGAGCCCAGATACGGAGTTTTTCAGTTGGTTATTGTAGTTTTTCAGTTCTAATTCTCCTAGTGGGTTTTTTTTTTTTTTACATCTTTTATTTCTTTGTTCAGATTTTCTATTTCTTTGATAAAATTTTGTTCTTTTTAATTTGTCTCGAGTGTTTGTAGTTATTTATTTTTACCATTTTTATGATGCTTGTTTAAAAATCTTTGGTAATTCTAGTACCTCTCTCATCTCAGTGTTGGAATCTACTGGTCATCTTTTTTTAAATTTAGTTTAACATCTTCTGGTTTCTTGATACGATAAGTGACTTTTAACCAAATCTTGGATATTTTTGATATTATAAGACTCTAGAATTATTTAAGCTTTGTATTTTAGGGGTTTACTCTGACATCATTCTAGTAAGGGGTGGAAATGGAGAGCACTACCTCCTTACTGCCTGGTAGGGTAGAGGTTCAGTTTCTGCAGTTGGCCTCTCTTCATTACTGCTTGGCAGGCCTGGGTACTCTAGTTCTCCATGTGATCCTCGTTGTTGCCATGAAGGGAGGGAGGCTCATTAATGCAACATGAAACTGCTTATAAAGTAGTGAATTTTAGTCTTGTGACATACTATGATTGGTTTTTATCTGTCTTTCAAACTTTCAACAATTTCACAGAAGTACTAAAAAAAGATACAGTGAGTAGGTAAGACAAAGACCCCAATAAGAGTGGATGGGCTCTGGAACCGGTCACAATTACAAAAGTAATATAGCCTGATGGAACCAATGTTACAATGGTAACCTAAGGTCTTACATTTTAATACTGATTCTGTTACTACCTAGCTTTGTAAATTAGTAAACTCACTCAACTTCTCTGGCCTTGATTTTGTAAAGAGGAGAGAGTCTTGCCAATTGGGCCATTATTTATTTTCCTGTTTTAATCTTCCATGATTATCTAGTTAAAATGAGAATTAAAGAGGATGGCACATCAAAAGTTCAACATACATATCAAATCAATTTTATAAATATAGTCATTATTACAAATAGAGCAAATAAAACCTTGAGGTAAAATGATATAATGAAATTTTGAGGAAACAGCCTCTTTGAGCTCACAAAAGTTATGCACGCTTATAGCTGAAGAAGTAACTTGGACCTCTATTACAAATAGAGCAAATAAAACCTTGAGGTAAAATGATATAATGAAATTTTGAGGAAACAGCCTCTTTGAGCTCACAAAAGTTATGCACGCTTATAGCTGAAGAAGTAACTTGGACCTCTTTTCAAAGCTCAGACTTCCATCTACCTACCAGAATCACTTGGTGAATTTGTTAAATACACATTTCTTGAGATCAAGCCCCAATCAATATGAACTTATTTTTTGAAGTGAAAACCAAAGAGCCCTCTTTATGAATATTATATGCACTAATAGTTGTGAGCCACTGCTTTAAGCTTCAAGAAATTATCTTCAACACTCAAGAAAAAAAAAAGTTAATATGTTATATCCAAAGAGAATATGGGTCAAGGAATTTAAATTCTTGAAATCAATTACAAATAATTATGATTAGGGTGAAATAGAGTTTATACTTTTGAAATAATATAACTATGCAGGTACTCTGGCAAGCTTACGTTTTAAATAATCCAATAAATTTGGATGGAGATCAAATAAAAACACATGACACAAAACTGTAAGAAGGCTAATATTTATAATGAATTCTAATTATGAGTATTTCAAAGGACTCCAAGGCCATTTATTTCTATGTGTAAAGCAAGAAAGAAGGACAACTGAGTTTACTGCCTGGTATAAGTGGTAAAAGATTATTATATCTTACACATAGAAGATATTCAACAAATATCAACTTTCATCTTCTCAACCACAGAGCGAAAAACGTCTGCAAATGATCATGGTTCAGAAACACTTGGAGTATCAAATATAACGCATTCACTCAACAGGAAAAATTTCAAAAACAACTTGAACTTTATATAAAATGCCTTATGGGGGCACTTGGGTGGCTCAGTCAGTTAAGCATCTGCCTTCAGCTCAGGTTATGATCCCAGGGTCCTGGGATAGAGCCCTGCATCCTGGCTTCCTGCTCAGTGGGGAATCTGCTTCGCCCTCTCCTTCTGCCCCTCCCCCACTCTCCCCCACCCTCTCCTTCTGCTCCTCCCCCACCTGCTCTCACATTCACTCACTTTCTCTCAAATAAATAAACAAAATCTTTAAAGCAATAATAAACAACTAAATGCCTTATTGTATATATAATATTGTCATATGGGTGAGCATATTTTTCTGATGAGATGTTTCATAATATTCATCAAATCCTCAAAAAATTACTATGATGCCAAGAGCTTAGCACATTAGTTTGCATTTTTAGAGTATTATAGCTTAAAAGATACATATAATAATTTACTCTACTTTTTGTAAATTTTTCTATATAGTCCTTTTTTCTACAAGGAAAAATTCATTGAGTATCTTTTGTCTACTTAATGTAGGAGCTACATGGACAAATAAAAAGGTATTTGCTTTCAAGAAGCTCACATACTGGGGTGCCTGGCTGGCTCAGTCAGTTAAATGTCCAACTCTTGGTTTTGGTTTAGGTCATGATCTCAGGGTCGTGAGATCAAGCCCCATGTCAGACTCCATGCTCACTGCAGAGTCTGCTTCTCTCCCTCTCCTTCTTTCTCCGCTCCCCCACCCCCACTCATACACTCTCTCTCTCTAAAATAAATAATCTTTTTTTTTTTTTTTTAAAAGAAGCTGACATCCTGGAACCAGAGGAGTAAATTACATAGGAGTGATAATAATATTAATTCTTTGCTATTTTGAACAGCAGACAAATAAGCAAATAAATGAATTAAGTTCTTTCGCCTGTCTAAGCCAATAATGTTGCTGAGGTTAGATGCTCTTCCTTCATTAAGTCATTAATGACTGCAATGTGTGTTTTGAATTCATATCTTATGTTTTATAATAGGATGCCAGACTAGATTATAATTAACATTAGCTTATGCTTATTATAATCAAGATGTATGGTTTTATGAAGATCCCAAATGAATAAAAGAACAATTACAGGACTTAACTTTAGAATTCCCTAATTGATCTTACTTGCTGAGAACTTTAGATTACATTTGCAAGCTAACACACATGCATGCAGGCAACACTCATGCACATACAATTCTATTACCTTTCATTATATTAACTTTTCTGAATAATGAAAATCAAGAACCAGCTTTTCAAAGTATTGGAGATTTTTTTAAAGGAGCCATACAGATTTTATTTCCTGGAGTTTAAAATATTTATTTTTATCATATCCATCGCATTCTAGAAAAAAAGAAATACTCTGCTCACCATTACTCTTTGCATTACGTGGCTATTCCTAAGTCATATTTGAGATTAAAATTACAAATGTATGATTATAAAAGAAATGTATAACATAAGCAGGCATGACGTTTTAAGGAAAGAAATTTGCATGCAAGCTGTGCCCATGAACATGAGAATTCAGTTAGGGATGAAATCCTGAAGCACATTCTCATGACAGGATGAATCTATTAGTGTAGTTAAGTATTTGCAGACCTTATTCATTTCCAAATACTTTACTAATGCCGGAAACAAGACAATTCCTGGCTTGTAAAACAGAACAAACCACCCTAAAACATCTGGCATACTTACACACTTTTCGCTGTCAAATACATAGCACAAATGTTTATTTGACTCAGAATCTTTGCATATGAAAGTGAATATCCTCTTGTCAGTTTTGTCATCTGCACAAAACGATATTCTGTGAAGCTGGCAATTGTGCTGGACTTCCTGTGAACACAAATGGAAATAAACTATTGAAGAGATTTTTGCCCATTTTCTGAAATACCAGCTTGTGTTAATAACATACCACTTATGACTTTAAAAGTGAAACAATCATCTGTCAAAGTTCAGTTTATAATCACATACACCCAAACTTAAGCAAATACGTAATGGAGATGGACCTCCCAATTCAGATTAAACTAAGGTAGACCTCAATGGGACTTAGAGAAACACAAGCAAAATCAAAAGGATCAGAGGTACACAAACTTTCTGAGTTGCAAGGGATCTTAAGAGACAATTACTTTAAACTCTGAAATTTTACATAGAAGAACATCAAGGCCCCGAGAATTAAGATACTTCTACAAGATTATAGAATTAGCAGAACTCTTTTTTACCAGAACATTTTCATTTCATCTTACTTCTCCTCACTAGCATTGCAGTTTAAAACATAAATTCATCTGCACACGATTTTTCTATGAAACATACTACCATTTCAACCTTCATATTAAATTGTATTTTACATGTCTTCATGAGGAAGGTCTATATATCAAGCATCTAAATTACTGAATCAACCCTACTAATCAGAAATATATATATATAGGGTTACCATTTTATATTTTTCATATATATATATATATATATACGCTAACATCTTTATTTATATATATCACATCATATATATATAAATATGTATTTATATATAAATTTATTAGTAGTTCCTAAATACATATCTGAGAACAGGCTCTATCAGAGTCACATGAGGTGGTGTGTTGGGTTTTGTTTTTTATGATACAGAAGCTAAGTCTTTTTTTTTTTTTTTTCAGATGCTAAGTCTTTACAGCAGATTTTGAATCCAAAAGTCCTGAGTGGACTTCCAGCAATCAGCATTCCCAGGAATCTCCTAGGGTCCTGATGCTCAGTGGAGCTGGTAAAACCTTTTTTAGGTTATTATTTTTTAGTGGAATCAGAAAATGGTACATTCTATATATGGATGAAGAGTTCAGATACTCTATGTTCACATGTAATACATGGGTAAAGAGTTAGTTGCTCTTTATTCAAATGTAATATAATTGAATTTATAAGACACTTCAAAGATTTTAAAACTCCAAGATTGCTCTTGGATTTGGTAGGGCTAAAAAACAAAATGTTTTTTTCCTATTAAAAGCTTGGAAAACTTATGTTTTTAGGGAAAAATTCAATTGGGTCTCTTGAAAATTAGTTATTAAGTCTAGGAAATTGAGACCTTGGGCCAGGGAAGAAAGGTTTTTGTGTTACTGATTTGGGTAAGGCAAAATATAATGCTCAAAACTCAATTGGCTAATCATACTGAGTTGATCTCACCTCACTGATGTTTTATAAATGGGATTTAGGATGGGAGAGAAAGTTACATCTGACAGTCCAAGTTTAGCGAACAGAGTGATATGGTTGACAGCTGTCAATGGGCAACTTACTATTATGGAAGACTTGTTATGGGGGACTTCAGAATCACCAATTGATAACATTGAGCTATATCTGCATTCCCATGATCCATCTCTTTCTCTCTTTTTTTTTAAAGATTTTATTTTTTATTTGAAAGAGATCACAAATAGGCAGAGAAGCAGGCAGAGAGAGGGGGGGAAGCAGGCTCCCTGCCAAGCAGATAGCCTGATACGCAGCTTGATCCCAGGATCCGGAGATCATGACCTGAGCCGAAGGCAGAGGTTTCAACCCACTGAGCCACCCAGGCGCCCCTCTCTGTCTCTTTTTTACACACACACGCCCCACCCCCCACATATTAGTATTGGTCATCTTGTAGAATTTTTAAGTCTTTATATTTTATGCACTTCCAAGGCTCTGCCATTAACTGTCAAGTCTAAACACTAAAGAAGCTCTTTCTATATTCTGTGTTTAGTCGTATTTCAGTGTTGCCAACAGTTGCCTTCTCACTGTGTCCTCATACGGCCTCTCCTCTGTGTTTGCACATCCCTGAGGTCTCTTTCTTTCTTTATCAGGACACCAGTTCTGGTAGATGAAGGCCTCATTAAGACCGCATATAACCATAATTACCTTAAAAGCTCTATCTCCAAAGACAGTCACATTGGGGCTTAGGGCTTCAATATAGGAATTCTGCGTAGAAACAATGAAGTTCATAACAAATCCATATTAATAAACATGAAGCCAGAATGGGTTATATTTAAATTTTTTTCCATTGGATTTGTAGGGGAAAGGGCTCTTAAATACAGGAACTTTAAGTTCATGATGTCTTATGGACTGAATTATGTTTCCCCCAAACTCAAACACCAAAGCTTTACCACCCATCCATCCCATACCTCAGAATGTGACTGTATTTGAAGATAAGGTTTGAAAGTGGTGATTATATTAAAGTGAGCCTATTAGGATAGTCCCTTATCCAATCTGACTGGTGTCCTAATAAGAAAAGAAATTGAACACACACAGAGACACCAAGGTTGTGTGTGCACAGACATCTATGTGAAGAGGCAAGCAAAAGGCCAGCCATTGGCAAGCCAAGGAGAGAGGCCTCAGAGGAAACCAACACCACTGTCAGCATAGTCTTCAGATTTCCAGCCTCCAGGACTGTGAGAAAATAAATTTCTGTTCTTTGAGCGACCATGTCTGTGATATTTTATCACGGCAGCCTTAGTAAACTAATATGCATTGATTATGTCTACAAGTAATAAGAGTCAGTGTTGAACATTTTAATAAATAACACACAGCTTCTGTCTCCTCTCATATTCAGGGAACCACACTTCACCCATCTCTTTCACAGCATATGAAGAAAAATTCCTGAAAACAAGACCAAACACTATTAAATATACTTCTATCCCCAAAACAGGTCACTTTGGAAGCACTCCCAAAAGTTGTTTTTCCTCCTAAAAATTCGACAGAATTTTAAATTATCATTACCTGAGAACTAACCAGTTCCAGTTGGTAACTAATCTTATTTATTGAAATAGGAACATAACCTTAATTAATGAAAGATTAGAGTGATTCTGACATTCAAAAAGACTTACCTTTGTTTTCGGTTCTAGAATTTTTACTCCATATATTGATATTTGCAGCTCAACTTTAGGAATTTTCTGGCCTTCAGATTTCTTGATATGTCTTGCAAACTACAAATGAAAAGTTATTCAGAAAACTATAATTATGTTTCCATGGAAAATGAAAACAAAACATATATATACACATACATATATATATATATAACTAGGGTGTGTGTGTGTGTGTGTGTGTGTGTGTGTGTGTGTATATATATAATACATATTTTGAGATTGTATTCAGTGCTGGACTTCCATTAAATAAATTATTACCCATTATAAAAAAAACCCAAATAGCTTCAAAATACTTAGTCATCATAGTAATCTACCATTACTATCATTAAATTCAGATATTCAACAGCCTTTTAAAAATTTTTAATACTTCTTTCATTATATTTAAACAATTGTATTCATACTAATTAGTTAAGAAAATGAAAACTGTGGGAAGATAAGCAAAGATCAATTTATTTTTCTGTGGATCTTTTGTTTATAATACCTTTAGAGAACTTCTAGTTCACCAGTGCTGGATATAACATCTTTGTCATTTTTAGATGCTTACCTCATTTGGTATACCATCCTACCCAATCAAATCAATGAATGCAAAGAGACAGATTACCATATTTAAATTGAGTTAAGAACTGAAGTAATTATCCCCGCTAAAAGAACTAGACTCAGTCTAGCATTACGAGTATCTTACAAACCTAAATGTTTTTCCAATGCTTTCATAGTAATATTTATTGTAACTTTTTAAAAATTTTTTATTTCCATGTAATTAAAGTTATCAGCCTTTTCACTTTTTTTTTTTTAAAGGTTTTGTTTATTTGTCAGAGACAGAGAAAAAGAGAGAGAGTATAAGCAGGAGGAGTGGCAGAGGGAGAGGGAGAAGCAAAATCCCCACTGAGCAGGGAGCCTGACATGGGATCTGATCCCAGGACCCTGAGATCATGACCTGAGCTGAAGGCAGACACTCAAACGACTGAGCCACCCAGGCATCCCTTTATTGTAACTTCTTATGGAACTGGTAAGTGTATGCAAATGCTTGTTAGGTTGTGTTATAAAATAAAAAAGAAAATCCGGACATTCGTGCACTTTGTAAATGGAGTTTCGGTCTCTCTCCATCATCGCCAGATTTAGTGGTGGAAAAAAACTACAAGAGCCCAGTTAAATCTGAATATTAAATGATGACTTAAAAAAACTTTTATTTTAGAATACACATCTACACTCCGTATATATGTGTACACACGTATGATGCATAGATCCTATTTAGTGTAAATATGTCCTGTGCAATATTTGGGACACATACTTACACTAAAAGTATTACTCATTGTTTATCTGAAGTTCAAAGTTGACTGAGTGTCCTGATTTGGCAATGCTGCTCTGTCCCTACTTTACTTCTTTCTACCCTCCCCCTACCTTTCTTTTTTAAAAATGGGAGGGGGAGACTATGGAAAAAAATAGGATGTTTTTACCCCTCTTCCAGGGCCTCAAAATGTTATTCCCTACTATTATAACATTTTTTCAGCATATGGATCATCTCACTTGACTCAAAATAGATTATATGTAAGGCAGGGTGGGGTTCCAGTCTCCTTTTGTGTGTCGTATTTATTTGCGTTGTGCATTTCTCTCTAATTTAGGACAGATGTTAGTACACATGGTATAGTTCAGTTCTAAAGCACAGAGCGGTTAAAAGCCCTTTTGTCTTTTCATGGTTTTGCATTGCCATCAGAGTAATATAATTAATGCACACACAAATGCCTTCAAGGGTCTGCCTTGTTATCCTGGCGTGGAGGAGTACTACTTGTTTCATTTCACTTGGGGAGGTATAATTTTTTAGCTTGCTGTCTGTCCTCTTCTATGAAAGTAGGCAGCTTTCATTTTGCATCCAGAAGTCTTACATTCTGCACATGCACTGGACGAATTTGTGCCAGATAATTTTTGTATGTCTTCAAGAAACATGTTTTGTTTCAGATCTTTAAAAATTATTCCAGCTCTGTCCCAAAGAAAGTAGATTCAGTTTGTTTATTTTCCCTTCACAATCTCCTTCCTGTATTGGCATAATTAAAACAATTTGGAGGTTTTCACATATGAAGGCTCACAAAATAAATCAACGGCTTCTACCTCCATGACGGCATCCGAGCAAAGCCACTCCCATCTTGGGCTGCAGCCCCAGGCTAAGCTGGCCTCCTGCGTGCTCTTTTCCAAAAACAAGACACAGAGCAGTGGCTCTTGTGGCCTTTTCCACATCTGGACACAACCATTCCTGCGACCTCTTTTAGTTTCCCAAAGTCTATCACAGAACAACCACTAATATTAAACCTCACCGAGTGACTTCTTTTCTGCCAGGAAAAAGAAAAGAAGAAATCAGGGAAGAAATGAAAAAAAGGAAAAAGTGGGAAGAAAAAAAATAGGAGAAGAAGGAGGGAGGAAAAAGAAAACAAAAGAATGAGATAAAGAAAAAGAAACAGGGGCACCTGGGTGGCTCAGTGGGTTAAAGCCTCTGCCTTCGGCTCAGGTCATGATCTCAGGGTCCTCGGATCGAGCCCCGGGTCAGGCTCTCTGCTTAGTGGGGAGCCTGCTTCCCTCTCTCTGCCTGCCTCTCTGCCTACTTGTGATCTCTGTCAAATAAATAAAATCTTTAAAAAGAAAAAAAAAGAAAAAGAAACAAAATATCCGATCTGTTTAAGGGCTTCTGAGATCTTTTTCTCTGCTTCTTATCAAGATGAAGTAATTGTGCTCAAAAAAGATTTACAGGTCACCCATCCAATACCTTGGTCATAAAATGGGCTTGTAGCAGTCAGGCTGAGAATCTAGTTTTGTAGCTACCCACTAAATGACTTTTCTTTTGCACAACACATTTTTTACATCAAAAAAAAATTCGATTGCTGCACAGTTGTTGCAAACAAGGATGCCTAAGGTTATATTTGCTCAATCTGTATTTTAAACAGAATATTCTTGCTCCTACCCATTTTTTTCTGAAATCGAAGATTTTACAGCATAAAGTTTGCATGCCCCTTCTAACTCAAAGCCTGACAGATCTCTTAACTGTGTTCCAAAATATTTGTAATTTACATGTTGAAGACTGCTTGTCATTCTTAATTACATTTTATTCTTTTGTCTCCCTATTTACTACTTGAATGTTAATGCTTCAAGAGTCTTTTGCGAATTTCTTTCCATTTTTGCTTCAGTGGATTCATTTCTTGGTAGTCTAGATAGTGATCTACCCATCAAAATTTATATATAATAATACAATAAAAAATATTCAAAGGGGGTAAAGCCTAAGCATCTGGAGGATATCTGGATACAACAAACAAACAGAAACAAGTCTTGACCACCATTAAAAGATGGGGAAAAATGGAGTATTTTACTTGAAATTCATAGTTAAGTATATGTCACTAGTGAGTAGAACAGCTATAGAAAATTTCTTACAGGGAGCACTACTGGGTTTCAACAGCACAATCACGCAATTTCTATTTATTTCTCAAAGGACTTTAAAAAGATGAAATCTAACTGTATTGTAAAGGGAATATATATTATTGGGAAAGAAAATCAATGAATTTATTACTATGAGTCAAGTATTCAGAGCTACTCTTCCTCTTTGTAGCTCTTATAAATTGTTAACTTAATTAAAGATATCCCTAATAATCCTACAGGGAATCAGCTATGTATGTATGTGCATAATTAAATTAAGCTCTAACCACTTTATTAATTAAATAACTGGTTATGAAGACAAAAACAGTGCTATGCTACATAGAGAGAGTGAGGTCGGGAAAAAGACCAAGATTAACAGAACTCAGCAGCAATTCCCAAAGCTTCCTTCACTGAGGAAGCATCCCGTAATTTTAATTTAGCTGTATGGGGTGAGGGATCTCTCCTCTAAAACTGGGGTCCAGGAATGCTGGCCTCCTGCTTACCTCCCAGAGAAACTAAGAAGTTTTGCATCTATATATCAATATTCATCCACAATGTAAACATCACAAGCAGACTGTTTATAAATTATATTGTGTCCTCTGACACTTGTACTAGTTGTATTGATAAAAATAAATAAAACACTATTAAAAATGAAATTCATTACAACAATACTATTAAGTATACAGAAGTTGAAAGGGTTTTTAAATTATTACATTTTGGAAAATTTATTATTTTCTTAAGTCTTAGGCTAAAACATGATTAAGAAATAGAAATGGTTGACCATGATTGAGAAACAGAAAATACGTTGTTATGGCAAATACGAAATCTGAAAGTAAAAATTTTAACACTTATAAAAATTATTTTGTTTAAGAAAAAATTTATAAAGCATAAATTCTCTACAAAATGTTAGAAAAATTACATGCAATAAAATCAAAACTTTTAAATTTTTTCTTGAAAAACAATAAGGCATCATTAAACATAGAACCATGAGAAAACACATTATTGCAAATATTCTAAGTATCTCATCACTTATATTAATCCTAAATTTTTAAATTCTTATCAGAAACTAATACCTAAAATATCGCAAAGTTTTGAAAAATGAGTAAATACAAATAAAATATTAACTTATATGGCAAGTAAAATTAAATACTGAACTGTAATAGATAAAAAGGCAATCAGAATACATGTATTTAAGAAAAATAAACAGGAAATTAAAATGGGGGATGTGTACACAAAACAGTTAATGAGTAAATTTTTTTTTTGGTGGAACCACAGCACCACCTTCTGGCCATTTCTACATGACAACAGAATTAAAGAGGAGCCATAGTCTAAGTTTCTAAAATAAATGCAAATATTCTTGAAGGCTTTGAGTTGTAGCCTCTGACACCAAGATATACATAAAATAAAATGAGATAAAAAACATTGTTTTACTTATTTTAATTTGTTTATATATCATGACCCTTAAATACACTTTCCTGATCTATAAAATTTTTGTAATCGGTAGCATAAAGATTGCTTATTTATTCTGGAAGACATGTGAAAAACAAAAATTATCAAGTGAACATGAATTTTTTTAAAACTATACTGCATACTAACTATAAATCACATTCCTTTACTAGAGGGAATACATTCCCAAATATAAAATGACAAGAACTGCAAAAAGTCTCCAGAAAAATGTATGAAAACTAGCCACCGTTTAAAAGCATTTCATTTCAAATACCTCTACATTTTACCTGGTCATAATGTAATTTAATCCTTTTGTTTTGGGATCTGAGTTGACTGAATAAAGAACCTCCTAGACATAGAGACACGTTAAGTAGAAATATCACTATTCTATAAAAAATTCTGATTGTAGTGAAGCTGGACTCATGCTGAGTTTGCAATATTTTGAGCATTTAAAGAGAATGTTATTCTAAATGTTGTTCATAAACTGTGAGGTCTTTTTAATCTTCTGTTAGTGCTTAAAAGTACTGATTAAAGAAGGGCAAGTCTGAATTATTACCTAAGCAGCAGTGGAAAGAAATGACTGCCTAGTCCATTTTTTTCTCAAATGGGAGAGACATCATCTTGGAAACTTTCAGCATATTTATTTGACAGGAATAGTAAATTATTTGCATGTAAAATGGGTAGATAAACATATTATCCATTTTACCTTCCTCCCCAGAATACATCCTATCCCACTTCAACTGTTCTTCAATTTAAACACTCAGTAGATTCCACCTGATATGACATCCTCAAAGCAGAAAGATACTTTCCTTTCTAGGACTTTGCCAGCCACAATCAAAGGCCTAATCCTCTTAGAAAATAACTGAATGATCTATCTCTAAGCTCAAAAAATAGAGTAGGTTTATTTCTGAAAAAAACTGTGAGAATACAGAGAATAACAATGAATTGTGTAAAAAAAAAAAAAGTAGTTGTTCGTTAGATTTTCTTAATGAGCTAAAGATGAGAATTCTATTGAAGGAATTTTTCGTATGTTAATATCTCAATGGGAACAATGTCTTTTGGAATAGGGTATGCTTAGAAAAAACATGCTAAGATAATGTGGCATCTTACAGAAAATTTTCTCAGGAAATGTGATTATGAGTATGGAGTTTCTTTTTTAATGTCTCTTCTGCTCTCTTGGTCTCACCAGTCCCCACATCTGCTCAGGGACATAGCCACGTATTCTGGGATTTGGCATTAGGACATCTTTAACATATGGTGTCACTGCAAAATTCTGCTTTGGAATCAACTCTAACTCTACACTTTACCCTGGTGGATGTGGTCTCCTGTTAGAGCTAGTTGGCATGGCATTACTAGTCTCTGAGTCAGGACATGAGTCCCCCTTGTCCAAGCAAAGTCAAGGCAAGCTACTGAATGCCAACACATATAGAACACTGCCATTTTGTTGTTGTGGTTGAAGATGAGAAATTACAAATAAGAAGAATGTGCCACACTCAAAAAACTAATTCTGGATTCATATTTATTATTATATGTTTCCCTGATCTGGTGATATTTATTCATTTTTAACAGGACAAAGCTATTACTGCCACAAAGCTATTCACGCTTGGAATAAGCAGCAATCGACTAATGACTTAAGATAGGATCAACACACTAGCCATTCATTTGGAGGGCTTGCCCTACCTTGAGTTTCCTGACAGCATCTCTCACAACTTCTGTTCCTTTAGGCTGCTCCACTTCTGTACTGCCAAGAAACTGAAAATGGCCATTTGTCAGATACAGGCTTTAGCACATCGTACATCATTATATCATTTTGAACTGTAACATGGCATAACAGTATACACATGGGGGGGCGCCTGGGTGGCTCAGTTGGTTAAGTGTCTGCCTTCGGCTCAGGTCATGATCCCACGGTCCCGGGATGGAGCTGTGTGGGGTTCCCTGCTCACCAGGGAGTCTGCTTCTGCCTCTCCCTCTGCCCCTAACCACCCCCTTGTGCTCTCTCTCTCTCTCAAATAAAGAAAATCTTTAAAATAACAACAACAACAACAACAACAACAACAGTATACACATTTAATGGTACTCATGCAAACCCAAATCCTACTTAAGCAGGAGATTTACCAATTTTTTTTTGAGATTTACTAATTTATGTTATTGTATATTATATGAAAATGTAAATATATTACTTAACCATATACAATTCCTATTATTCAAAGACTTCTTAAAAACCTATTTTTTGAGGTACCTGGGTGGCTCAGTGGATTAGGCCTCTGCCTTCAGCTCAGGTCATGGTCTCAGGGTCCGGGGATCAAGCCCTGCATCAGGCTCTCTGCTCAGCGAGGAGCCTGCTTCCCCCCCTCTCTCTGCCTGCCTCTCTGCCTACTTGTGATCTCTCTGTCAAATAAATAAATAAAATCTTACAAAAAAATAAAAACCTATTTTTGCTAAATATTTTATTTATTTTTATTTATTTATTCCTAAAGATTTTATTTACTCATCTGAGAAGGAGAGAGAGAGAGAGAGAATGAGTGAGTGGGAAGGGCAGAGGGAGAGGGAAAAGCAGGCTTCCGCTGAGCAGAGAGCTCAACACCAGCTCAATCCCAGGACCTGATCTGACCTCAGATCATGACCTGAGCTGAAGGCATACGCTTAACTGACTAAGCCACTCAGGCACTCTCAAAATATTTTATTTGAAAGGTTTTTTGTTTTTTTTTTTTTTAAGATTTTATTTATTTATTTGTCAGAGAGAGAGCACAAGCAGGCAGGCAGAGAGGCAAGCAGTGGCAGAGGGAGAAGCAGGCTCCCCGCCAAGCAAGGAGCCGGATGCAGAACTCGATCCCAGGACTTTGGGATCATGACCTGAGCCAAAGGCAGATGCTTAATCAACTGAGCCACCCACGCGTCCCTATTTGAAAGTTTTTACAGGAAAGGAAACTAAAGCTACTTTATGTTAGAAGGAAAGGAATAAAATTGACCTCAAAATTTAAGATTTAAATTATTAGTAATATATAAATTATTTTATCTGCAAAATCAAATTATATGAATGTTTTTTATTTGTTACTTGATTTAAATGTCACAGTATATTTTAAGATATTAATATGATTTAATACAGTTCATAATCTCAAATAAACATTTTTGTTATTTTCTAATTATGACACTATAAAGTACGTAAGCTTTTAAAATACAAACTTCTTAAAAACTACTCCATCTGAGAGCTATAAGCTAAACTGCATTAAAAAATAAAAGTTACATAGATCTATGATTTTATTAAATTTTAAAATATCCCTTAAGGTTTTTAGCTTGGATCAACCCCCCCTTCCACCCCACAAAAGAGAAAAAGTTTCATAATAATTACCATGTTGTAATAGAATCTCTATCCTGGAGAGATATAAGACCTCCTAAACAGAAGTCCAATCTCAATGAATATGTAAGACCAATTAGAATTGAAGCATGGGTATTTTATTCTATAAAATATTTCTATATATATATAATAGCAAATAATCATTAAATACAGTAAGTGTATAAAATTTCCCAGACTTTCTCGTAACACAGTACCAATTATAACACCAGAATGAGTTATGAATTCATTTTATTATTCACTTATATAATCATTATATATCATATCATTATACATCATTCACTTATATAAATACGTGTGTGTATATACTTTATATCAAATAAGTAAGTAGAATCTTCTTATGTTAACTCACAGAATGGAAAGGAGCAAAATAGTAATGTCTGAGTATCTTCTTACATCACATTTTATTCCCTCCTTCATTCTTGGAAAAATAACAACAATAATGACTAAAGAAATTAGAGTTCTGTTTTTTCAGAACGGGCTCTCTGTATTACCGGCATGAGAATTACCCCGGGAACAGGTTAAAATATAACAACGCAGATGCCCTAGTCTAAAAAATCAACATCTTTAAGGTAGGGTTAAGGGAATTCTATTTCTAAAAGCATCACAGATGATTCCTTGTGCAGAAGTCTAAGAAACAGAGTAAGGAAACAGTAACAGGTCAAGGGATAGTGAGGGGTGGGGGCAAAAGGGGCGGGGCCGATACAAAAGGGGATCTGAAAACACAGGGAGGCACTACCTGCTGGTCCGCTTTCTCGGGAACTCACGGAGGAGACGGAGGAGAAAGTGAGGCTCAGAAGTATTAGGGCAAAAAAAGTTTCAGTTCTCAGATTCTGTAAGCTACAACAGTTCCTTTTTCTTAGGTGCTCAAACTATCCCAAACCACTAAGACTGCCTATAGATGGTATCATCAGGCACTTTGGTTCACCCAGGAGTGACCTCAAGTTGGTCAACCAGGCTTTCGAAAAAGACCAAAATAAATGGAGAAACTCTCAGCTTAAAACGAATTGAAAACCTGGGGCGCCTGGGTGGCTCAGTCGTTAAGCGTCTGCCTTCGGCTCAGGTCATGATCCCAGAGTCTTGGGATCGAGCCCAGCATCGGGCTCCCTGCTCTGCAGGAAGCCTGCTTCTCCTGCTACCACTCCCTCTGCTTGTGTTCCCTCTCTCGCTGTGTTTCTCTCTGTCAAATAAATAAAAAATCTTTAAAAAAAAAAAAAAAAAAAAACGAATTGAAAACCTGCTTTTAAAATGTGAGACACAGTCAAATCTATTCTTGACACCAATGGACCTGTCACATTGCTTCCGTTTCAGATCAGTGTATTCAACCTTGGCTGCCTGAAAAAAATCACATGGGGGCTTTCAACAGACCAGTGCCCATGAGTCTGATTTAATTGGTCTGGGGCAGAGCCAGGGCATCTGTGCATTTTAAAGCTCCCCTGGTGACTTTAATGTGTCACCAGGCTTGAAAAGTACCATTTTAGATCCTCCAGAAGGGATAAAGTGTTCAAGTGACAGGAGGAGACTTAGCGTAATAGGAGCACTTTTAGGAGCACTTTGGTTCTGAGTTAATCCATGGGGCAAATTCCTGTTCTCCTCTCTGAATTTATCACAGCACTGAGAGATTCTCCATCAGTGAGTGGTCTGGAGTTCTCAAACACAGGGAAACAAAGGCAGACTCGTTGTAGGTAAGTGATTTCTTGAACTAGAAGGAAGTGTATGATGTGTCAATAATGGACTGTAAGAGTTACTGGAAATATTTATAGAAGAATATTCATTCTTCAGTAGAAATGCCATGAGTCATAAGTATTACATGTAAATAGGCCCACATGGGAAAATTATGGAAAAACTCCAAGTACATTCTAAATGAATTAACTTTTTGCAGGGCTCCAGGAACCTTTTAATTTTTTTTTTTTTCCCACACTGGCTTTAATTAAATCATCTGAAGGATAAAACATAGAAAGAAGCCTTGAATGATGGTAGGAATTAATCTGTGCAGACATCTAATATGGGGCTTGCCACTTAACTCAATTTTCCTATGTAGTGTGAGATAACCTAAATGGAAATAATTTTCAAAGGAAAAGGTACATCATTCATTATAATATTTTCTGTACTTTTTAAATTATAAAAGTCTTCATGCTACTTACTCAGGTTAAAGAAATAATATTTATATGCATTACATACGTCTATATAAAATATTTATGTAACTCTTAAATATGATGCAGTATTTCGGAATAAACTTTAGGCTTATAATCTGAAGATGTTAGAAAAGGCACTTAATCTCTGACTTACTGGACTTTTGAAAAATCAGGATAGTGATATTGCTCTTCTATCCTTATAAAATTTTTCTAAAGATCAGCTACCATGAAGATTTTAACACAGCTCTGTGAAGTGCTTTATAATTATGAGGATTCCATTTCTTTATTTAATGACTTATGGGGAAGACACTAGAATTTAGTGGATACTGTTAGTACCTGCTCAGTAATCCTTTGATGGATCCACTTTATCTCCACGGGGCCCATCCTCTAGCTTCCAGGCACTTTGCTGTTAGGAGCTCACACTCCAGGGCGCCTGGGTGGCTCCTTTGTTAAAGGTCTGCCTTCTGCTCAGGTCATGATCCCAGGGTCCTGGGATCCAGCACTGCATGGGGCTCCCTGCTCAGTGAGGAGTCTGCTTGTCTCTCTCCCTTTGTCCCTCCCCCCACTTGTACTCACTCACTCACTCTCTTTCAAACAAATAACTAAAATCTTAAAAAAAAAAAAAAAAAAGCTCACTCCAGATCTTCAGAGGATTCCCTTTGGGCAATGAAGCCACTGTGCCAATACTGAGCTAGAAATGCCTGGGAGTTTTTTGCTCCCTGACCCCTCCAATCACCACATTTTTGGGCCAATGACTAGTATGGAAGTACAAAGACCCTCTGCTTGGACACAGAGTAAACTCTATGATGTAATAATATCATGCCGACCTTCCCTCAGAATCAGACTGAGGCTGGGGCTTTACTTGATGCTCTACTCCTCCTTGATTTCCTCCCCTTGTCTGTTCCACCTTCCCACCCTCTTACTGGTTACTCCTGGGAGGACTCCCTTAATAAATCACTTGCACCTAAATCTTTGCCTCAGGATCTTTCTCCCAGAATGGGAGAAACTGACCGAAGACACTATTAAACACTTAACGGCTTACACTTAGGAACAAGCAGTCTAGCAAACAAACGCAGAGATAACAAATGCTCTTGTTACAAGTGCTATCAAAAGGCTTGTATGCAAATCATCTTTATCTACTCTGCTAGGTGCCTGAAGGGTAAAAGAACAAAAGGAACTCAATCAAACCATTGAATTGTTAACTAGCTGGAGGAAAAAAAAAGGGGGGGTCATTGGAGTCCTGGAGGGCAAAATGCTGAGGTGGGCTGAAACAAAGAAACTAAGCCAAAGTCCACAAAGGGAATTCACAGGCTGCTGCACCCCTTTTCCACCCTGTCTCCCAGGAGACTGGTGGCTGGTCTTATAAGCTTCCAGGTAGGAGGATTCTTCCCTAGGGAGTGTGGTCCATGGGAAAAAAAAAAAAAAAGAAAGAAAGACAGTCTTGCTGACTATTGGTGTTTCCACATGAAACAGATGGGCCATCTGATCGCTGGCTGGCGGACAAGCCCTGCTCAGATACACAGAACTGCCAGTCAGCCTTCAGGGCCTGAGCCTTCAATATCAAACACCCAAGTAGGTGTACATATCTGCGGAAAACCACTCACAGGAAAACCAGGAGAAAAACAAAGAAACAGGAACAACAAAGAACTGGGAAGAATCAGAGAGAAAGCAGGGACAAAAAAGAGAGAACTAAAAATCTGAAGCCCATATACATTGCACCCAACATAAAAACAGAATGGTATATAAAGTCACATATGGAACAAAAAAGAGCTTATGGACACTAAAAACACAATGCAAGCAATTTAAAAAATTAATTTGAAGAGTAGAAGAGAAAGTTGAAATTCATCAAGAAGTAATTAGTGGATGCTTGTTACTTATCAAGTACTATTTTAGGAACTGGGGATACAGCAGAGAGCAAAGCCAAGCCAATTTCCCACTCTTATAAACCCTGAACTCCAGTGGAGAGAGCCAAACATAAACAATATAATATACATAGGCAAATTATAACGGATCTTAGGAGTGCAAAGTGCAAGTGGAGAGACAGCAAGGATCAGGGGCAGAAGTGACCAGTGTGAATGTGCCTGTATGTCCTACCATTTTAAAGAGGTTGGTTGGAGGAGACCTCACTGATATTAGCTGAAATGTAAATCAATCAAAAAGGCAGTGATCCATCCAGTATCTGGGGAAGGCAGGTGGGCCCAAGAGAACAGAAAGCGTAAAAGCCAGGTATTTTATTTTATTTTTTTAAAGATTTTATTTATTTATTTGAGAGAGGGAGAGAAGGTACATGCACACGCTTGAGCAGGGAGAAGAGGGGAGGGAGCTAGACTCCATGCTGAGCATGCAGGCTGAGTCAGGGCTCCACCTCAAGACCCTGAGATCATGACCTGAGCCGAAATCAACAGTTTAGACGCTTCACCGATTGAGCGACCCAGGCACTCCAAAAGCCAGATATTTTGAAAGAAGATTTTAAAAAATAGAACTATTAGCAAATTGGCCTAGGACTGTTTTCCCTTGGAAAAGTAGTAGCAACATTATCTGAGACGTTGTTATAAATGCAAATTCTACTGAAGTAGAAAGTGTGGGGATGGGTCCAGCAATCTACTATCTCCTCCAGTAATTCTGTTGCATGCTTAAATGTGAAAACCACTATTCCAGGAGACCCAAAATCAAACCAGATAGTTTTAGAAATAGAGAACAGGAAAACCTGAAGGAAAAAAAATTACCACTTTCCCAGAAATGAAGGTATGAATTTCCATATTAAGACTCAAGATTACAACATTCTAATGAGTGAAAACATATACAAGCACAACACATTAGGCTCACCATAGCAACACTAGAAATAGAGAAAAGATCATAAAAGATCCCAGAAGGGCACAATAACAAAAAAACCTTCCAGGATCAGGAATATGAATGACGTTGAGACTTCCCATCATCAATAATCGAAGAAAAATGACTTCAAATTCTGAGTAAAAATTGATTTGGAGCCAAGTTTGCAGGTTCTGAGAGAGAAAAGTATATAGTGAGCTATGGAAGGGACCAGAACTTTCCCTCCCATGCCCCAGTTCTCAGTAAGAAAGGGAGTAAAACAAAGGAAGAAATGGAACCCAGGAAACAGGGGTGGGGTCACAGGAGGTGTTGATAACCACTACACACATCACAAATCGAGGCACAGCCTCGAAGCAGGTTATCCAGAAGAAAACAATAAGAGGAACACAGAAGAGCTGAAAGTGGTCACTAGAGTGAGACCTGGGAGAAGAGCTGGGGAACATTTCCTTTTTTCATCATAACGCTGGGCAAATACCCGACTGTTTAAAATGGACACAGATAACTTTGATGAAATAAAAATTAAATTAAGCACCCAAATGTTACTTTAATGTTCTACATATTCATTTATTCCTTTAAAAAATACAGCTGAGTATTTACTAAATGCTGGGAATAAAAGTGGGGGAAAGCGACTCTGTTCTCATCGAGTTTCTATCCTACTCAATGTGTGTGTGTGTTTGATTTGTGTCTAATTTCTATGTGTATGTCTAGACCATAGACAGATTGACAATATATTTTAGATGACATAAGTAATGATAACATGAATAACAACAGACAGACCCGACAGAGAGAGACTAATATTTAAGACTGAGTGATTGGAAAAGTCCTCTCTAAAAAGGTGACATTTTAATAGAGACGTGAATGAAAGGACGAAATGAAACACGCACTCAGATGCATTGAACTTGAAGTGTCTCTGATGTGTCAGCTAAAGAAGCCCACTCAATAGCTGGGTATACACAGCGGAGCTTGTGGAAGAATTCTGGGGAGAAGGTGTAAACTAGGTTGACTCAGGCACTGAGGTGTCACAGAAACTGAGAGATTGAGTTGAGTTTCAGAATCACGGGGCCCCCGGGAGCTGCCATGGTTCAGAGGGAGGTGAGAGAGAATAATGCCGCCAATGGGAAGGAGGTAGGTGTTCAGGGAAATGCCAAAGGGAGTCAGAAAATTCTGATCATTAATATTACTAATTCGGGTTGTCAGATTAGCAAATACAATTATAGATACTGATGTTGTGGGAATACGGTACAGTCACTCTGGACAATAATTTGGAAGTTTCTTTTAGAATCAAGCATGTACTTATCATAGGATACAACAGCTGCACTTTGGGATACTTAACCCAGAGAAATGAACATTTATGTTTATGTAAATATTTTGTGCACTGCTGTTCAAAGTAGATCTGTTTGTGATAGCCAAACACTGGAAACAACCCAAATGTCCTTCAGTGAGTTAACAGTTAAATTGGGATACATTTATACCACGGAATACTACTCAGCAATAAAAACCAATGAATTACTGATACACACAACAACTTGCATAGATCACAAGGGAATTATGCTACATGAAAAAGATCAATCTCAAAAAGTTTTTTTTCTGTTAGGTATTTATCTAAGTGAAAAACACAGGATTTTTTTTGTTAGCATTCTTTTAAAAAATGGGACATTGGCATGTTTAACATTTTAAACTGAGTAAAAATAATTGCTTTTATAATTTAGCAACTTTATGTCTTAGCTCCTCCATGTGGCAGAAAAAAACAATGATGAGAAGAGAATATAATGTATCAGACTGTTTTTGCTTTATAAACATAGATTCAGAGTGTCATTTTTCAGTGTGGCAAAGAGAGAGAAATGTTATGTGTTCTGTGGCAAGTGGTAATGGTTGGTGGCATTTTTCTCACTTTAAATATTTAAAATCTCATTAATTATTTTTCTTCATAGTCACAAACAGGCAACATTCATTTTGGTACTTTTTTTTTTTTTTTAAAGAAACATCAGGAATTGGACCTTACCTAAGTACAAGTACCTGTCTTTCACAATTGTATGCTTGTACTTTGAAACGCTACAACAAAATGTTTCCACTTTATTATGAATAAACAGTGATATTTTAATACTAATGCACATTCACTGTTGGGGATTTACAAACTACAGAAAAATGTATCATTGAAAATAAGCATCAGCTTTTCATAACCAAGAGGTAGCTATTATTGAAAATATCTTTTCAATTCATGTTACAATAAAAATAATCAGCCGATGACAACATGGAAAAACTTATGAAAACAAACAAAACTTCTTAAATTACTAAAAATGACTCATTTATTTATCGGGCATTATTAAATGTGTGGGCGCATTAAAATTTTTATTAACACCGAGTTGAGATTAAGACATTAAATATGACTCCTAAGCAAAATGGACAGATAACAAAGACATAAAAAACAAAAGGGGCATTTAAGATACATTAGACTATAGAAAGATGGTCTAAAAATCTTTTGTGTGTTCTTAGTCTATGTATTGGAAGATATGCCAACACGGCATGTACCTTCCACAAACTTCCACAAACAAAAAATATCTTTAAAAAATCCTCTATAAATACACTGACAAATATGGAGAAAATTTTTAATAATAGAAAGCTAATTACTGTATTCCCTTATAACCTATGCATCTCTCTGCTCAATGCATTTGAATACTCAGCGGGAGCACTCCCAACAGGTATTTTAGAGGCTACAGTCTGTTGAAATGAAAAACGAAAATGTCATCAAACTATACAGACTTCTCAAATTAAACTGCTATTGAGATATTTCACATTTGGCTTAATATTTTCCAAAACTTCCACAACTAATTTTTTTAATTAATTAAAAGGATACAGATTTCTCTTTTAAACTAATCTCAAGTAATGCCTGCATTCGTTTCTTCCAGTTCATTCATTGGATTCCATCATACCTCCAATAAGCATTTTGCAAAAAATGTGTGAAAGGTTGAAGAGTCCATCTTCATTTCCAAGTATTACTTGGGATTGACTTTTTTCACATGAAAAGCTGCAGTTTTACGACTTGCTTCTTTGCCAGTAGAGAGCAGTGTTGCACATCACATGAATCCATTTATAATACCTGCTTCCTCAAAGGTTTTTAAGTTTTTAAGATCACTCTACGAATAACGTAGGGTTTTTTAAAACGCCAGATAAATAACAATTAAAATAATTAACTAAAGAGTTATAAGTCTAATTGCTATGAAATCTGACATGATTTAACCTATGAAAGAGCCAATTTAAGATGGAAATGTATGAAATACATGCTTTACTGATATCAAATTCAAAATATGCCAATTTTATGTAGGTAAGATGTTCCTTATATAATTATTTTAAAATATTAAGGGAAAATAATTTCTACTTTTCACAACATAAAAGATTCATTTAACGTTAAGGTTAGTAAATGGTAGATAATGACCAATAGATATTCTAAATATAGGATAAAATAAATGAGCATATCTCTATCTTTATAACCAAGGTGGCAGAGCCTCAAATAGGATAAGGCTAATTTTCTTGGCATTAACTTCACTGCATATGTGTAAAAAAAAAAAAAAAAATGTATTTAAACCTTCTAGCTACTCAACTGCACCCAGGAGATAAGCCATATAGGAGTAAGCCAATTTAATTTTACAGTCTTTATTTGGCTGACTTGCCACGTCACTATGCCAAGCAATGCAAGAAGAAAACATTTTTAAAAGGCACATCATAACATTCAATTGCTAACAAAGGGTCAGAATCAATCATATTTAAACCCATTACTTAATCACCAAAACCATAATACTGAAAAAAAAAAATTAAAATAGCTCCACCAAAAAGAAAGGTTATACTTTAAACTAGATACTCTAAGGTTATCCTTTAAAGGAGGGCCAGGAAATTTTGATGAGGAATAAAAAAAAAATATTGGGCTCAGTATTAAAAAATCTCTATTTTATATTTGATTTGATAATTGGGTTTCCCATTTTATGATGGCAACTTTCTATTCAGTTATTTCTGTTCTCCTTTTACATAGCTACTGAGTGTATAATTTTCATAGGCTCTTGCTTTTAAAATGAGAGTTCTGAGTTTAAGCCAAAACAAAGCCACTGGCTACCACAAGAAAGTGTGGTGTTCAAGTGTTTCCCAAACTGAGCTCTCTCCATCTCACAGGCACAATAAGCTGCATCAGGTTCTGGTCCTGTTCCTGAGACACCTCAGACACCTCCTCAGACTTCCTTCTCATCTGAGAAGTGAGACAGGGAAAGTGAAGGGCAGGGGATTCACCTGCATTATTAGAATTAGTGTTACAAAAATAAGCCAGTCTATACAGAGAACTAAAACCATGGACTTCAGAGCCAGGCGGACTTCACAGCCCATTTTCTTTTTTTTTTTTTTTTTTTAAGATTTTTTATTTATTTATTTGACAGAGAGAAATCACAAGCAAGCAGAGAGGCAGGCAGAGAGAGAGGAGGAAGCTGGCTCCCTGCCAGGCAGAGAGCCGGATGTGGGGCTTGATCCCAGGACCCTGAGATCATGACCTGAGCCGAAGGCAGAGGCTTTAACCCACTGAGCCACCCAGGCGCCCCAGCCCATTTTCTTATTAAAGAACCGCTCTAATGAGGACTGTGGATTCTGTGTGGTTGTGGGCTGTGAAGATACTCTCATTCAACTCCCATTATTTTAGGATGCAAAACTGAGGACCAGGAAGTTGAAGTGTCTTCTCAAGTTCAGGGAGCTCATTAGCAGCAGGGATAGGGCTAGGATTCCAGCCCTCCTAATTTTCAGACACATGCTCTTTACTTATCTTAAATAAAAGAGAAACACAATGAAAGATAACATAGTACACTGGGCATACATTACTCATTTATGCCACATCCATTTGGCTAATTAAAATTTATGCTGTATGTTCGTTCTTTCTACTGTGAAATATGCTTAAAATCTAAGGTTGTCAAAAAAATATTTGGTTGGCTCTACAGGGAGTTAACCTGAATTTCCAAATACCATATATTTACTGAGACTCTCAAAGACACAATTTCATCATTCATAAAATGAGGGTAAGTGTTTGTGTGAAAATTAAATGAGAAAATGCAACCAGTGACTGACACAAAGTAAATATTCACTGAATTTAGGCTTAGAAGTTAAAATAACAAAATGGCCACTACAAGCAAATATAAAGAGTCAACCCACCCACAGTGGCTGTGAAGTAAGGAAGAAAAAAACCCATTTTAAGCCACCAATATTTTGGATTTTGGGTCTTGAATCTGCTACAATTCTTACCAGCACATAAACACGTGTATTCGTTTTTCTCTAAACTTTATCGGTTATTTTCAAACATTTATTCTTCTTAATTCTCACTGTAACTTAATTGTAATTCTCACTGCAATCTAATCAATCATATAAAATTTGAGACAGGTGAGATTTTTAAGATATCTATCCATGATATGCCTGTTTGTGGATGCTTTATTTATTGTAAATATTTTATTCATCTATTTGACAGAGAGGGAGACAGAACAAGGAACACAAGCAGGGGGAGCAGGAGAGGGAGAAGGAAAGCAGGCCTCCCGCTGAGCAGGGAGTCTGATGCAGGGTTCAATCCCAGGACCCCAGGATCATGACTGGAGCGGAAGACAGAGGCCCAACAACTGAGCCACCCATGCACCCCTGTGGAAGCTTTATACCATGCAACCCTGTGGAAGCTTTATAAACTGTTTTCAGGAAGTTATTTTTCTTGCTAGATATATTCCTACTTGCTTTATAGTTTGGGGTTTAAAGAATGTTTTTAAAATTCTATTTACTACAAGTTATTGCTACCATAGGAAATACCCTGTATCCAGTCAGCTTACCAAATTATCTTCTCAAGCACAGTAGTTTTTATTTTTTAAAATTTGAGTCTACTGGAATATAATTATCAATAAGAGAAATGCATTTCCTTTTCTTACCCAATATTGTTACCAATTACATCTTTTTCTTTGCTTATAAAACAGTAAGGGGTAACAGTGGTAGTAAGTAGTCATTTCTGATTCTTCATTTTCATGGAACTTACTTAAGCTTTTGGCAATACATTATACTGCTTATTATTCTACTTCAGGTTTAAACTTTGACAAAGTAATTGCTCCAAATCTGCTTGTGTTCCTCAACTCTTTCCAAAAAGAAAGAGTTCTCTTCTCTGGAGAAGCCCCTACTATTTCAAGAATCCTCACATCTTTCCCGAGCTAAATTTATCTCTTTCTCTCCCTTTTAGAAAATCATTCTTTGGGCGCCTGGGTGGCTCAGTTGGTTAAGCAACTGCCTTCAGCGCAGGTCATGATCCTGGAGTCCCGGGATCGAGTCCCACCTCGGGCTCCTTGCTCCACGGGGAGCCTGCTTCTCCCTCTGACCTCTCCCCTCTCATGTGCTCTCTCTCTCTCTGTCTCAAATAAATAAAAAAAAATAAATCTTTAAAAAAAAAAAAGAAAAAGAAAAAATCATTCTTTAAAAGCTCTACTACCCCTACTACCCACTATTCCTTCAGGGAATAGTGTTCCGGTACCTCCCCTCTGAGAAACTGTATTATTATTATTATTTTTATATACTAATCCATTTCAAAAAAATATTTGCTATATATCCTTTAATGTCAGGTACTGTCCTAGACCAGGAGTATAGCAGTGAACAAAACAAACCAAAATCCCTGACCTACTAATGATGCTGCAGGCTTTCCCCTTTTCGGCAATGACCAGAGAGGATGCCTGTGTTTTCCCAAAGGTTCTTTTATTCCACTCTTCCTAGACCCTCATTATCTGAGTACAATCAAAATAGACTGCCATGAGAAATCTTCTGAAAATATGATAACCATCACAGGAAAGTTTTCTGGCCCTGAGAGAAAGACAATTATCATATGGTTTCATTCATATGTGGAACCTAAGCAGTAGCACAAGGAAGACCACAGGGGAAGGGAGGGAAATCCGAAGGGGTTGAAATCAGAGAGGGAGAAGAACCATGAGAGGCTACGGACCCTGGGAAACAAACTGAGGGGTTCAGAGGGGAGGGGGTGGGGAGGGGGTAACGGGGTGATGGGTATTGAAGAGGGCACGTGCTGTGATGAGCACTGAGTGTTCTACATAACTGATGAATCATTGAACACTACATCAAAAACTAAAAAATTTTTTAAAAAGATATTTTGTTCAGTGATTTCCCTAAATAAACAATTTTTGAGTTAAAAAGAATGTGATATCATATCTTTAATAGGTAATGAACATTTTGTGATATTTGTTTCCCCTAATTAGTCTATTAAATATTGTGTAAGACTTTTAAAAAAAAGTTTTCTGGCTCTAAGTGACCGGTTTGTTTTAAAATCTTAAACCATTCTAGAGAAGACCTCATTCCAAGCTGTGAAGCTGTGAGCAGAACATCTCCTTCACACTTGAATATCACAGAAAATGACTGATCACATTAAGAGATTTTGCAACTCAAATTGCTGTCCTCATTTCTTTAAAAAGGGATGAAAATCTACTTTTCAGATCTTGATGGGTTGTGCATAGCTCTTTTGCATGAAAAATGAGTGTGGGCTATCGACACTCCTGAAATGCAGATGTATGTATTTCTTTCAACAGACTTTCTGTCAATGATTAATATGGTCTGATTAATTTGGTGAGGCACTACTGCATGCAGAACTTTCATTAGTGTGCTCTAAGGGTGCAAGCAAAGAAGACTGGATCCTGCCCCCTGGGGTTTCCTCTCCTAGAGTCAAAAAGTCCAATACACATGCAAGGAAAGACAAAAAAAAAACAAAAACAAAAAAAAAAAACCCCACAAAACAAAAAAAAACAAACAAAAAAACACCCAACAACAAAACCGAGAGATCTGGAAGAGACTGAAACAAGCTTAATGTCAGTGACTATGAATGTACCGTTCTTACTTCCATCAGGTCCCCCCAGAAGCACTAGCAAGAGGACACCTTCTTATATTCAACAGCTGTTTATGGAAAACCCATGTGCCGGGCACCATTCCAGGTTCTTCAATACAGCGAGAAGCAGAAAAGGCAAAGATCTCTGTGGAGGTGGCTTAGTGAAACCACGCTGAAGGGTTCTGGAGTCGGGTACGCAAGGTTTGAATTCTGACTGCCACTTGATACATCTATGAATCTTAAGATCTCTGAGCAGCAGCTTCTCCTTTTATAAAATGTAGCTCAACATCCCTAGACTTATAAGTGGGTTGTGAGCAAATATTACGTAGGTCAAACGCCTGACACACGGCGGATGTTCAAAAAATACTTGCTTCCACTCAATAAATGCTCCTAAGGGATGCACGGGTGTTGCCTATTTGGTTCCAGACCTTAGAAAAATGCCAGAAAAACAGGATTTGTGACTCAGACTCCTTTCAACAGGGTCAGGAATTTTTTCCCCCTAATTTTATAGATTCAACATCGTTCTATTAATAGGGCTTAAAGAGATCTGCTGGGAAACTGGGGACTCTGGCTAATCAAGTGAAGAGTGGAGAAATGCAGAGGCAGCAAGCATCCAACAGTGGCAGGGTCCTGGCAGGTCTGACAGAGGAACAGGGGAGGAAGTGGACCAGTCTTGTTCGGCATGACCGGTGGAGTCCACCGATGGTAAGGTGGACGCACAATCACAAAAAAAGCCTTACAATCAGATGTGAGTAGGAGAACAGATGATATTTCATAGCATTTGCTAACAGCCGCATTCTCTCCTTACTGACTGTAAAAATAAACAGCCATTCTGCTTCCACTACCACAACCCGCCCTTGAGCTCTTGTTACCGTTGGGTCAACCCTGTGTACTTCTAACTTCAATTTGGTAATTTTGTTTAAGTCCATGTTTTCTTTTCAAAAACAACTTTACTTAGATTTTTTCTTGATACTTGAAATCAATTATCACTAATTAGCACCACTTAGTCTTTAGTGTACTGCTTAAATGGTTTTGCTTGAACTCTGCTATCTGTTGATTTATTTGATTTTCCTTGGCCTTTCAAAAAAATCAATTGTCACATATTCCTGCGCAGCTTTTGAGAGCATTTTTCAGCTGCCCTTTGAAAGTTCTAATCCTGATATTAACACAGACCTTTATGTCTTTACTGTAAAATTTAATAACTTGATTAGTGACTATGATTCCAAATTATATAAAAACTTCCGTTTCATTATACAAAATTATATTGCAGTATATTACTTTTATCAAAAAGAATTACACATTCCTATTCCCATGATACATTTGATTAATATACCAAATACTTAAACTTGCTATTTTTAGACTGCAGAACTGGTATTTCAGATGAACCTTTACTCCATAGGCATTTCATTATGAATATGACTAAAGTTTAAAGTAACCTACTTATTTTTAACAGATTCTTAAGGATTTTGTGACATGCCACTTCAATTCCTTGCCCATCAGGCTTAATATAAAATACATATACTGACTCAGTCCTATGATTAATGTGTTTCCATTTAAAAGCAATATATGCTATTAAAAGGCACAAATAACTGAAGTATGGGCAAGGACATGATATCATTAGAATCATGACATTTATTTGCCTCTCATTTCAGGGCTAATCAAGCATAAATTTCAATACTACATATGTCCAGAGAAATTATGGATGCTGCTACAAGTAGGAATTAGGACACAAATGGCATTCTCTCTCTGTTCCAGAATTTACTTTGTTACCAAATATTCAAGTTGAAACAGCTGCAGAAACCTGGGGAGTCTCACTCTATAAAGCCCCAGTAAACTCCGTAATGGAATTTTACTAAAGATTCTGAGAATTACTGCAATGTTAACTGATTAATTCTTTATCTGAAGGTAGATAGTATTTCAAGCAGCACACAGCTTGAGGAAGGGCCTTTTCTAAGTCCTGGATGACACCTCACTGGAGCGAGAGAGGCTTCAGTCACTAGGATACCATCTGTCAAGCTTTGCCTTTAGAAATCCTGCCAGCAGCCCTCAGGAAGGAATGCAAGTGGGTAGATGGTACAAAAAATGTCACGAGAAGGGCAAGTAACTCTTAAACTCTCAACAGTCTTGCTAGCCTCTCTGCATAGGTATGTTTGGTTTGCTGCTCTAAGAACACTTCCTGGAAGAGAAAAGAAGTTCAGGTTGTGGATGGTTCTCCACTTGGACTAAATGTTCAGTTTGTTATCAGGAGAGCAAGCTTAGCAACAGCTTTACCATATACACAATTTATACAATACAGATCCTCATGTAAACACTGAAGTCAAGGGGCTTTATTCTCATTAAGTCATACTGTCCTCAAAGATCGGCTGTTTACTGAATGACAAGGTCAAACTTTATTCTGCATAGTGAGAAAGTGTTTAAGAAGAATCTATGCACTCACCGAGATTAAGATTGTATCTGGACTCTATTATTACTAAGTACTAAGTGCTAAGTACAATGTACTTTACATTTCCAAATCTGTTACTCTTTATAAAAAAAAAAGTGGCGATGACATTTCTACATAAAGTCATTCTGAAAAGTGCTTAAGATAATGAGATTATACCGGTTAGCACAGTGATTGTTATTTAATAAATTAATATTCAATAGATTGATCTCAGTGAAGTGGGAGAACTAAAACTATTTTGTAATAAAAGCCAAAGAGTTTCTCTGAAATTAAATTGTTCCATATGATCCAAGTATATTATAGAAAAGAGCAATAATCAATTTGTTTCTGGCTTTTTCTTCTACTTTGAAATTATAGAAATACAAGTGAAAAGGAAGTGGTATTCGTCATGCTTGTTCCTCCAATGATTTTAATGTTCCATTATAATTCTAGGTATGTAAAAAGTGGGAATCTGGAATTAAAAAGAGACTATGAAATGTATATTAGCAATATACCCATGACACTATACCTAAGGACAAAAGGAAAGGTATGGATAAATAAGGTACTGTTTATCAGATGTTAGAGATTAAAATTGGTAGGAAACATTGCATTAAAACTTCATTAGGTGCTAAGTATATTGCATATGGCCTTTTCCCAGAAACTTTTCTAAATTTAATAAAGAAATTTAGTTACTATAATTATATTTGCTGTTAAATTAGATACTATATGTACACTATGTAGGTGTGTGGTGATCTCATTAATGAGGTCATGCAGCCAGTCAACTATATGGTACAACAAAAGGTAGTCTGAGGTCACCTCAGAAGCAACTGGTTCAGTGACTATAAATTGGTTAAAATCTGAAACCTACCCTATTAAATATTCCAGTTTATGATGGTCAAGACACAGCATTCAAGACATATTTCATATAAATGATCTCAATGACTATAATTCATATGTTCTTAGTTCAAAACATACATAAATGTACTGATTTGGGGCTAAATATTTAACCTACTGGTTACAATTTTCTGTGTGAATAGAACTGTATGCTGCTAATTCCATTGCTAGTCCAGACTAGCACATCTGCATGTAACGGGTGAATCAGGTGTTGGTCTGATAACCAAAGATATCCAATCAGGTGCTGGCCTGATATCCAATATCCAAAGACTTGGTATGCTACGTCTGTTTGTTTGAGAATATGTATTGACAGGGAGATCACTATGTCACAAGAGCATCTGTTTCTATGTGATCACTCTATAAACTATAATATTCTTCCTCTTATGGAATTATTTTGGGGACAATGACAATGAAGCAGGAGCTAGGATACTGAAGGAATGGAGGCGTGATCTGGGATTGTAGATGACTTCAATTAGGAGAAGATAGCTGGCACGGTTTGATAACATGAGACTCAAAGCTAGGAGATTACAGGGAGAACAAAAAGAGAAGGCCAATCAATTCACCTGCCAGGCCAGGTGTTCTGGGGAGAGTTGTGTGGAGAAAACATCCACCATTTGCAGAAAGTGTTCAAGGATGGGAAGGGCAACTGGATTCAGTGTCTTCAGAAGAGAGCTGGTTTTCCTTGGAGAAAGAAATAGCAAAGTTCAGAAGAGAGGTGGAAGACCAAGAGGATTTTGGTGATGACTAATCTTGGGTTCCTTGGGACCTAGGCACAGTTCCTTCTTCAAAACAAAAAACAAAGACAACAACAACAAAAAAACCCAAAACCCATACTATTTCTTTCATTTCACTGATGTAAAAAATCATTCCACTATGTCCCCAAATGTATTTAAAGTGGTTTATGAAGATTCATAAAACAGAGGAAGACAAAATAGAAAAATGAAGCAAAGAGAAAATAAAACAAGAATACAGAGTAGAAATAGGTTTTTAGTTAAAAGCCATGTAATTCTAGAAATTTGCTAGAGGTAGATCATAAATGAGGCTACAAGTTCTTCAGCAGCAGCACAAAGAAACATAACCTGTTAACTATATGATTCATAATTGACAAGACAAAATATAAGTGTTTCATATACAGGATGGGACTTTGATAACGCAACTGGATTAATATGAGTTCACTGGCTGAAATGTTGGACAGTTCATTAAATTTGAAATACCTCACAATATATTTGTTGTATTTTTACAAAAACTATAAATATGAAAACCAGCTTCACAGTTATTATTGACTTCATTTCAACCCATCATATAGTTTGCCATTTTCAAGTACTTTGGAGAAATACCTATCACTCTCAATCAAAATGGGATAAAACACTATGTTTGCCTTTACATTCTGTCCTACACAGCCACCTGTCTCAATAACTTGCTTTATAATTGTTATGTCAACATTTAATTTACTGAACCATGAAATAATTCTTGGGTGTGAAATGCACTTCAAGGCACTGTAGGGTACATGTAACATACAGGCAACTCAAACCCGGCTGTAAAAATGATTCTTCTTAGGATAGTTCCCACCTCCAACAGATCCACCAAGCTTTTAAAAGTCCCATTGAGTTTCTACAGTCGAGTTTTTCAAATTGAGACTACACGAATCATGACATCAGTTTTATTTTTCAGACAGTGCATGCTTTTGAGAGCTGTCCTTATGGCCACATTGTTAACGCTAGAAGTTAAAGTCATAACATTCTCTTCTACAGAATGTAGAAGTGACCAATGTAGTGGAAACTACAGTGTAGTGATGGCTGAATTATTCTGGCTACTCAGCTCTCTTAGGAATTGTTGTTAGCATGACTTTTGATATATTCCACAGTACCAAATCAAGGGTGGTAATTACCAGGACAAAAAAATGTGTTGAGCCAATTATGATAAACATTTTTTAAAGACCTGTTAAGGCTTTATTTTAATAAGTATATGTTAACATAAAATTAAATGCAGAGAGTTAGGATACAGGTGAATATGGATTTCTGAGAATGTGTAAATGTATATATGTATTACTTAGACTTTATATAATATTGTCAAAATAAACATAATAGCATTACTAATTCAGGGATTCATAAGGCATTAGCTAGGTAACTGTGCTCTCAGTCGCTTGTAGAAAGGATTCAGCAAATAGTATTATATTCAAAGCCCATGGCAGTTGTGTTGATGTCTAGTTATATTTACATGAAAAGAAGACTTTCTAGGAAAACTCCATTAGAGCACCCCTTAAAAGCTTCTTGAAGTTATGCTCTACTGGCATTCTGAAATACTCAGAGATTAAATTCTTGCAGATGGCTAGAAAGCACAGAGAAAGAAACAATTTCTAACATGTATCAGCCTTCTACTACATGTCACACACTATGGAAGTTATTTTCCAATACATCTCATTTAAGAGTTATGGAAATATCAGGAAATGTTTTATAAGTTTGTAGATTAAAAGCAGACAATTTCTACCTTTGGTAAAATAATTAACCTCCATTTCTGTATAAATTAAAATTATGGACATTACCTTACAGACACAATTAATAATTTCCTTTAGCATATTCATTTAGCACCAATAATATGCAATAATATCTTTATTAAAACAGAGTCTAGGGGCGCCTGAGTGGCTCAGTAGGTTAAAGCCTCTGCCTTCGGCTCAGGTCATGGTCTCAGGGTCCTGGGATCGAGCCCCACATCGGGCTCTCTGCTCAGCAGGGAGCCTGCTTCCCCTCTCTCTGCCTCCCTCTCTGCCTACTTGTGGTCTCTCTCTCTATCAAATAAATAAATTTACAAATAAGAACAACTGAGTCTATGTTCAAGAATGCATTCTGACAAATGTTCTAAAATGTACAGATTATCTTTCCTTATGAATTACCTTGCCAGCCATAACAAATTAAATATCTAATTAAACATCTCCTTCCACGGTCATCAGATGCAATTCTCTCCTCTCTCTCACCCTCTTTTCACTGGAACTAGCCCAGTACAGCAATCCATTCCCCCCTTCTAGCATCCTTTCCAACCAAAGCCTCCCACAATTATTTCTTACCACCAGGGCTTTCCTAAGTACCAGAATTCTAATAAAGCATGAGTAGGCTGTCCATGAAATTGGGGCAAATGAGTAACAAATGTACTTTCTGAATAAAATGAAGTTCATAAGTTGAGGGATAGAAAATAGAAAATATGACTCTGGGAAGCCTGATACACAAGAAGTGGGGACAAAGAGAGTGTTTAAGGTTGCAAATGGCAGCCCGTCAGAGGAATAGAAACAGCCTAGTGGCAGGAATGTTCTGGAAGAAGGCAGTAACAATGGGCACTTGTCCTTTTCTATTCTGGCAATTTCCCAGAAATAAATTGCTAGAAGGTACCTATCAGAAGAGCAGGAGACTATTAAGTGAAAAGACACAGGACCATCCTTTTCCTAACAGAACAAAATAAGACACAGAAAGGTCTTTAACAGGAGACGTTCTCTACTTACATAAAGACAAAGAGCTTAAAGTTTTAATACCTAGTGGCATGCTGTAGTGATTAGGAGCTCATGCTCTAAAACCATGCTGTCTGAACTTGAGAACTCTACTGATTATTAACTGTGTAACCCTGGGCAAGGTATCAAATTTCCCTAAACCTTAATCTCCTTATTTGTAAAATGGGGGCCATAATAATAACCAAAGTAGGTAAGTATACAAAAGGTTGTTCTAACTAGGTTACCTAGCTCAGAGGGTTGCCATGAGGATAAAGACAGAATATGTGCCCAATAAGCAGTGAACAAGGCTGGTAGGGTTATTATTACTGGTAGGTATAATGAGTTGAGCACTCTGCATATGCCAATGACGAGTCACTAACGCTTATCCAATCTGATAGAAAATAGTGTTTAAAGGATGTGAATTGAAAAAAAAGGGAAGTTAGGAAAAACAGATGTCCCCTTGAGAAAGTGTGGAAAAGAAAATGGAGGAAAACAAGGAATTTCTAAGGCAAACTACTGTGTGATTTTGACTCCATCAAATCCTGCAAATCAAGATGGACATTCAGAAAATCTGGATGCTCATGGGTCTCTACTAGGCAAACATTCAAGAAGAGCTTAAGAGAAGTACTTCCCATTGCTTGGAAAAGTCACTCCTTACGGTGGTACAATTTTAAGATCTTTCTTACCCAAAGATTTATTTACCCAGGTATCACCAGTATAATAGATTATTCAGATCCTGCAATTTTCTTTCTAGTCTCCTAAATCATCACCTTTGGATGATTTTGATGCTTATTAACACTGTCACAGCTGGTGTGCAAGAGCAGAAAACTGAAACTAAAGCCACTCAATTTTGCTACTTATTATTACCTTCCTCTGAAGACTGGTAGGGAGCATGGTGGACTCTACTGATTAAAATAGACTTTATCTGTGTATTTCATTTGTTTTGCTCTTTGTCCCCTCTAATACAAAGAAAATACCCTTATCTTTCCCATGATTCTCAAGTACAAATGCAGGTTTCTGGGCTCACTCTAGATTAACTAAAAAAAAAAAAAAAAAAAAATATATATATATATATATATATATATATATATATATATATCTCAAATAAATAAACAAACTAAATCAGAATAAGTAGACAGGGAATCTGCATTTTTAACAAACACACCAGTTTAAGAAAGACTGATCCATTCTAATTAAGCCCAAATAAGATTAATTTTGCATATTCAGTGAGGATGTTTCTTTGTGCCACAAATCATGTGGTTGCTCTCAATCTGACCAAGGATACGCACCCCTAACTTCCTAAAATGTCTATTTGCATTAGGACAGCTCAGAAAGGAAGTGTGCAGGTTAAAAAAAAAGAAAACAAAGAAAAAGAACGGGGCAATAAGGAGCAGCATTTCCGTGGGTTAAAAGCCCACCACTCTAAAAAGTAGCTTTGTCTTTTCTGTATACTTCTATGCAGAAGGTTGCTTTAATATTAAAATTCAAAATAAAAGTTGCTTATGTAATAAAATACTATCTTTAGCTGTTTAAAAATACATGAGTAATTGGACAATATATTCCCGTACTCTTACTTTTCTAAAAAGGAGGCTTAGAGAGGAAAAGAAATAGAATTCAAATAGGTTAGAACCTAAAAGAACATTATCTGCCCAGAAGCCCAGGTTTCACTCTTTACATGGTGTGACCTTAAACAAGTAATTTAAGCACTCGGAGGTTGTGCTTATTCCTGTCTGTAAAATACAATATTGGCTCTGACTACCTCACTGGAATGTAAAGGCACAAACAGAATGTAGTAACATTTGGCAGAACCACAGCAGTTTGCAAAGGCATAGAAGCCACTATTCTAAATGACATGTGTAACTCTGCAGCTCACAGGAAATAGCTTTTTGTTTGTGATTACTTTTTAGACATTTTATCATGAGGTACACGTACAACATAATACCGATGATCTAGGGGGTCTGGGGGCCCTGAGGGGCACAGTCGGTTAAGCCTCCAACTCTTGGTTTCAGCTCAGGTCATGATCTCAGGGTCATGAGATTGAGCCCCGTGTTGGGTTCCATGCTCGGTGTGGAGTCTGCTTGAGATTCCCTCTCCCTCTGCCCCTTCCTCCTGCTCACTCACTCTCAGATAAATAAATAAACCTTTAAAAAAATATTAATAATCCTCACTATTTAGTACTTGAAAGAAATTGCCCTATCACTGAAAAGAAAAATAAAAATGCAGTTTTGTGTTTTTTCAGGTTTCAAGAAATGGCTCCTTTTTAAGGCACTATGCCAACATGAAAACAGCCAGATTGAGAAGCTGGTACCATTTGTCATTTGATCTGTTAGATGTAATAAATTCAGAGTTCTTACATATGTATGCATTTAGGTGTGTTTTATACATGTGTATAAATTATGAATATTTGTGTCCACACATGTACACACATAAACCAAACTTCAAATATTTTTGATTTTAGAAGTCAATTAAAATCCTGGGATAAAAGAGAAAATGGAACAGAAAGAAAGGAATGTCTCCTTTGAATCCATACAGTGGAAAGAAGCCATAACAAAACTCATAAGGCAAACTTCTCCACAGGAAGCCAGCTTTCACCTGGTCTTCTGCAAGTACCTTTGTTAACTGAGAAACACTTTCCTTTGAAGGTGTTGTAACTTGAAAATAGTAGTTTGTTCTAACAGAAGTTTACAGCATGAGACAGATTTCAATACATTTTTTTTTTTTGGTTTGCTGTCCTATTTATAATAGGTTTCTGACAGGAATTATGAGAACTCTTAAAATGCAAGATCACAACATTAGTTTTTTAGTTGTTTAGTGCTTACTGAGTGGTCTCAAAATACTATGTTCTGAATTCTGGGCTTTTAATTATTTCTTGGATATCTCCAAATGATGTGTCTAACTTGGTACCTCATTATCCCCATCTCAAATTCAAGTCCATCACGACATGCCTGTCACTTAGGAATGCAAATGAGAAATTATCCTCATGATTCTTTATCTAGTTTACTTATTTATACTCTACACTCTAGCCAAATTGAGCCCTTAGACTTTGTAAAATGTGTTATTTTCTGGGATGTCTCTGGGACGTTCTGCATGTGTGACTGTAATGGCCACATCACTGTAATCACTAAAATCATTTCCACTGATTTTTTTTTAAATCTCCATTAGGAAATCTTTCTTCAGCCTTCCCATGAATGATTCTCAGTGTAATTCAAGGTGCCACAGTGTAAGCTAGTGAGCCAGATCTATGCGTATCTCTGAGGTATGTAGAAAAATGGTAACTATTTTTGGCCAAGATAAGAACAAGGTCTTTCGAAGCCAAAATTCCTTGCACATATGTTGGTGGTTCATAATCTGGAAATGAGTCCTGTGTGGCTAACCAAGGGTCATAGAGATCCATGCTAGAAGGTTCTTGGGCCGCTGATGCTTTTGTGTGTAATCTTTCTTTGGCTGTAACATTTTCACCGTCTCTATTAAAGCCTTACATGAGTAAAGACATGCATGAGACCCAAAGGGTTTTCCAATCATCCTTCCAATCATCCAACACTGTGCAATCCTTGGAGACTCTTCTATAAGACTTGGAGTCTGGCACCTCGTACATGCTAAAAAAGGAGGAGGCTGAACCAGTCCACGAACAACTGTAAAGTAAGTATTCATGTCTTTTGTTAATCAGTTTTCTGAAATAATGAATTTACCTCTTGGAACTAGATTAAAAGATTGTTAGTTTATGCCCTAAAATCAAACTCACTATGCATGCAGTTCTACACAACATCTCATCATGAGGTGATTCATGGTGAAGCTAACAACAAAATCATTTAAATTTGTAATAGTTCATTAACTATTTTTTTTAACTATGAAGATTTCCATTTTATGTTGGTGGCCATTGAATGAGCTACTGTACTCACTTGGTTAATTAATGCCCTGTTATTTGGATCATTCACTACAACGTTATGGATGTTTCCATTCTTTGCAAGTTTTACTACACTGGAAAACATATAGAAGGATATTACATGAAATTTACTAAATAAATGTAAAAAGTAACATTCATTCATTAATTCATTGTAAAAATCTGAGCTAAATTTATGCAAATATCATTTACACAATCCCCATAGATCTGTGCTCTGTACCTCTCTACTATAAATTTTCTCTTACATACTTTTCCAAAAAGAATAGATAATTGATTAGAATACCCAATTTCCTACTTTAGCCTGCTATTGGCATGCTCACATACAAACATACAAAGTCATCTGCAGAATTCTAGTTTCTTAAGTTATTTAGCTGTTGTTTCCTCACTCTTTCTACACACATTGTAAAAACTAAATTTACTGACATGTTTCTCCTGACAATGCTTGAGCATATTCAATCTCACTCATTTCCCCAGCAGTTCCTGTAACATACTACTGGGTCTGAATTTTTGCAAACGAAAATAGCTCTCTGCTTGCAAGACTTGCTTTGTGTTTTTATTCCGTCACCTCGGCAAATGTTTGTGTGAGCAAGTCTGGAGCAATACCATTCTAATGAGCAGTAAAAAAAGACATGGAACCAAGTAAGTGGTGTGGTGTGGTAATCCTCCGAAATAAATGCAAAACCTGACGGAGCTAGAGATCTACCTTTAATTATTTAGGATTAGAACTGGGGATCAAGTGAAGGCAGATCAAGGCCCTTCAGTGCCTGCTCGCTGCCCAGGATACCACTTCTTCTCTGAACCTGCACAGAGTCTGGGATAGAGTGATTTATGCTCTCTGACTCTAAATCTCCTAGGAAGTAATTAACCATTGCTGCCTTGTCTATCATCATTCCTGAGTTATTCTATCACAGATGAAATCTGGCTGAGAGACAGGGTCCAGGTAGAGGGGAAGATTGTGCAACTTGGTTCTACGATTTCCTAACACTCAGTCTTGGAACAGTGGTGTTAGCCAAATATGCGAAGAATCAGGGACTGATCTTCTAAAGACTCCAGTCTGTAGGCCGGCTGTTTGAAAGTGTGGAAACTTTTTTCCCCATATTACCATTGTTATATCAGGTCTGTATTAAGTCAAGGTATAACTGAAAGAGAGACATGGGAACACTACCATTTAGGGAGCACCAACCACATGCCGGGCAATGTACAGATGTTATCTTGTTCAACTGGCATAAACGCTTTATAAGGGAAGTATTGTTTGCATTTCACAGAGAGAAAGCAGTTACATACCAGGCTTTCCATTTAGCGGTGGAGTCTGCTTTCCACTCAGTTCTGAGACTCCAAAGTCCAGTGCTCTTTTGATGATAGCACACAGCCTTCCCAGATCTAAAACTGTTGGTTCTGTTGTATGAATAATAGCCCTTAGTCAGCCCACATCTATTTCTTTGAGTAAATGAGTTTGTTGTCGTATTGTGAGGAACAGTGGCCTCATCTTCTGCTCCCTCCTGTTCCCAGGTGGCCTTCACAACAGAGCCGAGGACTTCGTTTTCTGGTTGCCAGGCATTAGATGCTCGCTGAGACTTAAGTTCAGCCCACATGCTATGTTATTAAAATGCAATGATAAAGAATGAAGTCTCAGGTATCCAATCAAAAAAAAAAAAAAAAGAAGACAACTTCAAGGGGGAAAGTAAGGTGGATTCAGATATTTACTCAACAGGAGAATGAGGGGAGACCACACCAGGGACTACTGTCCTGAGGGAACGGAAGACTTAAGATGACGGGCAGACATTCTCAAATATGAACTATCTCATGAAATACTGAAGTTACTGAGTATTTTTTGAAAAACTTTTAGAAGAGGAAAACCAAAATCATATCAAGAGCTCAGGAATAGAAAAGAAATGGTAAAAGGAGTGTTGGTGATCTGAATCCATTTCAATATATAATTAGAACTAAACTACTAGGGGAATTATAGTTTCAGAACAAAATGTAAATGTTGCAAATCCTGGCAAGTAGAATTGAAATGAGCAACAAAACCCGGGAAGTGGAGCATGCTAGAAGGAGGAATGTAAGTAGGCTATCCGCCTCATCATTCATATATACACACTGTCAAAAACTGAAATGTACTGTTCAGGAAAAACATAAGGATGCCAGATAGTTAATGACTTTCATAAATGTCTTCCTTTAACGTTAGAGCAATCTTCTAGGAATTAATATCCCTTGGGGCAAAGATACACATTTCTGATATTTAGTAACTCCTTTAATTTACTTCAATTTTGTCTTTTATTAAATTCAGTAAAGTTCAATGCTTTTTATTGAAAAACAGCTTGCATATTATAATTTCCTTCTTAAAAAGCTGATTCTTCCAAACTGTCTCTTCATTCTCAGGCTCGTTCTCCTTAACTATTCAACTATTTGTGATTTAATGTTACAATTTTGCTGTTTAATGGGGGGTATTAATACCCTTAATCTCACTGGGCATTTGCGAAGATTAAATGACAGATGTGAAAGGCACAGAAAGTTATTGGTACAGAGTTGTTTATATACTGCTCAATGCTATTGTTTTTAAATCTATCTATTTTTGTATTTGTATTTATTCAGAGAGAGTCCAGGTTACCTGGACTTCTGGTAACCAAAAGTTAACACTGGGTTATTTCTGCCCAAGATGATTTTGAGCATTGTGTTGATTTCTATACTTCTGTGCTCTTCTACACTGCTTACCTTTTGATAAGTAGGATTTATCATGTTTACATAATAATAAATTCTTAGCAAATAATACAGTGCAGACCTAAAATAACTGCTTCTTCCGTGTTTTATCTGTGTTCTCTATACTTTAAGATACATCTTTTCCAGACTATGGTTGCATAAATTACGTCAGATCTTGAGCTCCCCGTGGCCTTTATTTTTACTGCTTTGCTATCACAACTATGCAAGTTACAGAGAAAGGAGACGCTCCAATACTATCTGCTACAAAGGCTGAGACTGGACTCTACTTGTACTTTTTGGAACATGATTTTTAAAGGTTCACAAAAAGGAACTGCTTATTCCAGCAGGAAGAAAAAAGAGAAGATAATAAACTCTTTCTTGGAAACAGAAGAAATAGGCACACAACAGGAGACCATTCTTAAATGTAAAAATATGCATAATTGCTATGGAGATGAAGTTTCCCCTAGTTCATAAGATTAGAAAAAAAGACAAAAATGACTTTAGTTGATTTAAATATATGCATGTACATATTTCTTAAGAGATGAAAGATTACTTCTTCCAAACAGCTCCTAAAATGTAAGAACACAGTCGGCTGGAATCTTGGTTTTGTCAGAAGGAGCTCCGTCTCTGAAGTCAACAGTCTGCTTCTCTTAATTCACAAGACCTGAATCAAATAACAAAAAATTCTGGAGGCAACTTTCTCCCACCTAACATCTTTCCAACGGTATTTGAAATGCAACCATGTAACCATTAATAATGCTGACTTGATGTTTAAATCTAAATAATTTGAGAACCCTGGTATTTCCTGCTGTATTTTATCTCCCATAATAATCCCTTCTTCATTCCCATTTCTCATTTCTTATAGGTCCTTTGTTCAAAAAAGGTTCCCGTCTTTCCTGATTTTCTTATATTTAGTTTATGCTTATTTTAGTTACTCACCAAAAAATCAATTTGATAAAAATATTAATTTTATTTCTTTGACATTTTCAAACATTTTTCCCCCCAAAACTGCAATATTCCCTAGCTGTGCTTTTAAAGCCTAGATCCCTAAATTTCATATTCCGGGCTTTAGAATGCTACTACTCGACCCCTTTGAGACCAAATCAGACTTTTCCTTTTTCACAAACATTCTTCAGCTATGAACAAACTTTTCTTGTTATTTCACATGGTGCCAAACAAATCCATGTAGAAATATGAACTAAATGACAAATAAATCTAACATTCAGAGAATTCCTCATTTATAACTAGGTGCTCTCCAGTTGAAGAAGTATTTAATAATAAATAACACCATAGACATTTTTCATCTGCGGATTATATTAATATCATTAAGCAAAGCAGAATAAGACAAATACAATACTTTACAAAAGCTTAGACTTTGTGGCCTCTCTGGTAGGGAGGTAAATACACAGACTTTACTTACTCTCCTTTAGCTCACATCTCTGCCAAACTCCTGGCTAGTCGTAAATGATATTCAAGGGATCAATTAACAAACAGGGCTACATAGACAAACCAATTTCACAATTAATGTATATAAAGGGAATACACGTATACATATTCTATTTTGTCTTTGGATTCATTCATCTGCTTGCTAAGTAGGCTTTTTCTTTAAAACTGGAAATAGCATATTACAATGGAAAGAAAAATGGCCACAGAAGACTTGATTTCTAGACTGAATTTTGTAAACTTGAGCCTCAATTTATTTTATCAAGAAAGAGATGGAAAATTCTTGAAGTCGTTTTCAACACTAAAAGTCTATGAATCCATAACACATAGAATGTCTTTTTAAAAAAAAAAAAAGATAATGTAGTCCATAGTGAAATGTTATAAAGAATAATTAAAAAGAATAAAAAATAAAAAAATAAAAAAGAATAATTAATATGGAGTTCTTAGTTTGTATTCAATAATTTCTAACAGCTATATGATACTTTTTAAGAGAATTCTTATATGTAAAATAAGTTTACAATGATGATCACCTTCAAAATTATGTTAATTAAACTTACTGTGGTGACCATTTTACAATATACACAAATATCTAATCATTTTGTTATATACCTGAAAGTAATATTATGCTGCATATGTCAATATACCTCAATAAATAAGGAGTAATGAGTAAATAAAAATTTTTAAAAATAACTATTTCAGTTACCTGGGAAATCTTAGGGGGAAAAAAAACACAATTAAGCATCTTTTGAAACAAGCATATGCTTTTCAGAAATTAAATTCGTTCTATAAGTTCATCTAAAGAATTGAGAAATTAGGTGACATTAGGTGCTTACTGTGATTTCTCTTTTTCTATTTATCCTTGTATTTCCTAAGCACATACCACTTATAATGTTATAATTCAACAAATTTCCCATTATTACCATATTCTTCATTTTCAAATTGTTTAGCAAGAAAGATATATAGCTTCCCATTCTAAAGAAAGCAATGGAAAAATAACATACCATAGTTTCTATTTTCCTTTTTAAGCACACATAAGCAGTGTTGTTGTGGTACATAAAGGGACACTTCCAGAGTACAGATGCAGAATTATTACCAATATATATGATATAGCATATATCCCTTTTTTAATTGGGAAGAATTAATGTTCAATTTTTATGCTTACACTACAATTTAAAAATATTTGGAATGAATATGTTATACACGTATTAGCATTATTAAAAACCAGTTATAATGTCTAAGAAAATGTTTTTAAAAGACTATACAAAAAAATTTCTTTGAAGTGGTCAAGATGCTTCGAGATTAACTAAAATTTATTTTCGAACAAATGGAATGAGTCACATAGCATGCAGTTAAGTTCTATGGTTTTTGCTTTTGTTTTTGTTTTGTTTACATTCCCCTGGTATCTACAACCAGCAAAATTGGCAAATGCTTATTGTTTTTACTACTCTAAAGCTGCTCTAAAGAATCTTAGGAATTTGGAATCTTAAAGGATTCTGGATGTGTTAGCAATACATCACATCAATTATAAGGAATAATTGTGTATCTTTTGTGAATAATTGTGTATCTTTTGCCCAAGTTTCAGTGATTTCCACTGGGTTCCATCTGAATGTTTTCTTTGCTAATTTCTTTTTGTTTGGATGCTGTAGTAGATATTTATTTCTGAGACCCAAATTTTCTTCTGTTATGTCATAAACCAATATTAACATTTCACTGAAGGGTAATCTATTATATATTCACCAAAAATAATTTGAGAAATCATTAGTAAAATAATTTAGTTACATTAAAACTTTTCTTTACCATGACTCATTAAGCCACATAATGCTGCAATTTTCTCTCTTCATTAACTTTTTACTTATAAAACTCCATAACAGTTTTATAAGGTTTGCATGGACTTTCTCATCTTTCCATATTTGGCTTTAAGGCCAAGATGATCTTTGGATTAACATCCTGCTCTGGAATATAGTTGTGCAAAACTCAAAGTAACAGTAAAGTATGATTACAATCGCATTTTTCTTTAACAATCCAAACCTACAAGGTCGGCACTGCTGGGACTCTTGTCATGCTCACAGGAAAACCCATTCCTTCCCCAGTGAAATTCTCAAGCTGGCCACTACAGGAACATTGGCTGATCTCAAGGTTTCTGATGTAAATAGAAAGGATAAAACATCTGACATTCACTCTAAGAACTTTGTTCTGTTTTTCAGAGAATAATGCAAATGCTACATTATTCTCAAGAGATAATAATTAGTGCAACTCCAAAGTTGACAGAACACTGGCTATCATAAAGATATTAATAACAATAAGCTTTTGATATATAGGACATTGATTGAAGAGGTTTTAGTTACAATTACTAATCTAAATGAGAACACTCAAGAATAGAAAAGTCACATAATTCAGATTATTAACTCAAAGGGCTGAACTTTGAACCCAGACAGTTTGACTGAGAAGCGGCTGCTCCAATCCTTGAAAAAGGATGCAGCAACTATGTAGCTAGTCTGATAAAATTCAAGTAACATCAGTGGAACTGTTGGGATACAGCCTTGTTACTGTGGGGTGCACCTGGGTTCTGATTTCTCTTTTTCAGTGACTGTTGAGCAGGTTTGCCAGAAGCTCCAAATATAAGTGGCTAACATGTGGATTTCAAATACGAAGGGTAGAATCCTCAAGTGCTAACCACTTACTATCGTATTTCAGATTCTATCTGTTTTTCATGGGGGTTTTGTTGTTGTTCTTTGTTTTTTTGTGTGTTTTTGGGAGTCAAATAAGAGCTTATCGGCTATAAATGTTGAGGACGATTATGCTGTGAGGTTGAGGAAGGCTGGCAGGAAACCACAGGACTCATTCAGTCAGGGAGATCCCGAGGGTCACAACTCAGTCGAGCCTTCTCTCTCATCAAACACATGTCCCGGCAAATTGCATGTTTCCCATGTGAAACTGTCATACCTCTAGATAGCCTTGAAATAGAACATAATCTTTCTTTTTAAACTTGTCCTTGGCATTCATGTTTTATCTTTTTGGTCATAATCTACTTAATTTTCTTCCAAAATTCTTTGTTTCCACTGCTTGTTCTTTCTCCCCAAGGGAAGTTGTGAGTTTTTAAGGTCAAGGTCCATGTTCCCATTTGTTTTTGATTCCCTCACTTGGAAAACTTGAAACACAGTGCACTGATAAACAAGGAATGCTGACTCTCTTTACCGAAGAATAGTGCAAAGCTGTATGTATGATGATCTCTTTAGAATCAAATTCTTAGATACTTTAGAAAAGCTAGGTATATTTCATTAGATAAATACACCAACCTTTTTTGGGATAATGATACATTTTAGAATAAAACATTTATAAATAACTGTTTTTGTATGAAACATCTAATTCTTCATTTGAAAACGACCATTTTACACCAACAGAATAAGAAGTTTGTTAAAGTAAAAGTTTTCCAGTATTTCCCCTTTATAGAAAACATAGTTCAGCAGCCTCATCAGCCAGAAGGGATGGAAAATTCTATGTTCTTCCTTAAGGGTGATAAAAAACAAAAAAAAAAAAACTTTAAAATTTTCGCTTAATATTCTAATTATGGCAGAAATAGAAAGCTAATACACAATCCAGCAATAGGCCCTATTAGCATTATCTTCAAAATCTACCCAAAGGCCCATGACCTTTCTCCTTCAGCTCCTCCTGAGACTCAAGCCACAGTCACTTTCCCAGCCTGGATTCCTGCACCGCACTCCTGAGGTAAGTCCTCCTGTGTCTCCTTACGGTTAATTTAATCCTGTTAAAAACGTGTCTCAGATCTTGTCATTCTTTCTCTTAAAATTCTCCAAAGGGTTTTCAAATTTTAGAGTGGTCTACAAGGCCCTATAAGAACTACGAGACGCGAGTGATCCCAGCTGCTCTATTAGACCTGTGTCTTTGGAACTTCACTGCATTCCAAAGTGTTCTCCAGGATTCCAGCCACCGGGCCCTGACTACTCGTTCTCAACTAGGCAAGGACAACTTACTCATGCAAGCAAGTCTGGACTACTCTCCTCTTGTGTAGTCACGTGGCTCACTCCCTCATTTTCTTTAGGCCTCTGCCCTCCTCAGAGATCTTCCCTGACCACTGTGTGTAATAGAGGAGCACCCTCCTTCCCACTTGTCCCAATTCCCAATATCCTGCTTTCTCTGCACTGCAAATTAGTACAGCCTGGAAATACTATATTAATAAACATTATGTTAATATTATATATACTAACATACATATATACCGTATAATATATAAATAGTAATACTATAGGGCGCCTGGGTGGCTCAGTGGGTTAAATCCTCTGCCTTCGGCTCAGGTCACCATCTCAGGGTCTTGGGATCGAGTCCCTCATTGGGCTCTCTGCTCAGCAGGGAGCCTGCTTCCCCCTCTCTCCCTGCCTGCCTCTCTGCCTACTTGTGATGTATCTCTCTCTCTCTCTCTCTCTTTCTCTGTCAAATAAATAAAATCTTTAAAAAAAATACTATATATCAGTAACATATAACTAATACAAATCAATATAATAACCCAGGTATTAACAAATAAAAACATAACTTTCTTATCAGGAATTTCTGAAAAAGTAACATATTTTGTTTATTTTAGGATTTTATCTATTTGGTTTACTAATTAATTCCCATTTTTCTAGAACAGGACCTTGCATATATTAGGGACTCCATTCAAATGGATAAGCACATGTGTGAATGAATGAGTGCACAAGTGAACCCATGTTTACATTTTACTTTACTTCTCTATCGTTCCTACCATGCTTACGTGCATATTTGAGAAATGATTTTAAGTTGCTATATTCAATAAGGATATGTGGTTAAGCTTACATATGGATCATCTCTTCTATTAAAGATTTAATAGCTCTTTTAAGCAGCTCCCCCTATTATTATTTTATGATTTAAGTTGGTTAAATCTGGTGAAGTCTTTGGTACTTTTTTTTTTTATTAGTCTTTGGTACTCTTTAAAGGCAGGTTACTCTTTAAGGCAGTGGCTTTCATACTCAATGACTATGAACCACGATTTTATGGAACAATTTGATGTTTACCATATACATTCTAAAAATGTCTTTTCTTTTTCTCTTTTACTCCATTTCATCCTTAAATACATGCCTCCCGTGACCCAGTGCATTAATTTCATGACCCAATTTTTCTCATGGGGCATAACCTGTAGTTTGAAAAAATCACTAGAGTACAGGATAACATGCAGAATTCCCAATGAACTAGTATTAAAGCTGTCACTGCTCATTAAAAAACAAAAAACAAAACCCAAAACTAATGAACCCTATACAGAATAATATTTTTGAAAGCAACTATTATTTTATATTCATAGAAGATCTGAAATGAGCATACTCTTGAATATTAAATGTGAATTTCTGAAATAGAATTTTACAGAAAATGAAAGAATGTGGAACTAAAGTATATTCTTTTTTTTTCTAAAGTATATTCTTAAAGAAATTATAACATGAAAGCAGATAACTATTACTTTACAAGTGAATTATACAACAAGAATTATAGTTCTTGAACAGTTCTGGTAAATTTACCAAGTTAATTTGTAACTAGTGGATCCCAAAAGTGAATGAGGTGGTGGAAATCTTTTAATGGTAGGATCATTCCCTCTTTTAGCCAGGATGAAAATGGGTATTTTTCTTATCCCCACAAATAAATTATTTCTCTGTTGCATCAATTTTTTCCTTGCAGTATTTAGCACATCTTTATTTTCCACTGTATGTTTATCTATCCTATGTAAACCCACACACTTGGACCATTAAAGTTAATTCCCTAAGAAGCTGATTGTCATCCTCTCTCTCCTGACCCAAATCAACTTCCAGATCACTAAAGATTTACCTTCCTAAAATCCTACTTAATTAGTTTACTACTCAAACTGCTTCTATGGCCTTGCAAAGCCTTCCCGACTTATCTTTTTTTTATCATTAGTACCTGTGATGGTCAGTGCTATGTGTTAACTTGGCCAGCTTATACTATCTAGTTATTCAATCAAACACTAATGTAGGTGTTGCCATGAAGTTATTTTATAGATACAATTAACATCTATAATCAGTTGACTTTATGTAAAAAAGAACATCCTGGATGGCAAGGAGGGTTTGATATCGATTTAAAGGCCTTGAGAATGGAATTGCTATGTCCCTAAAGAAGAAATTTTACCTGTGGTCAGCTCCTGCCCAAGAACTTCCAGCCTGCCCTCTCTGATGGCCTGCCAAATGCTCTTCAGACTTGCCTAGCCAGTGCCAAAATTGTGTAACCCATTCCTTGAGATAAATGTGTGTATGTATGTGTGTGTGTACACATCCTCAGGGTTGTTTCTCAGATGCAATGCTGACTGATAAAATACTTCGCCATCATTAGTACTTGATGCCCCAGCCCAACTCTCGTCATGTTCAGTTTGTGCCTTAGACCTTACGGACTCTACTCATTGTCCTTCAGATACCTCTGCATGAAATAGTCACTCCTCCCTTGTTTTGGTCCTTGGGAAATCCGACCTCACTCCCACTTTCATGAAACAAGAGTCACACCATTCTCTGAATCTCCATAGCTTTCTGTTAAATGACATTTGATCTGAACATCAAATGGTGTGAGAACAGTCAGAACACGATCTGACCTTTTATGTTGCTTGTGTTTATATGGTATTTCCTTAGGACAGAAGATCCATGAGAATATAAGATATGTGTCATATAGCACTGAAGCTCCACCAATATTCAGTGAAGTTTCAGTAACAGCACCTCACACGTATGAGCAATGCAGCGGATGAATGAATAACCAAGTGTTACTCTACACATAAAAAACAGCAATTCTCTTAAGTCACACAGACTTCAGTTTTTGACTCGGGCTCCGTCTTACAAGCTTTGTGACAAAAGGCAGATTACTTAATCTTTTAGCCTTAGTTTTCTCCTATGTAAAGTATAAAAGTTTTCTCTTATGTAAAGATCAATAATCGGCATACTGAGTGATGGCAAACAATAAATGAGATCATGGACCTGGCATGTATTAGGGCCCACTGAAATGTAATTATTTTGTAATTACTTTGGAAATGTTATTATGCATTAATTAATTAAAATATATAGAGTCTATTTTTTAAGTATTTGATTATTAGTGGAGGGTCTTTTTCATATATTTATTAACCTCTTGTCTTTATTTTTCCTTGATTTTTTCTTTTTCTTTTTTTTATTACTATTTTTTGTTGTGGATTTTTTTTGGTAGATTTTACACCCAACACGGATGTTGAACCCATCACCCTGAGGATCAAGAGTCACATGCTCTATGGACTGAGCCAGTCAGGCACCCCCAAGAGTCTTTATTTTTTGTTGCTGTTGTGCTAAGGTACATCCTATGGACACTGATTTGGTTTTCAAGCGGCACGTACTCTCAAGAGATAAAGAAAATTTTCAAAAACAACTACTAATGATGAGTTTAAAATGTTCTGCAAAAAAAAGGGAATTCAGAAAAAAAAAAATGTTCTTCAAATAGTTGCAAAACTATTTATCGCTCAGGAGGCCATATCAGAATGGACAAAATCAACCTGTTCTTCCATAATTTACTGACTCCAGTCTGGGAAGATGTTTTTGTGCCCTCTACTTCATGTGGAATGTCTTAGAGCTGTTATGCCCTGTAAATTAGCACAGACAACCTTTCCATGTAGACAAGCAGGCCTTCACTGTTCACATCAACCCACAGAATTAAGGATAGTTCTAATCAGAATCTTTCAATCCTTTATATCAGAAAGATTCAATCAGAATCTTTCAATCCAGTTTTTCAAAATGAGACATTTTCAATCATATATAAAAATAAATAATATGTGGCGGTTTCAGTGAAAAGACATGATTCTGGTATGATAGATGGTATTATTGAAAACTGAGCATGCCCTTTAAAATAATTGTGGCTTTCAAGATTAATTTCTTTCTAAATCGTTTTCATATAGTTTCTCAATACCTAATATGAAGAGTGTCTGTGCAAGAGATAGATAATATTAACTCAATTTTTCTCAATCGGCTAACTAAACTTTTCATGCTAAATCATGGCAATCCAACCTCATGTTAACATTAGAGGGAAACTCCTAAGCACTGCAGTGATGTCGAGCATATTAGCTTTACACCAAAAATATTTCAGAACAGTTCTTTGCTACAAAGTCAGCAAAAACAAAACAAAACAAAACAAAAAACGAAAAACTGGAGTTGCCAAACTCTACAAATCTCACTGCTGAGCAACAGGAGATCTGGACAGATCGCTAGATGATCTTATAAATGCTTCATCCTACTGATTCAGACTCAGACCAGCACTTAAAGAGGTTCTCTATTAAACAGCACTGACTTTCGGGGCGCCTGGGTGGCTCAGTGGGTTAAAGCCTCTGCCTTCGGCTCAGGTCATGATCCCAGGGTTCTGGGTTCGAGCCCCACATCGGGCTGTCTGCTCAGCGGGGAGCCTGCTTCCCCCTCTCTGCCTGCCTCTCTGCCTACTTGTGATCTCTCTCTCTCTGTCAAATAAAATCTTTAAAAAAAAAAAAAAAAAAAAAAAAAACAGCACTGACTTTCTGTTCGATATTTTTTTTTTTAATTTTTCCTGAAATCATTCCTTATACCTCATCTCATTATATCCAGTATACCCAGTACAGAGTTTGCTAACCCATAAACCCTCAAGTTCTCTTTATAAAAATAATTTTATCATTTTCTGTTTTCCCCATGCTGTGTCTAAAGGTCAGTTACTTAAATCTGACCCACTTGCGTGTTCCCCGGCACTACTTTCACTCCTGTGTCTTCCAAGTGTAAACTTAGATTTCTCTGAAATCTATTTCAGGTTTCGTGCTCCCTAATCATATAAGAACACCTTTCTTTAAAGATCTTTTCTTTGAAGATATGGAGAACAGATTGCTTCTATTTATTAAAATGAAGAAAACTAAAACACGAGATTAAAAAAATGTGCTTTTTTTCTGTTTTCTTAATAGTTTAAGTTTTGTCTCTTTTCTTGAATGAAAATTGCATTCATTAAAATTGTAGCTCATTTCTCTTGTGATCAGGTTAGTTTTTACATTCATCTATGCAATGCAACATCAAAATGCTTTTAAAGGAAGCTAATTTTTTGGTTGTTTTATTTCCTACAGGCCATGATATTGCAAATAATTTTAAAGATAGCTAAATTATTTGAAAAGAAGTAATAAGAATTACTTATTTGGGGGAAAAAAATCACTTCCCCTACTATATATTACAAAATTTCTTACACAAACTTTTTTTTTTGGCACCATCTACTAAGAAACGCCAATGCATAAGCAATCTTTCTTAGATCAATCATGAATTTAATAACATAACAAAATAAATTAAATGAATATCATATAAGCCATTTTACCTTTGCATTATAGGGAATGTAATGTTTTGATAAAGCTTCAGGCGTATGCATCCATGTTTTGTCTGCAATGAAGAATACACAAGGTTAAATTAAATTACAAATTCTGAGGGGGTCATATTCGTTCATTAGCATAAGGAGTCTGATATGGGTGGGAGCATTTCTAAATCATGATTCTCTTGCAAAACTGAGAAAGAATAACTAGTTAGATAGGCGAACAGTGTAGCTGGAAAGTGCTTATAAGATTCTTTCATATATATAAAAGTCTCTTAGCTTTTCCTTTAAAAAGTATTCAAATAATAAAGTGATACTAACTTTCTAAAGAATATTAAAAAAAGTAACAACTCAGTGGAAGACAATTGTGTCAATTATGTGATTATGTGACATCTTTCTTCTTTTCATTTATACTCACATGGTTTACAGGGTTTTTTTTTAAATTCCCTAATCAATAAATCTTAAATCTTTATAATATTTCTTAGTGTAAGAGAATATTAAAAATAAATGTGGCTAAAAGGATAGAAGACACTGAAAATAATTTGAATTGTATATTATTGCTAGAAATAGAAAAAATATTTTTCATACAAGTTTGAATTTTTTTTATATATTCTACACATCTTCCAAAACATTTTGTGGACTATGTAAGTGGGGGAAAAGCAAAAAACATTAAACAAATCAAATTTGACCATTTTTTGGAAATTGCATTTGTCTGTAGTAAAATTTTGAAAGCTTTAAAAACTTTTGTCTCCTTTAGCAGAGTTTTGTGAATATTTTATTCCTCATGGAATTTAAAAATTTAAAATCAATACCATGAACAGAATACAATCAAAGACATATTTTACCACGAAAAGTAGTAAATAAGTATGTACTGAACAGAAATAGATTACTAACAAAGTATTTTCAGCATTCAACTCAGAACATTTGAAAATGGTGTTAACAGAAACCAGTTTGATATCATTAATATGTTCTCAAACTGGGAGAATATGAAGACAAAAAGAAAAAGGCCTATGTTTCTGGAATGTCAACTATTTTATACCATTTGGACAATAACACACTATATTTTAAATACGTTTATGTGGTACAATGCAATATTCAAAAGAATTTCTAAGATGGAACATGAGGGACTGATAAAAGTCCCAAGCTTATGGTGAATTTTAGGGCTATTTCTGACTACTAAAGAGAATATGTGATTGTTGTACTTGGGTGATGTATTCTGAGAGGCAATACATTCTAAGCTTCAAAAAGCAATATTGATATATTGCTATCACCATTAATGTGTGAATTTATTTCCTGTAAGGATTTTTAATTTAATTACAGTTTTCTCTTTATGACTGCTACTGAATAGTGATTGATTAATTCAAGAAAAATTTGTATTTAGATTTAGGATACAATCTTGCCCTTGTATATTAAAAGAAATAAATCACAATACTATACAACAGAAAAATAAAAACCTCAAAACAATAAAAATAAAGATCTACCTTTAGGAAACCTAAAAAAAAAAATCCAATTTCTTTTTTTAACCCCTTAACTCAATTCTTCTCATGTTTCCTTTTCCAAGATACACGACACTGCTCAGGAGGATATAAAGTTTAGCTCTGCCTATGATGGTTCATTCCAACCCTGAGGAAGAGGGGTAATTGTTTTCTCCTATAAGCCACTATATTGGAAAACTGATTATACTACCTCTGTTACAGTCTTATATTGCAGTGACCTAGAAAAAGGTTAGTTCTATCCAGCTGGTACTGATGACAGATTAAATAATCACAATATTAAATGACCAGTGGATAAGTTGTAAATGCTACAATGGCAAAAAAAATCTATGTCCACATTATCACATGATGATGGTTTAGTGGGTGTTCATTACATACCTTTAGTACAGGCAGTACTTATAAAACCTGAAAGATCTCTAAAACACATCCTTACTGTCATCCTAATTTATACTCTGGCAAAAGAAAAATCTGACAGAATAAAACTCTTCATATTAACTCCTATAGATGTGCCTGACCTTGAAGAGTGAGTGTGGACATTGGTCTTTGGCCACAAAAGCAATCAGATATGGAAATGGTACAGACACAGGAACAAAGACATCTGGAATATGTCCCCTTCCTTGAAATTAAACTGTAATCACTAACTCAAGAGTAAACAGTCACGTAAAGGGAAATACCAACATTACAAAATATTTGGCAAGTGTCAAACCACACTGACTGTAATAAATCTAAGTGTTCAAATGCATTTAGATTAAGAGCTCATCAAGAATGATGCACTAAAAAAAAAAAAAAGAATGATGCACTAACTTCATTATTATTGTAGTATAGAAAGCATCTTCTTTGAGTATATCAAATTTAAAACTAAATGTTGTTCGGTGAATAGATCCATAATGAATGGATTATAAAAAGGGAAATAATATTTAAATATTGAATTTTAAGTGCTATGCACTATGATTGTATCTACCCATCAGTATGTCAACTGGTAAGTTAAAATAAAGTGAATTAGTTGAATTATTTAATCGCATTTACTCATATTCAAAATTTTATACCTTTTTACTAAATTATTCAGTTTTGATATAATGAATAGAATACAGGATTTTAAAAATTCAAAGAGAAGGCTAACATAAGAAAAGGAACTAAACACTGGGTATTATATAAGACTGATGAACCACTGAACTCTACCTCTGAAACTAATAATACATTATATGTTAATTAATTGAATTTATATTAACAAAATTAAAAAATAAAAAGTAATCCAAAAAAAGAAAAAGAGCTATAGAACAAACGGTCATCAAAATTTACTTGAGAGGCTCCATAGCTCAGGGGTTAGAGCACTGGTCTTGTAAAATTTACTTGAGGATTATGAATTTAGACTAATTTTTACCTCTCTCTTCAAAATAGTCCAAAGAATGCAATTCTAATTCATTCAGTCTTTTTTAGCATTAGATATAAGCATTAGATCATTTGCAAAGAAAATCAGTGAAGTTACTAGCTAATTCAATCAAAGAATACCAGACCAAATACTAACTGGAAGGGCTGATAAAAAGAAAAACTCATATGTATGTTTGAGTTTAAGATAACAATCTCTTTGCCTTAAGCTTTTGAGGTTCGGGATGATTTAGTAAGACTGCATGTGATAACCAAGTAAATTAGAGACTTATGAAAGAAAAGATAAGCTTTTACTGATTAAAGACCATCTCGCTCTGTTTAAAGTAGAATATACAATGTATGCTGATACTAGCTATCAGAAACATGATTGAATTGTATGTTCTCCAGGGGTATAATTACAACTCCCAATTGTCAAAATATATGACTTATCCCATAAAATTCCATTTTTCTATCTCAAATTAAAATTCAACCAAACAGTGGTATTGGTTGAAACTAACAGCAGAGGCCCTAAGAGTTCTTCCTTTAATGACCTCACTAAGTGAAAGTCAGAACTGACTGGTAGGAAGAACTCCCAGTATCAAGTTCTAACTTGAAATCAGAGTAAACTATCAGTTAATATTCTAATACTCTAATCTTCGTAAGGACATTCTTAATCATTAGAATTGGGAGGGAAAAAAATCACAAGAAATTTTTTAAAGAGTGTGAGGCAAAGCAGGGAAAGAACAAAAGAACAAGTGACTCTCTCAGTCACTCTGATTTTCCCCATAGCTGTACCCCCACTGTCATCAAATCAGGCAGAAACACGATTCCTGGTAACTTGGGATTTCTCGATGAAAAACTCCAACATTGTCTTCAGCTAAAGAGAAATTGGAAATTGGGATTTTCAACTTTAAAACCATGGGAAAAAGGAATTGTAAGCAAATAAAAAAAAAAAAGAGTCTAGAAGTGTTTTTTAAAAATAAGATAATGGGGTGCCTGGGTGGCTCAGTTAAGCAACAGGCTCTTGATTTCAGCTCAGGTCACGATCTCAGGGTCACCAGATGGAGCCCTGTGTTGGGCTCTCTGTTAGCACAGAGTCTGCCTGTCCCTCTCCCTCTCCTCCTCTGCTCTCTCTCTCAAATAAATAAATGAATACAATCTTTAAGAAAATAAAAATAAAATAATATGATTAAAGTGATGAGTTGTGATGTAAGATTTTTATTACTTCATTAAAAATACTTCTATGTCTCTGGGCGCCTGGGTGGCTCAGTTGGTTAAGCGACTGCCTTCCGCTCAGGTCAAGATCCTGGAGTCCCGGGATCAAGTCCCACATCGAACTCCCAAATCCGCGGGGAGCCTGCTTCTCCCTCTGACCTTCTCCCGTCTCGTGCTCTCGCTCTCACTCTCTCTCTCTCAAATAAATAAATAAAATCTTTTAAAAAATTAAAAAATTTAAAAAATTTTAAAAAATACAAATACTTCTATGTCTCATAGGATTATCTCTAGATTCTTTTTGTACCAGTAGAAGCAATTTAAAAAGAACATTATATTACTTTCAATATGTGTTTTAAATCAGAATCAAACTACAGATGACAATAAATGTTATTTTTGTCTTCCCTTTATTCAGAAAAATAAGTAAAATAATAAATTCCTAGTTTCCCAGGGTTGAAAAGTTCACATTACCTAAATCCCTACTGAATACATTAATCCTCTGTACCACAGCCAAATGTTTGAGGACTTCTCACTTCCATAACAAAAAAGTTTGTGCTTCAAGTAATTCCATTATATGTTTGCACTACTTGGTTGGAATTTTTTTGCCTGCATTAAATCAATGACCTTGTAATTTATACCTACTTGACCTTTATTACACTTCGTCCCATGACCACATGACAGTCCTTCAAACACTGAAAGACCACCACAAAGGTTCTCAGGTTCTCAGCCACCATTCCTATTCCAGGAATGAAGTCACCCCGGCCTCTCTCATCTGGGCGTGTTACAATGTGTCAATCAATCCTCTAAGGTGAGAACACATGGTGCTGGACTTCGAGGAACAGAACAGAACAATCTATTTTGTGGTTCTGGACTGTTCCTTATTCATATAGTAGAAAACTAACTAGAACCTTTGATAACCACACTGTTCAGACTTAATTCTTCAGCCATTTTTTCTACCCACATAGCACTTAAGGTGCGCCTTCCAAATAAGAACAGTATATCAATAAGAATGAAAGAGTTAGATTTTCAGGACCCATGTTCATCAATCTACAGTATCTTATGAAGTTTATAGTGGAATATGACCTACCTGGTCATTTCTCCCCCACATATCTGTTAATTCTAACACATCAGTTTATCTCGTCTTGCTTATAATCACTTAAGAAATTGAGTAGCATTGTTTAATTATCCTTTCCCACAACACTAACAGCATATCAAACAGGACAGAGCCTTATGTCCCATCATTAAACAAACTTCTTACAGAAAAACAAGGATAAGGCACCTGGGTGGCTCAGGCGGTTAAGTGTCCGCCTTCAGCTCAGGTCATGATCCCAGGGTCCTGGAATCAAGTCCTACATCCAGCTCCCTACTCAGCAGGGGAGTCTGCTCTTTCTTCTCTCTCTATACCTCCCTCAGCTGTACTCTCTCTCACTCACTCTCTCTCTCTCAAATAAATAAAAATCTTTCAAAAAAGAAAAAAAGACAAGGATATATTATTTTAACTTCACTGAACTACATAAAACTATCAAATTTTTCAATCTTTCCTATGAGTATATCATGAAATATTTGTCAAATGCCTTGTTTTACTGCCCTTAAAAAAATAACATTTAACTAGCTGTTTCTTTCATTTTCTACGCTGATAATTATGACATATTACATTTATATTTATTTTACCTTGAAATCCTAAAGTTATTTTGGCCTCATTGCTATCAATTTACCTATCATCAATCCTCACATGTTATTCAATAAAAAGTGAAGCATATGCACACATACACAAACATGGAATTAAATCATGGTAACCTTATACAAGCCCACAAGTTTAGCATTATGTAGCTACTCAATCTAGTAGGACTAGTTTCAGATCACTTTATTTTTTTGCAGTTTCACACCACAGAATAAAACTGCTGGGAAACATACTGTCATAAATGTATTCTGAATTAAATGTATTAAACAATTCCACTCTCATTAGGGTGAATTAGCAACGTGTGCAGATTTGTGTTGCTCTATTCTAACTTCATTCTTGAACTGTGTGGTTTGATAATAAGAAAAACCGAGTCCTTAACATCTCTGCCTGATTTTCACAGTGACACTGAATTGCCCCCCAGGTCCTTTAAACGGGCACTTACCTTTCTTCCTGCTAAAAGCACGGTTCATGATGATCAGCCAAAGAGATGTTCAGTTCAATCACACTTTATAGCCTATAAAAATGACAAAATATTAAAGCCCAAATAAAGAAATGTTGACCAACTTTTATGCATCGCATTTCATAAAATGCAAATGCATTTTTCATCACAAAGTCTTTTAAAATGTGTTTTAAATATTTATAAAGAATATTCTGAAATGCCCCCAAAAGACACTGTTTGTAAGAATAAACTGGAGTACTCGGTATTACAAATGGCACAGTAGAAAAGAACAATATCTCAAATAAATTTCCTCCGAAGTTCATTAATCTTCTTGTCTTTTTCTTGTTATACAACTATCATCAATTACATTTATCTGCAAACTTTAGGAGAAAGAAGATTAATACTTTTAGCTAATAAGAGATGGGGCACAGTTTTCAGTAATGATTAACAGTAGTAAATAAAGAGAAGTTTTGATTATGACAGTGGCAGTCATGTCCCTCTCCAACCAGGCTCTGTCAGGCAGCCCTTTGCCCCATGATGCTCTGGGGCAGCTGCTGCCTGATCCGTTGAAACCGAGATGATAGCATCCTACCCCAGGCAGCCTTGATGATCTCTGAATTTGCCTTTGGGATCATTTATCCCTAATCTTGAAGAACAATGCATGCTCACAGCAAAATAACTATGTTCCAGTCCTATAGGATCTAAGAAGTCCAAAAGCCTTCATTTCATGCCATCTCCATCCTCTTCAGTTGAAACTGGCAAAGGGTTGTTTGGCCACAACCTTAGTACTTCTGCTATATGAATAGGCTGAGAATTTTCCAAATCTTCAAGTACTGTCTCTTTTTTATATTTTAAAGATTTTATTTATTTATTTTTGCGAGAGAGGGTGGGTGGGAGAGCACAAGCAAGGGGGAGGGGCAGAGGGAAAAGCAGACCCAGGTGCCCATATCTCTCTCTCTTTTTTTTTTAACAATTCCTTTGTCAATTCTTTGTTTTTCTTCCACATTTTACTATAATCGGTTAGAAAGCACCAAGCCACTCTTTCAACACCTTGCTTAGGAATTTTCTCAGCTAGGGATGCCTGGGTGGCTCAGTCGGTTAAGCTTTTGCTTTGGCTCAGGTCACGATCCCAGGGTCCTGGGATCAAGCCCTGCTTTGGACTCCTTGCTCAGCAGGGAGTCTGCTTCTCCCTCTGCCTGCTCTGCCTGCTTGTGCTCTCCCTCTCTCTCTGACAAATAAATAAACAAATCTTTAAAGAAGAAAAAGAAATTTTCTCAGCTAATACCAATTTCATCAATTGTACCTTCCATAAAATACTAGAACGCAAATACAATTTAGCCAAGTTCTTTGCCCACTTTATAACAAGAAATACCTTTCCTCTAGTGTTCAATAACATGTTCTATCTATCTTTCTATCTGGGAATTCATCAGAATGGCCTTTACCATCCACACATCTGCCAACATTCTTTTTTTTTTTTTTTTTTTTAAAGATTTTATTTATTTGACAGAGAGAAACATAGCGAGAGAGGGAGCACAAGCAGAGGGAATGGTAGCAGAAGAAGCAGGCTTCCTGCAGAGAAGAGCCCGATGTGGGGCTCGATCCCAGGCCCCTGGAATCTGACCTGGGCCGAAGGCAGACGCTTAACGACTAAGCCACCCAGGCACCCCATCTGCCAACATTCTGCTTATGATTATTTATGTATTCTCCAAGAATCTGGAAGCTTTCTAGATCTCCTTTTCTTTCTGAACCCTCACCAGAATTGCCTCGAGCAGTACCTTCACAGCAATCTCAGCTTCTTCTAACATGTACCTCAAAACTCTTCCAGCTTCTACCCATCACCCAGTTCCAAAGCCGTTTCCCCATTTATGGGTATTTGTTACAGCAGCACCCCACTTCTGTCTCAGTCGGCTTGGACTGCCATAACAAAATTCTGTAACTGCATGACTTAAACTACAGAAATTTTTAACTTGCAATGTTAAGAGACTGGAGGTTTGAGATCAGGGTGTCAGCAAGGTGAGGTTCTAGTGAGGGCCCTCTTTGTGGCTTATGGGACACACCTTCTGGCTGTGTCCTCACATAGCAGAGAGGGATAATGCTCTTGCTTTTCCTCTTTTTATAAAGATACTAATCCCATCACAGGGGTCTCCCCCTGATGACCTCATCTAAACCTACATACCTTCCAAAGACCCCATCTCCAAATACCACTCTGCGGTTTAGGATTTCAACACGTGAATTTTAGGGGTATACCAACATTTAGTGCATAGTATTTACAAATCTATATAGCAATAAAACACAGTAGAGAAATTAATTTTGATAATAAAATCATTTTTACAGTGAAATTACTAGTATTTCTGTTCAGGCATTTCTGCTCCCATTGAAGAATTAAAACAATTTAAAATTAAAACTCAGACTCTCTGTCTCTCTCTCAAATAAATAAAATATTTTAAAAAAAGATTTACAAAATATTATTACTAGGTACTCTTTTATAGACTTAGATAATACACAATAATATCACTCTTTTATTGACCTCATATTTTATTTACCTTCTCATAATTATGCCATTAATACAAGATAGGTAGAGAATATATTTAAAAAATTAAAAAAACAAAATGATTATGTCATTTATACTAATGATATAATATGGTTTCTTTTCTATAATATAAAAAGTATTATAGAAGTAATGATTGAAATTACTGTATTTACTCTAAATAATGTATTCATTCATTCAGAAATCATTTTTTAATCACCAGTGCCAGCCACTCTGCAAGGAATGAAGGGAATACAATACAGACAAAATATATTTTGTCTCTTCCCAAAAGTTACTTTTCATCTAGAACCTAACAGACATGGTTATTGATTGATCATATCCTGAAGGAATAAGTGAAGATAAAAGACTAGCAGAAAAGAAATATAATATATCCAAACGTAAGGTCCAATTTCTCTGGAAAAATAAAATTACCAGGAAGCCTATTATTTGGCAGATTAAACTGAGTATGTCTCAGATAGACATTTTCAACAATAGTAGATTGTGAAATAAAAAGATGGAATTTAATACCACATAATTTTAAGTTTCATGAAATTGTGTGTATTTTAAATTAAGAATATAATACAAACTCTTTGGGGCATACAGAAAAAAAAAAAAACAAACCTTAACATAACTGTATAAAATTCAGTAGGCCAAATAAAGAGGATATGAAATGATACTACAATTCTATGACTCTAAACACCAGAAGGATTTTCACCTGCTCATAAAACACATAGACATAAATGTCAGTGGACATTGGACAAGCTGTTCTTACCATATAAATAAAAACTATAATTTCACTTTCCAAACACTAGTTTTTTTTTTTTCCAAACACTAGTTTTTAGCATATTTATTTGATCCAATGACATTCTACTCGTCTTTGAGAAACAGATCATAATTCCCCACTAGAAAATAAGTAGATACTGGCTTTTCTCACTATGCCTATGTGTAGAATATAGTGCATAAAGCTAAGCTGGCATTCAATATACTGTTTACAGGTTCAATGTATTAATAACATGTTTAAATGTACTTTATAGTTGCGGTAATAGGATATATATTGTTATCAACTTACTATATGTTAAGTTAAACTTAATTGCAATTTATAGTATTATATAAAACCTTTTTGGATAAATTTTGATAAACATTGTTTCAATGGCTACTTATACATGGATGCGTTATTTCCTTAGCAGTAAAAAAATTATTCCTAAATTCTAGCTAAATAATATATAGAGAGAATAACTGACATAAACATCTTTTACTAATTTTCCATAAAACAGCATCCCAGAGTAAAAATCATATGAGGTTTAAAATATTGTAATTTAGATTTTCTATTTTTTTAAATTAAACATAAAAGAGTTGTTCAATAAAAAAAAAACAAAAACAAAGTCTGGAACAATATACATGGCCATCAGTTATGTGTGAGACTCCTCATTTAACTTTACTCTCTGGAATTGATTACTGAAAAGCATGTCCCTGCATGTGTCTATTTGTACTATACATATTATAATCCTTTTTTATATATACATAAAATTCTTTGGGTTAATAGTACTCTATGGTATAACAGGAGTACTTACACTAATTTCCTGAATGGCATATACAAAGAGTCAGTCCTAGGTATCTTATGGTTTTGGGTGCAATTACAAATGGGATCGACTCCTTAATTTCTATTTCTTCTGTCTTGCTATTGGTGTATAGAAATGCAACTGATTTCTGTGCATTGATTTTATATCCTGACACTTTACTGAATTCCTGTATGGATATTGGGGAGGGTATGTGTTATGATAAGTGCTGTGAAATGTGTAAGCCTGATGATTCACAGACATGTATCCTGGGGCAAATAATACATTATATGTTAATAAAAAATATTTTTAAAAAAATCAATAAAAAAGAAATATATACATGAATTAGTAAATTAAAAAAAAAAGTTATCACTCACTGACTAAGCCAACCTTTCCTCAGAAATGTATGCTGCCACCTCTCATATTAAATAAAGCTGTACAGACCTATTTAGCCGCTTCTACTTCTAATCATGTTGGCATAACAGGTCGTAGTTATCTTACCCTCTGAAACACCTAAAAAATGAGACCAAATGTATGAGATGGTGCAGGGAGGTGGAACCAGTCAGACTCCATCAACCTTCCTTAGTTGAGGAGATATCCTTGAGAATGTGGCGAAAGGAAGGTGACTAGTGGTTACAGACCAGAGCACTGGAGAGGAGAGAAATCCACAGAAATAACCGAAGATACCTGCAAAAAGCCTTATGCTTTAACTCAGTAATGACTACTACCTGACACTGAGTAAAGGGTCCCCTACAAAGTTCAGAGAGACCAGTGCCTGTAGCTCACACTAGAGCCAACAGCAAGGGGGGAAAGCTTGTAATTCATAGGACTCATAGGATTACTAAGATGTGCCTAGCCATGCAAATGGAGGAAACTTAAAGCTAGAATAAATGCTGCTTTGGCCCCACTTAAGTGATTTTAAAAACAAGACCCAAAAGAATTAACCCATTTCGAAGTAACTTCACTATATCCTAAAGCTATGTTCAACAATATTTTAAGGAATATAAAAATACTCAACATCCACCATGGTGAAATGTACTGTGTGGCATCCAATTAAAAAAAAAAAAAATCAGGCATGCAAAGACGTAAAAAAATACAATCCATAATGGGGAAAAAATCAATCAAAACTGATCCAGAAACACAGATGTCATTAGATGAATTGTTTTAATCTCAAATTTTATTTCAAAATCAGTAACCACATTGATAAAACACTGTGAGGTTACTTGGTATTAATTTACTCTATAACTTTAACCTTTTGAAGGCCTACTTAAAAAAAAAAAGTTTGGAGCCAACAATCATTTCTTTAAATAAATCCAGCATATCCAGGTTTGAAAACTGATTTAACAAAGTAAATTCACTGATGTTTATAAACTAGCTCAGAAGAAGTTTAGAGTAACTTTTTAATGAATGGCAGTTTCTTGCTTTTCAATCTGCTGCTCAAGCTCTTATTTGATAAATAAACAAATAACACTGTTATGACTGAAGAAACTATATATGGTATAATATTAATAAAACCTATAAAACAGCTAGTTCTAAATTTCATTTTACCCTTATGAGGGTAAACAAATATTAAAAACAAATATTCCTGGAATTCTTTCAAGATTACAATTTTAAAGAACCTAAAAATTGATTAAAACATAGTTCACGTTAAATAAATCATAAATCACTAAAATCCTGTTGTTCGCCATGAGATCAGAAATGATGTAAAATAATGAAGTCTAATCATTAGGCTTAGTTCTAGGAAGGGAAATGTAAAGTTAAAAAGCAAACAAACAAAAACCAACAGTTGCTTCTCCTGTAAGTGTATTTTTTACTCTCAAACATTCTGTGTGCTTTTTTGGAATACATAATTCCGGAAGGTAATCAAGAGAGAATGTCAAGCAATTTTAGATCCCACCTTAACCCCTCCAGGTTGCTGAGTCCTCTGTTGTGGCTAACTCTTGGAACTTCACTGCTTGTAACAGCTCATGTAGCTTCCAAAATCCTACTCAGAATTCAGCTCATTATTGACTCTTCTTGACCTATTATAAAGGTTCTCTGCTTAAATCTCAAATTTTAAGACATCTTACAATATTATTCTTTATTGTATTTTATGACTGTAATTTGCAAAAGCTTTGTTTTTGAAAAGCAATAAATACTACCGAAGTGTAGCCAAGAACACTAACCAGTAGACAAACTGAGAAATTTTACATTACTAGGAGGAGAACAACATGATGTGTTAAAGAGGACACATATATATTATATTTTTAGGATTTTATTTATTTATTTGAGAGAGAGAGAGAATGAGAGAGAGAGCACAATAAGGGGGAGGGTCAGAGGGAAAAGCAAACTCCCCACTGAGAGAGAACCTGATGTGGTACTTGATCCCGGGACACCAGGATCATGACCTGAGCTGAACGCAGTTGCTTAACCAACTGAGCTACCCAGGTGCCCAAAGAGGATATATATTTATAATTTGCTAAGAAATAGCAACATTAGTGTTTTCTGAAATTCCCTGACTTAGGATATAAATGCTTATCATTATTTTTTCCTTATTTTACAATATTGACCCACATCTTAGAATACTCGTTAAAAATTCTTTATTCCTTCAATAGATAGATTTTGAAACCACTTTTATGTGACAAGCGTTACAGAAGTGGAGAAGGGAAAATAAATATGACAGGGTCCTTGCTTTCAAAGAACTTATCATCTTTGAGAGATAGGGGAGAATGTGTATGAGGCTCTGCAGATAGGGACAAGCCCTATTAAAGAGATAGATGCCATGGAGAATTAGAGGACTAAGCACAAAGGACTGTCACTGTCTTGTTCAAGGTGAAAGTTTCAGAGTGGAGATGAAGAGTCATCTCCCATATCAGCATCAAAGGTGAGACACAAAAGGTTTTGGGCAGAAGGCTTACATGTTGATTATGGGCTTGGGGCTCCGTGCCACACTGCTAACAGCCTCAGGGAACATCCACTGGCCCTCACTGGGGCTCTCATCTAGGCTATTCTACAACAGCCTTGACTGAGAGCAGGGGAAGGTCTAAAGGGAACAGCTAAGAACCGGGTAATGTGGCCAACTCTTGAGAATGGCTTATATGCAAGAAAACCTTAATTTACAAGGTCCAGAATACAGGTCTGGGGAACAAAATAAAATCTGAACTTCCTCTCATGCAGAAAGTGAAGTCAAAGTAAAGGCTACAATGAATCAAAAAGAAAATCGGACACATAAGGCCTATCCTTTCTTACAATGAAAGCTACCAAATTTTAACCACTTTATTCTGATAATAACACTTTGTGCTTTAAGAGGATTTGGAAGAGGTATATTCAAAAGTCATTTCCACAGCTATAAGCCTCTAAGTATTGTCCAATAAGTAAGTATCTGGGCAGTAACTATGGCAACATTGTGATACCACACAATTCCATACAGGGCCTGGATACTGCAGAAATACCCTTTTGTACCTGGAGGTGGCGCCACCGCTCAGCTCCTCTGGAATTAGGATATCCCTCGCTGCTCTTCAGACCAAAAGAACAAAAGCTCCAAGGAAAGGGATGTACTGAAATTCCCAAATTGCCTAAGCACCCTCTTCTGCATGGGCATGAAGAGTATCCCAATATAAGCACCTGTAGGATTCTGAGCTGCACTCTGGCAGGTTTCTAGCAGTCTGTTTCCATAATTAGAGAATTTTCATTAAAACTTCCTTCAGCGATCAATTAACTATTTCTCTCACTGGGCTTTCTTCATTATCTTCTGTCCTTAATGGGAGCTCAGCTACCTCACCCTAAAATGAGACAATAACACGGTAAATAAATTATGCCAGGGGGCGCCTGGGTGGCTCAGACGTTAAGCGTCGGCCTTCGGCCCAGGTCATGATCCCAGGATCCTGGGATCGAGCCCCGCATCGGGCTCCCTGCTCGGCAGGAAGCCTGCTTCTCCCGCTACCATTCCCTCTGCTTGTGTTCCCTCTCTCGCTGTGTTTCTCTCTGTCAAATAAATAAAATCTTTTAAAAAAAAGATAAATAAGTAAGTAAGTAAGTAAGTAAATTATGCCAGAAGAAATGTTTTTTAAGACAAATAAAACTCTGCAATATTGAAACGAACATTATTCACAATACATATGACTCTCCTATAAGTAGACAAAAAGTGTCCTGGGTTTAGTTTCCCTTTAAACACTAGATTTTGAGGCAAACTGTGAAGTCTTACTCAATTTCTTCTCCATTTTTTTTTTTTATCATAACAATAGACTTTCTTTCCTTCTTATTTTGATTGTACACATAAGAACTCTGTCCTTTTAGACCTGCTGTTTTGGCCATTTCACCAAACACACTGATATCCATATCCTAACTGTGAGAGGGAACTTCTGGGATTCAATTACTGAGGTAACATTATCTTTGGCAAAACTATCCAAATTCCTTTGAAAAACTAAAATAAAACAGCTTGACTGCTCAATTAATGCTATCAGAGTCTAAGACTCAAAACTTACTGGATTTTAAGAGTAGAATTTGTAAAATATATACTGCTTTAAGATTCAGTTGATCTCTGCAAACAAATCAACAATACAAAAATTTTTATTTGTTTCACATTTTCTTTTTATTACAATATTTCACTTTGTTGAAAAGAAACAGGCCACAAATGGAGTCACTTTTGCTAAGCCCCACCAAGACTTAATACCTAAACTAATTGCAATTTCAGCCTCTCCCAGGACTGGAATTTTAAACCAATCAGTCTGGAATTTCCTGATCAGCATTAGTGAGGTAATCTGCATGGTAAGACCCCTGCCCCTCCCCCCTCAGGGAAGGTGACCTTGCCAGAAACAATTCTTTCTTTTCTTTTGCTAATAACCTCCTTGTCCTGCCCAATTGCTGCCTATAAAATCCTTCTATTTTGTACAGCTCCTCAGAGCTCCCTTCTGTTTGCTAGATGGGATGCTGCCTAATTCATGAACTGTTGAATAAAGCCAATTTGATCTTTCATTTACCTCAGAATTTTTAAGAACCCGAAAGGATTTTTTTCATTTAAGTCTTTTGCTTTAATGTCAGCTGCTTTTAGATCAGTATTTTTATAGTAAGCATAGTTTTTATCTTTACCTTAAATTCTAACAAACAGTAATTATAAATGTGCATCAGCTTACCATTTTCATCATTTTAGAGAGTTTTAGGAGAGTTTTAAGGAAGTCAGAGAGAGAGAGAGAGAGAGAGAGAGAGATGATTTCTTTTACCAGCTTTTAAAGAAGCCCTTGAAAGAAATCTTTCTTTGTACTTGGTATCCAGGGCATATCACACTGTCAGTGGTTTCATTGGGAGAGAACTGATGGACAGGAAAGCTCATTCTTGAAAACAGAGCTTCCAAATATTTACACTGGGAAATCATGCTTTCCTTACTTTAGAGCCCATGCCGGATAGTACCTCTGCCCACACACAATACTGCTTGGCCACAGCTAAAAATAACATTCTGCCTCCTTCACTATAATCACACATATCCTATTTTTAACTTTAGTGGGACTACCATATTCTTAAATTCTCTGTCCTTCCTGTGGGTTTCTACCAGCCTTTTAACATATCACATATAGCCGCCAAAACACTTATCCTCAGGAGTCTCTTTATCTCTATCTCCATCCTGAAAAATGTTGAACTTTATTCCAGCCCTGTGATCCTAGAAAATAACAAAGGTAAAGGAAATCCCCCACCCCTCTGTGTTTTGGAAATGGCTCACTGCAAAGAACCACCCTTCCCCATATGATTTAGATAAGATTCAGGGCATTCCTCATGTTTACTCAAGACAAAGCCAGACAAAGACCCTCCAAATGCCCACTCTTGGCTTCGTAAATGATTAGCTGAACTATTTGTACCACTGACCGATCTGGACAAAATATCTGCTACTTGACTAGACCAGATCTTTAGCTAAACTTCTCTTTCCTCCAGGATCTTTAACTTTGACCCACTCTCAGTTTCACAGACTCAACCCTTCCTTCACAATCTTTCCTAAAAATAGGCTGACCTCTGGGGAGAACATTCTCTGGTCTGTTGCCCCTAATCTCACCACTCTCACTCATCTACCTTCCTACATCCCAATCTCTCTAGCTTTGTTTACTCTTCCTTATAAAAGAAAAGTCCTGTTCTGCCTAGCCTTTGAGATGCCTATAGAAATATGGTTGGCAAATTCTCCCTATTACAATCTCCTTCCCTCCTCTTATTGCAATAATCTTTTCAAATAAGGTCTCCTTACATAAGTCCAGATTTGCTTTTTATTTGATGCTCCATTTGATCAGATTACAAAGATTTCTGGCAACTAACCCCAACCTACTTCACTGAACTAATTGAATTCATTTGAAAAACTTTTCCTTTCAATATATCTACTCAAATGGAGCTAGACCTCTCATTCTCTTTTACTAACGAATGCTTTCATTTCAGTATAAAATGAATTACAAGAATGTCCTAGAAAAGTAAATTAATCTGGGTTTTAAAAATTGTTATACTCGCATCCCTAGTATCTAGTGCCTATCCACAGTAAATAACTGTTGAGCTACAAAGCAAATTAACAAATTGCTTTCTAAAACAATAGCATCTTATTGTAATAGAAACATATAGCTTAGCTCCCAAAATCTGTTTAATTGTGTAACAATTAAAATATCTTAATTTGGGGGCGCCTGGGTGGCTTAGTGGGTTAAAGCCTCTGCCTTCAGCTCAGGTCATGATCTTAGGGTCCTGGGATTGAGTGCCACATCAGGCTCTGCTCGGTGGAGAGCCTTCTTCCCCACCCCCCCATCTACCTCTCTGCCTGTTTGTGATCTCTCTCTCTCTGTCAAATAAATAAATAAAATCTTTAAAAAAAAAAAAAAGATAAAATGCTTTTAAAAAAAATAAAATATCTTAATTTGAAGATATTTTCAGAATTAGAAAACTTTCTAAAGTTGTTTGGTAATCAATTAACAAAACTATACTCTTATCTTGCTATACACATTGCACACAAGTAAGACAATGCACCTTTTCATCAAAAAAAGCATTATAAACAAGCCAATAATGATAAAGGCCATGGTAATTTTCTGACAGAAATACTTCTTTTGTTGGACAGAAAAGATCTATTGAAACAATATATGTGTTGAAACAATATAAGTTAATGAACAATTTGATAAAGCCATGCATATTTTCAGACAAAAGTTCCACTAAAGTCAAGTAAACACAGTAACTGTTCGAATGCCAAAAATGAAGAAAACATTTACTCCAATAAAGAATAGGCAATATTCTTTGTCTAGGTTAAACTTTTCAAAGTAGCAAAATTTGAAGAATAGAAGGAAATGAAGATAGTTTTTAGCTAAGGACAAAGGAATAAATATTTGTAAAAAAAGAAAAGAATAAGAACTCATTAATAGGTGAACTTTAAGGAAAATATTAGTAATTGTCCTCGAGCCTTCTTACTCAACTATAGATCCCAATAGTTAAAACCAGAAATTGACAAGACCACCTAACTCGTACTCTAAAACCCACCGTACTTATTTCTTATTGCACTTTTCTGAGACATTGACAAAGGTGTTTTGCCAAGACTGGAACATTCTAACCAACAAACCAGAAAAGGCCCGACAGCAAAGGAATGCGTAGACTACAACATTCCAGGCATCTCCTTCCCTGCCTATGATCATGGGCTGAACACATACCAACACCCCACCCATGATCACATGCTCTTTGCATGCTCTCTTGTATGTACATCTTTTGTATGAGCCTCTCTCTGTAAAACACTAGGTGTCCATCTTGCAGGCGGGAAGGTCTGTTGTTAAGGCTTGAGCCAGCCACCTCCCCTGGGTGCTGCCTTCTGAAATAAATTCCTCCCTTTCTCTTTCCCAAGCTCTCATTTCTTGAGATACTGGGTTCTCTTATGATGAGTTTACCCAAGTTTGTTCAGCAACGGTGTTGGCAAACCCAGCCAGGAGCTGTGTTTTTGATTTGTCCAGACTCCTTGGGATTCCCTGGGATGAGGCAGTTGGCCACGGCAATGTGCTGGGGTTTACTGTTCATTTTCAAAGCTAGTGGCTATGATAGATCAACGCGTAATGACACAATACTATAATGGCTAAAACTGTAAAAAAAAAAAAAAAAAAAAAAAAAAAAAAAAAAAAAAAAAAAAAAAAAAAAAAAAAAAAAAAAAAAAAAAAAAAAAAAAAACCACCCACAATAAATAGGACTAAATTACAGAATGGTCTAACTCAGAGATGAATTACTGAGTTTGAAGATCAAATAGGGAGAATCTCCTAGGTGGTTACAGAAAAAAAGATATATCAAAGAAATACCAAGAGGGTGGAGGATAGAAATTAAAGTGGCAAAATCTAGATCCTGGGAACACCAAAGAGAGAAAAAATTAAAAGAGAGAGCAGGACAGAGTTAAAAAAAAAAGTAAATATATGTGTGTGTGTGAATATATATATATATATATATATATATATATATATGAAGAGAATTTTCACAGAATTAAAATTGTGGAGTTCAGTTTTAAGTAATTAATTCTAACCATAAGTTAGTGTAACTTAAGTACATTTTGGAGTTAAGACTAAATAGTGTGTAGTATGTTAAGATTAAGTGCTATAAGATATGGGCAACATATTAAAGTCAAGCTAAATCTTGGTCTAAGGAGCTTTTAGGACCTGTTGCAAGGACCGCTGTTCCTCCATGACAGGCTTCATTTTAAGCCAGAAAAAGACAGGCCTAGGCTACGGGCGTGAAACTATTCCTGGAATTTAGATTCTTCCGCTTTCCTGTGTGATGCCTAGCCCCTGAGTTGCTCAAATGCACCAATGAAATGCATAGATTTAGGTAACTGCCATATAAAGAATAAGGAACTCGCCTACGTGTGTAATGATGTAGGTGCTTGTTTACTCGAGTGCATAAAAATGCTGGGAAGGGGAGAGGCGGGGCTTCTTGCCTTAGCACTGAGCTGCGTCATACATGCCGGTGAGAGCCCCAGCTAGCTGGAAATAAATCCTCTTGCTGTTAAATCCAGTCTGCCCTTTGTGAGTTGTTTTGGGGAGGGTCTCGATCTGGACATAACAAAATAAATTATGAAAAATGTCACACCGAAAGTTTCAGATGTTAAAATTAAGAACATCAAATGCAAAATGAAAACATACAACACTTCCAAGTAGAAAAAGATGGACTGAATAGCAACAAGAACCAAATTAACAATAAAATTCACAATAGTAACACAGTACGCGGAGAAACAAGCAAGCAATATTCTTAAGGTATTCTAAAAGAAAAGAACTTTGAACTATGAGTGTTGTATGGAGTAACAACAGTATAATGTGCGGCATTAATAAAGACACACAAAGCTTGGGCCACTTGGCTAGTAAAGCATGAGACTCTTTATCTCGGGTTTGTAAGTTCAAGCCTCATATTGACATACAATGCCTCAGAATTTTTTCACTGAAAAAGTAAAGTACTTTACTGCAAAGGTAAAAAAAAAAAAAAAAAAAAATACTGAAGATAATCTAGGTAGCATTAAAATAAGAGAAAAAAATCCAGCTTCTTTTGTAAAAGATAGAAGCACTATAGCATTACCATAAATTTTACTAAGGTATTTTATCTTGAAAACAATAATAGCTAATGTAGGACTAAAAAAGGAAGAAGAAAAAAAAGAAAATAGATGCATAGAAAGATACGTGGATAGATAAATATAAAGAAAGAGTCAGACACACACACCGCCATAACAATCCAGAACTGAAAATTTAAATAAACTTTTGCCACATAATGGAGCATAGAAAACAAACAAATAAACAAAAACAGAGACATGAAACGTACTTTAGTACTAACTTATTGTAAGAAATTATAGATGTTGAAATTTAAGGAATTAATGTGGGAACATAAAAATGGAAATGTGCCTTAAGGGCAACTACCATTAACTACAATATATACACTTTAAATCAGTCAAAAAAATTTTATCTGACAGTAGAAAATGAAAAAAATTAAAAACAAAGCACACTAAATAGAAAATATGCAATAAGATGGAAAAACACAAGTCTACTCCATTTTACATTTGGCTTTGGGATCCAAATTAATTAATACTTTGCTGAAGAAGAAACAAAAGCTATAAAATATAAGAAAATATAAGAAATAATATAAGCATATTCTGACTTACCCAAAGGAAGAATTTTTTGAAAAATATGCAAAAATAAAAATCAATTTTATTATATTAAAATTAATGATTTCAGAAAAGGTCACCATGGAAAAGATAATAGACAGATGACAAATCTGAGAAAAAATAGTTTCTCTATCTAAATCTGATAAGTAAAATATACAAAGATTTTTCTAAAGAGCAATAAGAAAAGTAAGTAGTAAGAAAAGTCAGTAACCCTGAAGGCAAAAGGACAAAGGATAACTAACTGCCAATTTATAGAACAGACAGGCCAAAAGGCTAATAAGCATATAAACAAATCCTCAAACTTATTAGGAATCACCAAAACACAAATTTAAACCACATTATACTAATTTGACTGAAAAAGCCAGAAAAAATTGTATAATGCCAAATATTGGGGATGATGTGAGGTTATAACAATGGTCCTCACGTTTACATACTCATTGGAATCACCTGGGAGAAATTAGAAACTATCAAATGTCACATTCACTCAGTCCTTAAAATCAGAATAAACGGTCCTGTCTTTAAATATTATTTAAGAACTCTTCAGGTAATTCTAGTGCGCAAAGTTGAGGAAAACATGGTTTCTTTTTAGTACACTACTGGTGACAATATATAAATAGTGTGACTCATTTGGAAAAAATAATGCTTATTAACAAATTGAATGTTCTTGTACCCCATAATACTTCCTGAGTATTCATCCCAAAGGAATTCTCACAGATCTACAAAGTACATCTGTGAGAAATCCCATTATTGTTTGTTGTGGCAAGAAGCTGCTGATAATCTTGTCGTCTATCACCTCTATCACCAGCAGAAGAGATAGTCAAAATGTGGTAAATGTACATCACCAGGCATTATGCAGAATGATCGATTAAAAATAACGATTAAATATGCACCTAACAGCAAGGATAGACCTCAGAGACAATGCTGACTGCAACAAATAAGGTGAGCCAGAAAACTCCTAAATCAGACAATGCCTATTTACAAAACAATACCAATTTTAAAAGAACAAATACAGGGGAGGTGGTGGGGGATGGGTGAAATAGGTGAAGGGTTAAGAGCACACTCATCAGGATGAGCACTGAGTGATCCCTAGAATTGCTGAATCACTAGACTGTACACCTGAAACTAATATAACTTATAAACTGGATCTTAACTACACTGGAATTAAAATTTTAAAAATTCAAACAAAAAATAACTACATTAAACTACTGACTGTTGTGAAGAGTGAAAAAGGGATAAGAGGGAATAAAATAGAGGAATGACAGCAGCTTTGAACAGCCCCAAAAAGCACGATGATTTCAATACTCTGTATGCACAATCAGTATATAAATCTTGGTACAAGGCTGGTACTCTCTTGTCATTCTTCTCTATTTAGCACATGGAATCTTATAGTGCATTCATGGGGTGATGTCAGAGCCCTGTCCTTGAGTCCAAGAGAAAGCAGAGGCTCATTTGAGATTGGAAAAAACCACACTTTCGACCAAGTGAGACATCTAGATGGGCCCCCCTGGCTACGATGTTCCTTTTATTTCTTGTTCTTTGATACCTCACAGCAGTTGTTCAAATATTTTCCACTCTTGTCAAGTCATATCCTAAGGAGAAAATCTTGCTTCCTATGGTCCTGAAATGACTGATGTCAGCCCTTTCACCTATCCTCATTTTTTTCCTATCTCCACTAGTCAGTTGGGCAAATGATGATTGCCCACTTTTTCCAAAGTGTCACGTTCTCAGACTCTTTGCAGTATTATTCGATTTATATTTCAAAGGGAGAGCTGACCGGTCTAATTGATGGATGGATTTTGAGTGTAAAGACGAGAACTCAAGGACAATGGCTACTTTTTTTTTTAACTGGGTAAATCACAGTGACATTTATTAAGTCGGGGACACTTGGGGAAAGCCAAAAGACTTCTTATTTAGTTATGCTAGTTCTGAGATACCTATCAGACATCTAAGAAAAGATATTGAGTGAATGGTTGGATATGGCAATCTGGGACTGGCAGGTAGGGTAAGAATAGAGATATAATTTGTGGTTACCAGTTTATGATGAAGAGGTGTAAACAGAGCAGTGGGTGTAAACAGAGAAATGATTACTGAGTCCAAAGGCACGCCCAATTTTATAAATTACACAGAAGAAGAAGATCAACTATGAGATAGTTAAGGAACAGCCACTGAAGTCAAATGAAAATGAAGAAAAGTGTGCAGTTTTGGCATCCAAATGAAGAATGTTTTCATTAAGAGAAGATTAAGTGATACTGAAATGTCTATAAAGGGAAAGCCTGAGAAATGCCTATTATTAGTTTCACAACATGGAGATTATCGGTGACTATTGCAATGTAGTTTGAAGGGTACAGGGGCTAAGACAGCTTGATTGGTGTTGGTTCATGAGAAAATAAGGTAGTAGAGACAGGAAGTAGAGACACTCAGGAGTTTTTCTATAAATGGAAGCAAGCAACAGGGCAGGACTGAAAGGTGACACAGACTCAAGGAAGAGCCATTTTGTGGGTACTACTGTACATGCATTTATACAGATGGGAAAATTAACAGGAAAAACTGGTGATACAGAAAAGAGAGAGGATGAATGCAGGAACAAATTCCCTGAACAAGCATAGAGATGCATGGTCAAATCCACACGGGAAGTGACTATCCTTAGATTAAAAAGAGGCAGTGTCCTCCTTATAACAGAAGGGAAGGCTGAGTCATTGGAACACTTAAAAATACTTAGTAATTCTGCAGATTTGGTGATGAGGAAATATGGAATTTCTCCTCCGTGTATTTTAACTTTTAAATAAGAAGCAGGTCATTAGCTCTGAATGAGGAAGAGGAAAGGATGTAAGGACTAGAGAGAAGAAAAGGAGAAGAGGAGAAAGGGGAGAGGAGACAGGACTGAAAATAGTCATCCTGAATACAAGAGCAAATGGAAGAGGCCAGGCAGCTGATTTTTTGGATAATTTTGATGACCTGATGAGGACTGCAATCTAAACATAAAGTAAGAGGCGCCTGGATGGCTCAGTCATTATAAGTGGCTGCCTTCGACTCAGGTCATGATCCCCAGGGTCCTGGGATTGAGCCCCACATTGGGCTCCCTGCTTAGTGGAAAGCCTGTTTCTCCCTCTGCCTGCCACTCCCCTTGCTTGTGTTCCCTCTCTTGCTGTGTCTCTCTCTGTGTCAAATAAATAAATAAAATCTTTTTAAAAAAAATAAAAATAAACATAAAGTAAGGCTAGTCAACACAATCATATGGATTCATGGGTATATGCGTATGTGTTTACACCTTCCAGCCAGGTTACCTACTTATCGTCATCAACAGGAGTTAGGATTTTTCCAGGTAAGTAAGACAGAAAAAAGAGGTAAAATGTCTTGGTAAATCACCGAAAACAAGATTTGTCTTTGAAATTGGTCCAGTCTTAGAAACTACATCAAACAACTATTTCCTCTTCTTATCATATCCCTTTCTTGTAATTAACATGAATATTCAATTACATGTTTAATTATACACACAACTAACTACATACATTTACTACTTTAGAAATACTTTTAAATTACCATCGTGTAAAAACTTGTCCACAATTTAGTAACCAATGGGGAAAATAAACACACACATTATATATATACTCTCACATATTATATTTGTTTTACTAACACAGTTACACCCAAGAAATCTTTCTTAGAGATTTTCTCACAAGGTAGCACAGGTAAGAGGCAGAAAGGAAAAATAAATTTTAGTATCTCAGTGCTCAATGTGGATTTCAACACAAAGGAGGCTTTGTGCAGATCAGTGACTAACATTACTGATACCGTTATCATTAGTGCCGAGACTTGAGACTTTTACGTTTTGGACTTCCCCACCCTTTTCACAAGTAAGTCCTCTTGCCCAATTTCAGTTATACCTTTTTGACTCTGATCTACCAGAGAGTGAGCAGGTCTGGGCTGGGAAGCTGGAGTCCAGTGGCACACACAGCTACTGAAGGCAAAGAGAGCCCAAGGGCACTGGGGCATTTATTTGTACCTGTAACTAGCAAACCCCATATTTCTAATCCAGAAGATCTTTTCCTATTGGAAATCTTGCAACACTGACCTATCTCTTTTTATATTTCTGGTTTCCATCCCACTAGGGGGGAATTTCCTTTTTCCCCTTGGACTAACATCTGATATCTGGGATGATATCAGATTAACTAAGGGTGATCTTTTCTTTTGAGCAAGTTACTCAAAGAAAAAGACCACAAACCACACCACATAAGGCTCTTATTCTGTGTCTTCAATTATGCCAATAATTGCTATTAATTAGCCTTTGCTTATTGCAAAGCAAATGGGACAATAAGAGCTCCCAGTACCCACAGATTTGTGATGAAAATTTTATATTTGCTCAGTTCTGATTTTGTTTTCAAAATCTTAAAAGATAGGGATTTTGAGTCATATCTACCCATCTATATAGATGCCATCCTCTAACAGCACAGATCTAATAATATAAAAATTTCTTAGAAGGGCCAAAGTTAACAAAAAACTAGAATAACTTTTTCGGGTAAAATAATTTTCAGAGCAATAATAATTGTAATATTTATTAAGCATTTACAGTTGCAAATGTATCAATTTTTTTTAAGAATTTATTTATTTTTTTGACCCAGAGAGATATAGCAAGAGAGGGAACACAAGCAGCGGGAGAGGGAGAGGGAGAAACAGACGGCCTGCGGAGCAAGGAGCCCAGCGCAACGGGGGCTAGGGCCCAGCACTCTGGGATCACAAGGAGAGCCAAAGGCAGACGCTTAATGACTGAGCCACCCAGGCACCCCAGCAAATGCATGAGTATTCTTGAATCCCCCCCCCCATTTTCTTAGTGTCATATGTATGTATACTCACACACAGAATTTTTTTAAAAAGTCAGTATTTTGTGAGTTTTCTAATTTTAACACATAATCAAACATTTATTATAATAAATAAATGGAAGACAGAAGTAGTAATTACATCTTGAAAATAAAAGTAAGCACATCTTTGGATAAATGTGACCATTCAACTTTACTATTTTACAGGTAATCCCCCACAAAGGTATACTTGGTTATTTATTTCCATTGTGTTATTTACCACTTAATTCTGTAATCTTTAGTATTCTTAAAGATTTATTTACTATTTTTGAAACAGACCATACCTTTCCATTAGTAAAATGTTAACATTCTAACTCTACAAACAAAAGTAATACAAAAAAATAACAATGTGTGAACTACTTTAGAGTCTCAGGTAGGGGGCAGCTCTTGTGTACAAAGCAGGGTACATGTCACAAAGTCAACACAGGAGTGGGACAGGGAACCTAGCCTGTGTTGTTTTGAAAAACATGTAAACAGTACATAATGTTCACAATAGAAAATTCAAGAAAGCAGCTCTAAAAAATCATGGCTGGCAAGAACTGCAGAAGAGAAAGTGAGAAAAATACTTCTAAGTAATGTGGATTTAAAAAGTTGCCCCAATAGTTTGGGAAAAACACAGTCTCCTTATAATTTTTGGCATTTTTAATATTTAACAAGGAAACTTGCACCTTGTAATGTGTGTCCATCTCATTTTGTATTTTCACATCTTAAAACTGCCATCAGAAAAAAAAAAAAAACCTGCCATCAGGCACAAACCTCGCAGGCTGGCTCTGCTCTCTGGCTAGTGACCTGCAGGTGAACAAGCCTCCTGTTTCTGTAATTTCTCTACCGAAACACACACTTGTTGGATCTGTCGCTTGCTTTCCTCTCATTAATCTTAACATGTAAAAAGAAGAGTCACAAGTGCATAAGCTTCATTCAGATTTAATGACAACCAGAATAACAAGGACTAACAAGACTGGTTGGTCCCTCTCCTTTTATGAAACCTAATGGTACAAATTAGAAGATATTAATACTATAGACTATATATTTACTTGTAATGACCCAAAATTATAAACATACTCAAATGAAAACTCATTCCTCATTCCACACATCTCTATTTTTAAAATTTATTTTTAAAATTTTATCTCATCTATCAGAGAAATACTGTATTTTTATTTTTTCCAAATGAGAGAAATACTGTATTTTAAACATAATATTTACTATCATAAATTGAGGTATATCTATCTTTGCTTTTAGATTAGAACTCGGTTGTATGACAAATGCATTTCTGTATGTGTAGAAACCAGGTGCTTCAATCGCGTTGATGCAATTTAAAATTTATTCCTCTCTCTCCTAGCACACCCTAGCAGGGATATCAAAGCAAAGACTAAACTGTGAAGAGATAAAATGGAAATTTCCCAGTAACCTCCTTTACAAAATGCAGAGCAAAAGAACACTCTATAAACATTGTTTTCAGTTTTAGTATTAATACTGAAAATAATAAGGACAAGAAGCCTAAGTGAAAATAAGCATTTTTTTAAAATTATGGGAATATTGGCAAAGTGTAAATACATTTTAAATGCTGGAAACTATCCACTTAACTTATTTAACAGAATCACAAGCTGATAATCATTAGTGATAAATATGCTGCACATCCACCATTACAAAGGAATCCTGTCTTGGTGGAGGGGAAATCAAAACTTTCTTTTAAGGAGAAGCAGATTTGGAGTTTCCTCATGTTTCCCAATGCTTTTTTTCCCCCCATTAACATTCTGTTCTCATAATGCAAACCGTATGTGACAATATGCAGCCTGGCTCATTCCTTTAACATTACACAAATGTGCTCGCTCAGCACTCCACAAAAACAACCAAATTGTTGTGCATGTCTTTGATCATTTCTATACCAATGTTGGCCAGGTAAAGTAAAACAACACCGCGTCTTTCCTAGGAAATATATCATGCTTTCTAGATCATAAATTGTAAGAAAAATTCAATAGAGAACTTGCTCTTTAGAAAATTCAAATTGAGACCATTAATCAAAATACAATGTTAACAGTTGAGGCACCAGCCCTGTTTTAAGCTAAAACTAGTCACTAAAATTTGCAGCTAGACGAGCACATATACTCATTTACTAACTGAATAATTTCCTACCAGGTAAAGGTAAAACGCTCCTACTTGCTTAGGAAGAAGCAGGAACTGGGAGGGGGAAAGGCCGCTGAGGCTTAATGATTTTCAGCTGTGAGACAGATGGGTGCCTCAGACTGAGCTGAAAACCTGAGTAGTCAAGTCAGGGCTCCTGTAACAGGAAGGAATGGTACCCTTGCTTCTGCCGGGTTCCCTCCTTTGGGCTACAGAAGAGCAATTCCTTACTGAAAATCGAGTGAGTCTGAATAGCTCTACTAAACAGAAAACATCTTTGGCATACAAAAGGAATTTTATGCCCTAATGTCTTCTATGTCTTCTGTATTAAGTAAAACATTCTAAATTAAAGAGAATGAAAGAAAAGGTGTGATTCATTTCGGTCTACAGAATGTACTAATTTTAGTACTTGAGGAAAACCTGTAATTGCATAGACACACACATAGATAATATGTACATATTTATATAGTGATTATAAAAACACTGCTGTTTAATACTAAAGCAGTCACTACTCATGCAGTCAACTAGTTTCCTCCATCTGGCTATTCCAGGTTACCATTATTCCTCCAACTCAAAATATTGACTAGAAATGGTTCAAAAAATACAACTCAGTGTGTATGTATAAATTAACTGTATCATACACATTTAATGTTTCAATATTATTCATCATAAACCAATAAATATTTGATTTAAAAGTTATTAGACAAGAAATAAATGTGGGGGTGCCTGGGTGGCTCAGTGGGTTAAAGCCTCTGCCTTTGGCTCAGGTCATGATCTCAGGGTCCTGGGATCAAGCCCCACATCGGGCTCTCTGCTCAGCGGGGAGCCTGCTTCCCCCTCTCTCTCTGCCTGCCTCTCTGCCTACTTGTGATCTCTATCAAATAAATAAATAAAATCTTTAAAAAAAAGAAAGAAAGAAATGTGAATCTGAGAGAAAATAGGGACTTTCTCTACTGAAATAGAATTATTTTTGTCCTATTCTATAAATCCAAAATCACACAGTATAGTATAGTGCAGAAATATAGCACCTGCTCACTAAAATGTCATTCTAAATGGTGTTGATGATTATAATGTAATACATATTTTTGGCATTTTCTTGTATCATTACATTATTATTATATATTTATTTAAATATTGTAATATTTTGGATAATCATCAATTTATTTATATCTATTAATATATAAGCCATACATATTGCAACACTAGTTAGATGTATAGAAATTGAATTAGCTGAAATCTAAAGGTATACCATTAGAAAAGAAGACACAAAAGATAATCAGAATGAATAAAATGTGAATAAGTAAAAAAAAATTAATAAATTCTAAAGAGGCCGTTTAAACTACTCCTACCTTCTACCTTCTTTAGAGTTCAAGCAAAACCAATTTCTCACTGAATTTGCCAATAATGTGGTAATAATTCATTTTTGGTCATAGTCTCCTATAACCCTTCCAATGCATTATTTCCAGGCATGATTCCAAGACTCTGAATCCTAGAGAAGCGATGGGAATTGCTTTGCACTACTTTGCATTAGCAGAAATGTATTCTCATTTGGAAAATCTACAGTAGAAATATCTAATTCAAGTTTCCAGCTTTAGCGTTGTGCTGCATGGCCTATGCTGCACTTATCAACCCATGGAAGCAATGCTAACTCACAAAGCTCATGCGATCTGTATTCTGATACTATTATATGTTGAGTTCCATAATATTGTTATTAGAAGTATATTCACCATCCAATTAGTATGCATTTTATACAATTCCTTCATTAAGAAAAATACATAGACCTATGAGGGAAGCAAGCCAAAGCTGAGAATCAGAGAGAGATATTCAATTGGGGGAGGAGAGGAATACAAAGAAGTTACAGATGAGGAAGAAGGAAACACGGTGAAACAAATTTCCTACCTCTGAGGTTAGCTTTACTACATAACAAGACAAATAGAGCTACTATAGGACTGACATATTTTTGCCAGTCAAATACACTGGCTCCCTGGAAAGGCCAAGGAAAATGGTGTGGGAGGAGACAAACACTCAATTTAAGGATAATGTGTGATTCTGCCAACATCTACTGTGTGCCTATTTTGTGTCAGGCTCTGTATATCTAAGTGCTATCACACATGTTCTCAGTGAATATGGCTATTCTCTGAAAATGGTAATAGTACCTTCAATGTATAAATGAGCATACAGTGGTCCATGTTCTAGTATAGGTTATAAATGGTCCCAAGATCACACAGAGGGTAAGAAATACAGTATCTGATCCTACGTCTTCAAATGACAAGCTCAAGAAATCTTGACACTATCATACAAACACATCTGAAGATATGTTTCTAAAGGAAGATGATTTGTCAAGTAAAGGATTTTGGTTTTGTGTATATGTGCTGTGATGTGGGAAATCATTTTTTGGATAGTATAGTGGAATTAAAATTGAGGTTGCAAAAAATGAAAAAATATGGGTCCTGCTTGGTCATAACAGTTAAAAAATACTTTAAATATTGGGGTGCCTGGCACAGTCTTTTGAGCCTCTGACTCTTGGTTTTGGCTCAGTCTGTGATCTCAGGGTCACGAAATCAAGCCCTGTGTTGGGCAACGTACTCAGCGCAGTCTGCTTAAGACTACTTCTCCCTCTCCTTCTGCCCTTCCCCCACCAAAATAAATAAATAATTTTTTAAAAAAGAGAGTTATTTAAACATTTCTTAAAACTAAGTAATGCTTTTACCCATGCTGTCCTTTATCTATATAAACTTTTTATCACAGATATTCTGGGATGCTTATAATTTTTTCTTTGACTGCTGTAAGAGGCCAGTACCCACTATCTCAGAATTCAAAACATGACATTGTGACTTCTCTTGTTATTACTGGACCTGATATAAACTACATGCTCTGATACTTCAAATTATGTGTTCAATCTAGGTAACTGATTTTTGTTTTGACCTGCATGAACTCTATATTCCTATAGTAATATCAATTAGTGATACTTCGTCTTACCCTGAAAAAATTGAATTTAAAATCCTTTCTCCCAGGGGCACCTGGGTGGCTCAGCTGGTTAAGCATCTGCCTCTGGCTCAGGTCATGACCCCAGGGTCCTGGGATTGAGCACATCAGGCTCTCTGCTCAGCAGGGAGCCTGCTTCTCCCTCTGCCTGCTGCTCTGCCTACTTGTGATCCTCTTCTCTCCCTGTGTCAAATGAATAAATAAAATCTTTAAAATAAATAAATAAATAATAAAACAAAATTCTTTCTCCCAAAGGACTTCTTATGATTAATGGTAAGAGAGCAAGAATAGAAGTTCATACAGTCTACAGATATGGAATAAATAAAACCAGCAGGGTAACAGTAACTAGAATTCCTTGCCTCAATCTGATTTTCAAAGAGCTCTGAAGAGTTGATATACCACTTATGTGGCATCAAGTGTGTGCCTAGCAATAAATCAATGCTTTAAATAGAGCATCTCATTTACTCCTCCAAATAATATTCTCATTCAATATGGCCACATCCGGAATAATGTAGCAAAACGAGAGACCCAAATCTATGTATCAATCAAGTGGCAGAGTCAGAATTTTACTGCGAGTTGACATTAGTCTAACGGACATTTAAGCTTCCTACTTTATTGGGCTGGCTCATCTTGGATTCATTATATTAAAGCAAATTCCTTCTAAAATACCACTGGGTATAGTGAAAGTTCCATAACAAATGGAACTCTCAAATCTGTTAAATATCTAGCAAGAAATACCAACACATCATTAAGAAAAATCATATTTCATGCATACAAGATACAAGTTGAAAAAAAAAGACTTTCTTTGTATATAAATTGATATTTAATGTTTTAAAGTCTTGTGTGGTTATCATGTAGTGGGAGGAGAGGATCCTAGAGGACACAAAAAGCACAAAACTGAAGCAATTGAGACCAGACACGTTGCTTGTGGCAGAGGACGGACAGACAAGTAACCCAGACCCTGTCAGAAGAGCAGAATCAAAACACAAAAATCCAATTAGCAAGACTGAACTCAAAATCTTGGAAGTTAGAAGAGCTATGTCCTATGCACATGGAGGCTGCCATCGTAGAGTGGCCAAAGTTGGACTCCGCTTCTCTTGCTGAGGATGCTTTGAGGATGCTACAGACTAACTAAAAGTGGCTTGCATAATAGAGACTCATCATCTCACAGTAAGAAATCTGAGGGCAAATAGTTTCCAGGTGAGTGAATACAACACAGAGCTGTCATCAGGGACTGCAGTACTTTCATTTCTTTTGCTCTCCCATCCTTAGCATGTTGGTTTTTGTCTTTAAGATGTTCCTCACAGTCACAAAATGGTATCCACATTTACCTAAACACATACATATGTAGCTAAAAGAGTATTTCATTTTACAAAGGGGAAAAAAAAAAAACACCTCACAAAACTTTCTAGAAGCTCTCAAGGAGAAATGGGTCTTATGGATAGGCTATGATTGAAACTGAACACAGGAAAGTGAATATGAGACATTTTAGCTTTGTTAATGGGCTCACTGATAAGGAGAGGTAGGACAATGGCTACAGGATATGCAGATTTACTACGTGAAAACTTGTCATCATAAACAAGTGTAAAGATCTCAAGTGACCATTTCTTGCAATAGAGACTGAGGTTAAATCTTAAAATTACCTGACAAGTTCAGTTTTGTTTTACTGCCTTTCTTCACCCACCTATAAAATTCATCAGGAAGTTAAAAGACTCATTTCAACTTCTAGGATTAGTAATGATGTAGAATTGAGAAAAAAAAATAGTGAAAGAATAGAGCATAAATAAAATGAAAATATCCTCAGTAATGCCAAGCCATACCAACCCAACTGTCTTCAAACTGAAAGACTTCTATTAAAAATGGTAGTTGTGTTAATTTAGACTTGGAAAGAAGTCTACGGTAGGAAGTTAAAAGAATTATGAAGAGGCCTAAAAGATGCTTTTTGAATTGCTAATCTTAACTTTTAAAAATATATTTTTTTAATCAAAGTTAATGATTGCTACAGTATTTGATACACAATCATATTTTTAATAGAGTGGAGAAACATAGCCCTTGCTTTAAGCACTCATAAATTTAGCTTCTCTTGAGTCCCCTCACATTTATCATTCGATTCACTCTCTCAATTATTCACAATAAAACACACGCTCTACACCTCTGTCTTCGTTGTCTGCTTTTAATGTCATTTTAAAACAATTCTGAATTCAGTTTTTGTTGTTGTTGTTGTTATTGTTGTTTTTTGTTTTTAATTTTTATCCACTGAGGGACCTGGATAGATGTCCTGACAGGGAAGTCTGAGGAAGGAACGGAAGACTAAAGGTAGAATAGAAAAAACTTCTAAGTTTGTGTATCAGCCAAAGTAAGTAACAAGACAGGGGCTGGGATCCATAAACTAGGAATATGAAGAGCCTCAAAGTGATAGCTCTGCATGATATGGAAACCCTATCCTCTTTGACAATTAGAAAGTTATATTTTATTACAAATTTGACAAAACAATGAGACTGTTAAACATTAGAAAAATAGCAGATGACTCAATCAGTTGGAGACTGCTTTGAACTTCTTTTATATTCTTACAATTCTATAATTCAAAATCCACTATTAGACAAAATTCTTAAGAGAAATATTTTGTAAGATAATGTCAGTTTTAGTAAAAAGGTACAGAATATTTTTGTAGAATCTGTCTACATCCTAGCAGGCAACATGGGGAACATCTGCCAACCTGGAATGTACAACCTTACAGTTTCAATAAAAATGTACTGACTTCTTATGATCAAACAAGCACTGAGTTTGGCATTTGCCAGCAAATAGGGCTAGTATCCAAAATCTATAAAGAACTTCTCAAACTCAACACTCAAAGAACAAATGATCCAGGGGTGCCTGGGTGGCTCAGTCGTTAAGCGTCTGCCTTTGGCTTGGGTCGTGATCCCAGAGTCCTGGGATCGAGCCCCACTTAGGGCTCTTTGCTCAGCAGGGAGCCTGCTTCTCCCGCTACCATTCCCTCTGCTTGTGTTCCCTCTCTAGCTGTGTTTCTCTCTGTCAAATAAATAAAATCTTTAAAAAAAAAAAAATTTCTGAGGCGCCTAGGTGGCTCATTTGGTTAAGCATCTGCTCAGGTCATGATCTCTGGGTCCTGGGACTGAGCCCCACATCAGGCTCCCTGCTCAGTAAGGAATCTGCTTCTCTCTCTCTCCCCCTCGGCCGCTTCCCACTGCTTGTTCTCTCTCTCTCTCTCTATTAGAGATTTTTTTTCTATTAGAAAAATAGAAAATAGAAAAATAGAAAAATTTTTCTATTAGAAAAATAAATAAAAACTTAAAAAAAAAAAAGAACAAATGATCCAATCAAGAAATGGGCAGAAGATATGAACAGACATTTCTGCAAAGAGGACATCTAAATGGCCAACAGACACATGAAAAAGTGCTCAACCTCACTCAGCATCAGAGAAATACAAATCAAAACCACAGTGAGATACCACCTCACACCAGTCAGAATGGCTAAAATTAGCAAGTCAGGAACAACAGATGTTGGCAAGGATGCAGAGAAAGGGGAACCCTCCTACACTATTGGTGGGAATGCAAGCTGGTACAGCTACTCTGGAAAACAATATGGAGGTTCCTCAAAAAGTTGAAAATAGAGCCACCCTACGACCCAGCAATCACACTATTGGGCATTTACCCTAAATATACAAACGTCATAATCCGAAGGGGCACATGCACCTGAATGTTTATAGCAGCAATGTCCACAATAGCCAAACTATGGAAAGACCCTAGACGTCCATTGACAGATGAATGGATAAAGAAGAGTGGTATATATATATGATGGAATACTATGCAGCCATCAAGAGAAATGAAATCTGGCCATTTGCAATGATGTGGATGGAACTGGAGGGTATTATGCTAAGCGAAATAAGTCAGTCAGAGAAAGAAAAGTATCACATGATCTCTCTGATATGAAGAATTTGAGAGGCAAGGCGGGTGTTTGTGGGGGTGTGGGGGAGAGAAATGAAACAGGAGGGAATGGGGAGGGAGACAAACCAGAAGAGACTCCTAGACTCATGAAATGAACTAAGGGTGGCTGGGAGGCGGGGGTGGGGGGTAGGGATAGGGTGGCTGGGTTGTGGACATTGGGGAGGGTATGTGCTATGTTAAGTGCTATGAAATGTGTAAGCCTGACGATTCACAGACATGTACCCTGGGGCAAATAATACATTATATGTTAATAAAACAAAACAAAACAAGACAAAAAAAACAAGAGACTTTCAAAGAACTATATACAGGTTAGTAATCTCAATTTTTAATAATATAATTGGATAAAATACCATTCTCAGTGAGAAATACTCTGGTTTGATTCTATAATTGTTTTACTCCTTAGGTCCTAGAGTTGTAACTACCACAAATGTTTTTTTTCTTATGGTAAAATGGTAGGCACTGTGTTTAACATTGATTCAAACACCACTTAACTTCTACAAGGTGGCTGACATGCATGGTTTTAGATCAGACATTGAGCGTTCAGAGGCCTTCAAGAATCAGGAAGTAAAATAAGCAGGTAAACCATGCCAGCTACAACAGGGGGCAGTGGGGCTTGGGAGAGCCTGGGAGCACACATCCAGTAAGAAGACATTTTGCCAACCCCTGTCCTAGCAGGGAAGTCAGGACAGGATGGACTTCTTGATTTAGCTAATTCTTTATTTCATCTCTCTGGATACTTGATAATTCTTATTTCCCTGGTGTGTCTTCCCTCCATGATCCTAGCACATGTCACAACATGAATAATTTTAATAGTTAAAGCTATGAATAGTTAATTTGTTGTTGTTTTCTTTAGGGCACCTAGACTCTCAGTCCTCTAAGACTTTACTCATCTGTAGATTTTGTTTCCTCAATAACTCTTCCCCTGATATAAAACTGAAAACAGGCTGCTTTCTAGAAAGTGACATGGAGGAAAAAAATCAGAATCTAATCTTTAAATGAAATTTAGAACTTAAACAAAAATAATGAATTGTATAGTCTCAATGTTTAATTAGCAAAGCACATAAAAGCTACTTTGATTCACCTCATCATAAGACTAGTGACCAGCTACTAGATTTTACTATAAGCCAAGCACTGTTCCATATACTTTATAAATATAATCTTCAGTACCTCTCAGAACAATGTTATCATGCAGGTATTATTTTATCCATGAGGAAATAGAGTGAGAAACTTGTCCCCAGTCATTCAAATAGTTAAGTGGGAGATTCGGACTAAGGCTGTCTGGTCTATCTTATTTTCCCAATAGCATATCAGCACTTACCTAGGCATTCAACCAAAACAAAAAGCATTTCAGATACTTTATATACTTTCACTGAAAATAAAATTTTCTTAGAAGTGTTTTATGTATTATTTTTGCAAATATAATTTTTGTTTAGAAAGCAAATTGGTCATACACCCTTGCAACTTTATTAATTCCTTCACTCTTCATTTTATAAAATGTGCAGAATGTAACTAATAATTAATGTTAATGACTTTCTATATGACCTAAGGACTCAAGTGCCTTACCTCCATTTACCAAATGAGACTAAAAGTTATAAGCAAAGATCAAAATAACAATGAAAAGTAGTCACATTATTTTACGGACAAAAAATTATACTTGTGTACAAAGTCTCTATATTTTATTCACAAACATCAAAGAATTAATTTTTACACTTAGTTATAAATTTTAAATGCTACCAACCACTATTTTAATTCTAAATGTGTCCATTATTTTACTTTGCACACAAAGAATTTAACCTGTGTAATTATTAAAAGAATAATTTTTGGCATTCTAAAATTAAAAGAACATTTTTAGTGGTTGACATTTGACATTTTCACCTAGTTTTCTAAAAGGCTATTTTTCATGTTTTTGGAAACCAGTGATCTTAAACTGTCAACCCATCATTGTAAAAGCTAATTCAAAATGTTTGCTTGTTCAGTAAACAGAAGCCATATTAGATCTGTTGCATTATTTTAAACTTATAAAGCTCTACCGGTCAGGACTCTTTAAAATCCAAATAAAAGAAAAATCAATTCTAGCTTAAACAAGAAAAAGAGGAACTTTATTGACTTATTTAACCAAAACACAGTAAATGGAAACACAGTGGTAGACAGCCAGGGCTCAAGGTACCAGAAAGTGTCAGGCCTCTCTCTTTTCCATCATTTGGCTTAACTTTAATATAGATAATAAGGCCTTCCATGTTTCCCTTTCTTTTTTTTAAATTTGTTTTTTTTTTAAGATTTTGTTTATTTATTTGACACACAGAGAGAGATCACAAGTAGGAAGAGAGGTAGGCAGAGAGAGAGGGGGAAGCAGGCTCCCCGCTGAGCAGAGAGCCCCATGCAGGGCTTGATCCCAGGACCCTGAGATCATGACCTGAGCCAAAAGGCAGAGGCTCCAGCCCACTGAGCCACCCAGGTGCCCCTCAAGTTTCCCATTTTAGATACCTTTCTAGCAGATTCACTATGGGTGGGTCACTGAGCCTGAATGCAAATACCCATTGTAGAGGTTCCCAGATGCCAGGTAATGGGGCCCAAGTCTGAGCAACAGCACGGAGGATTCTTAGCATTATGGAATACTGGCAGGAGCACTCACTGGATCTGGAGGAAAGCAAAACTTAGTTTCATTCCCAGCAGCAAAATTTAGAGTGATTTAAGCTAAATATCAACCCTCCTCAGCCTCAGCTTCCCAAACTTCAAAGGTCATAAAAACCCACTTACTTTACAATGAGGATTAAATGAAAGAGCATGCAGAAGGCTTGTAGACGATATGATCCAGAGCTACCATTTATTCCATGTGCTAGGAAACTTTAAATAAGGTAAGTCTTGTGGCTTCTCCTAAATACATGGACTCTGGGAGGATCAAACATTTGGGCAAGTACTTGCAAACATTAAAGTGCTACGTAGATGTCAGTTACACTCTGTTCCTCTCCAAACTTTGATTTGTGGAATGCCAAGATGGTGTTCTACTTGTCCCAACAGGGCTTTCATTGCTATTTGAATGCATTTGCTTTCTATGTAAACAAACCAGGATGAAGGCCACTTCTTATATCTCCCTGTCCCGCCTCTCCTCCTCCAGTTCCTAGGACCATGCCAAGTCCCAACACACATCTGGGACAGACTAATAGGAATTATTCTATCATCCTCATTAGAAATGAAAATTCCCAATGATGGTATAAATGGAATCTCATCTTTTTTTTCTACCAAAAATAATCCTGACAGTAAAGTACTGAGTAACGAAGTACAAGATTATTTATGGTTCCACTTTCAAGCTGATAGCAAAAAGTCTGGATGCTTTGAATACCTTCTAATTCTTGCAAAAATAATGCTAAAAGGTTAGTGAACACTACCGTTAAATCAAAATTTGTAGGCAAAACATACAATGTAAGTAATAAATTGCAGACAAGAGTTATTACAAAGTTGAAATACTAGAGCAAAAGAAATTCTTGTTTGTGTGATTCTGTACAACATACACGAATGCCCCATTTATCCTTGGGAACTGAGGTACTGTACATCAGTAATTTTTCAGATAGTTTATGTTTATATTTGAACAACTTAGCTTTTTATCTTAATTTCAGTTTTATCATAACTTCAGTTAAGTTTGGTGAGTGAGACTTAAAAGAAGCTTCAGCTTCTTTCAGCTACCCACTCAGCCCTCAGCTCAATGCAAAAATGATTTCTATAGCTTCTCAACAAGAGATATATTTCTATGTAACAGACACCATGAATTATGTCTGTTTATCTGTTCTGGCATTTAGGAATCATAGAACCCATGCATGTCATATACCAGTTCACCTTACTTTTACTTATTTTTTTTAACTTGCTGACCCCTTCTATGTAATTTCTTCACTTTTGAATAATCTTAGATGTCATGGTTGTACTCTTCATTTTTGGAAAAATACAGGAAATGCATACATGATAAGGATACAAATCATTTCCCCTTATCAGCTAAAGCTGCTTGATGCAAGGCAGTCTTATGATTTTCCTACATCACCTTACTCATAAATATTGCTCAATAGATCCTGTTTTTAGTATTTTACATTCTACTTTTTCTTTATTGATTTTTCATAACAAACAGTGTATCTGTTGTAAATTTTTGAAAAATAGAGATAGGAAAGAAAAACAGAAGGATCCATCTCTCCAGTTACGTATTATTCCCTTTGTCTCTTCCTCTAGTTGTCCTTTCCCTCCGGAACCATTCTCAAAAGATCACACTGACCACTGATAACAAATTGGTGTAGAATGTTACAGAATACACACATGCACAGAGCACCTGTGTGTGCACACATGTGATGTGTTTATTTATATATTTTTTTTCACTTGTCACATCTTTAAATGTCAATTACTGCCCTAACATCAATAAGATGGCAGAATCATCCCCCTCAACAACAATAATTGGGCTGCCATCCAGAGACAAAAGTGCTTTTGTGGGAACTTTGGGAACTAGTCGCAGGCCAGGAGCAGTCCTCTTCTCCTAGGCAACTGCTAGGATTTACACCTGTCTGAGCCCCTGGAGGATGGCCCACCAACCTCAGTCCTGCTACAGATCCTGTAAGGGTGCTATAACTTGGGTCTTGCTCCTTTCAGCCATTGTCCAGAAATGGTCCAGCCACCCAGAAACTGGACAGGAGACACACATGGTGGCCCGAGGCAAGTCAGCCAACCTCAGTCTTATCACGGAAGTTGCAATGGCCCTGTAATTCAGGCCCTCCCAGTGGTGAGCCCAAGGCAATCCCAGTCACAGAAGGACCTGCCAGAAGACACATTTGTGTGTGCCCCCAGTGGGCCTATCCATGTAGGTCCACTACCCTCAGTCTGTCTGTGGATCTTGAAGCAGCCTTTTAATTCTTAAGGCTCTAGCTCCCTTTCTGCCACCTTACAGGAGTGGTTCTGCCTTCCTGGGGAACTAGAGGGAGACAAGCCCAACTATGCTCCCAGGGGAAGGCCCAAGGACCTTGGTCCAAGTCAGATCTTGAAGCAGCCCTGTCACCTCGCTATAGCCCTGTTCTGCCTCAATCTGTGGGAATGCCTGCCCACCCAGGAAAGTGACAGGAAGAATGTCCATCTGTGCCCCTAAAGCAGCCCTGTGACTTGGTTCCAACCCCTATCAAGAAATCACAAAGACAGAGAGGAAAAAAGGATCAAATGAACTGTTAACGAGTCAGAAAACTATTCACAAAATGCCAATAATAAGTTCTTACCTATAAATAATTACATTAAATGTAAAGGATTAAATTTTCCAAATGTTACAAAATGACTTAATGGACTAAAAAGCAAAACCCACCGACATACTGCCTTCAAGAGAGTCTCTTAGCTTTAAGGACACACATAAGATGAAAGTGAAAGGGCAGGAAAAAATTTTCCAAGGAAATGGAAACCAAAAGAGAGTGTTAGTAGCTATCTGTGTATCAAATAAACAGACTTTCTGTCAAAATCTGTCAAAAGAGACAAAGAAGGTCACCACATAATGACAGAGGTCAACTCTTTAAGAAAACATAAGAATAGTAATATACTTATGTACTCAACATTGGAGCACTTAAATTATAACATAAATATTAACACACCTAAAGGGATAAATAGACAGTAGTACAATAATGGTAGGAGACTTTAATAACCCATTTTCACAATGGAGAGATCATCCAGACAGAAAATCAATATGAACCAGAGGTCTAAATAACACTGTAGACCAACTGTATCTAACAGACATATACAGAACATTTCACACAACAGCAGCAGGATACACTGTCTTCTCAAGCACACACAGAACATTCCCCAGATCATATGTTGAGCCACAAAACAAGTCTAAGAAATTTAAGATTGAAATCATAACAAGTATCTTTTCTGACCACAATGGTATAAAACTAGAGTCAATAACAGACAAAATAAAAGGTATTAAAGACAACACAAATAAATGAAGATATCCCATGTACATGGAGTGGAACAATTAATATTGTTAAAATGCCCATACTGCCCAAAGCAATCTATAGATTCAATACAATCCTTATGAAAATTCCAATGGCACTTTTAATAGAAATAGAAAAAAAGATCCTAAAAGCTGTATGAAACCAAAAAAGTTCACAAATAACCAACGCAACCTAAAGAAAGAAGAACAAAGTTGGAGGCATCACAATTCCTGAGTTGAAACCATATTACAAGACTATATTAATCAAAACAGTGTGGTACTGATATAAAAACAGACACATAGACAAAGAAGAGCAGAGCACCCAGAAATAAACCCACCTATATACTATCATCTAATCTTTGTACAAGGGTGATATACAAAAATTTGGAAAAGACAGTCTCTTCAATAAAAGATGCAGGGAAAACTGGATATCCACATGAAAAAGCACTGAAATTAGACACTTATGCCACTCACAAAAATTACCTCAAAGACCTAAGACCATAAACCCCTAGGACATAGGGAAAAGGTGCTTGACATTGGTCAAGGATATATGCATATGATAGCAAAAGAAAGGTAAAAAAATTAAACAAGCGGGCCTACATCAAACTAAAAAGCTTCTTTTTGCTTGTTTGTTTAAAGATTTTATTTATTTATTTATTTATTTATTTATTTATTTATTTGACAGAGATCGTGAAAGAGCACAAGCAGGCAGAGCAGCAGAGGGAGAGGGAGAAGCAGGCTCTCCACCAAGCAGGGAGCCCATTGTGGGGCTCTATCCCAGGACCCTGGAATCATGACCTGAGTCGAAGGCAGTTGCTTAACCAACTGAGCCATCCAGGTGCCCCAAGCTTCCTTTTTTTTTTTTTTTTTTTTTAAAGATTTATTTATTTCTTAGAGGTGGGAAGGGGCAAAGGGAGAGGCAGAGATAATCAAGCAGACTCCAGGCTAAGGGCAGAGTTCACACAGGACTCCATCTCACAACCCTGAAATCAGGACCTGAAACCAAGAGTCAGATGCTTAACCTATTGTGCCACCCAGGTACCCCAAAAAGCTTCTTTACAGCAAGAAAATAATGAAAAAAATGTAAAGGCAGTCTATGGGTTGGCAGAAAATATTTGCCAACAATATATTTGATAAGAGATTAAGATCCAAAATATTTAAAGAACTCCTACAACTCAATAGCAACTAATCAACCAATTAAAAAAAATGCTCAAAGGACCCAAATAGGCACCTTTTTCAAAGAAGACATTTAAATGGCCAACAGGTATATGAGAAGGTACTCAACATCACTAATAATCAAGGAAATGCAAGTCAAAACCACAATGAAATATCCCTTCATGTCTCTTAGGATGGCTATTATAAAAAAGATAAGAGATAAATATTGAGGGAGGGTGTGAAAAAAAGAGAACCCAATGCACATTGGTGGGAATATAAATCAGAACAGCCATTATGAAATAAAGTATGAAGGTTTCTCAAAAAAGTAAAAATAGAACTACCATATTATCCAGCAATCCCACTTCTGAGTGTACATCCAAAAAAAATTAAATCAGGATCTCAATGAGTTACCTGTACTCTCAAAGTTCATTGCTGCATTATTCACAATGGTCAAGTTGTAGAAACCACTACGGGTCCAGAAGAATGGATAATAAATGAACAGATAAAGAAAATGTGATGTGTGTATACAGTGGAATATTACTCAGTCATAAAAAAGAAGGAAATCATGCCATTTTAACAACATGGATGAAAATGGAGGACGTTATTGTTAAGTAAAATAAGCCAGACACAAAAAGACAAATACTACATGATCTCGCTTATCTGTGGAACAAAAAATGTCAAAATCATAGAAACAGAAAGTAGAATATTGGTTGCGAGGGCTAGGGGGTGAGGGAAATGGAGATGCTGGTCACAGGATACAAACTTTCAGTTATATGATGAATAAGTTCTGAAAGTCTAATGCACAGTATGGTGAATAGTTAATCATACTGTATTATAAACTTGAAATGTGCTAAGAGAGTAAATCTTCTTTGCTCCTGACATGCAAAAAAAGTGGTTACTATGTGAGGTGATGAATGTGTTAATTTCACAATCATTTCAATATATACATGTATTAAATCAAGTGGTATACACTAGATATTTGCAATTTTTATTTGTCAATTATACCTCAGTAAAGATGAAGTGTCAATTACCATTCCACGATATAGATTCACTAAAATTTATTTAACCAAACTCCAATTAACAGATATTTTCTGGTTTGGGTAAATTGAAAGAATGCTGTAAAGACATGCTTATATGTTATATCTTTGTCAGGTTAAGTATTTCTCTTGAATAAATTCTTTTTCTCCTAATTTTAATTTAATGATTCTAATTTGCTTCCTTACAGAAACTTAGAGAATCAAGCTAACCAGAACATCATGTAAAATTATAAATATGCTTTAAGTGAAGGCCTAAGGACTTGTCCACTAGTAAAATCCATGAGTTTTAGATTCTCATCCATGAAATCTATCCTTCCAAACCACAGAGGGTTTAGCTTTTTCTGAATTTACTTACCCTCTGGAATGTTGAAATTATCAGCTCCCTCTGACTTCCAAACATTTATTGAACACCAATAGTTGGTGAGAAATCTACTCCCCTGGCAAGGTGAAAAGGACTGGTATCTTTTTAAAAAAAACAAGTAAAATTTTTTAAATGATAATTTAATTATATTCCTAATTTGAGGAGAAAATTTACACAGTTCCCTCCAAAAATGTATCTCCCCCAAACTTTTAAATATAGTTTGACTTCTGAACATATGTGGAATAACTCTACTATATAAATAGAAGCATTTTGTATTAGATTCTGTATATATATATATGTTGTTTTTTTTTTTTTTCAAAGATTTTATTTATTTATTCGACAGAGAGAGTGAGAGCACAAGTAGGCAGAGAGGCAGGCAGAGACAGAGGGGAAGCAGGCTCCCTGCGGAGCAGAGAGCCCGATGCGGGGCTCCATCCCAGGACCCTGAGATTATGACCTGAGCTGAAGGCAGAGGCTTTAACCCACTGAGCCACCCAGGCGCCCCAGATTCTGTGTGTGTGTGTGTATATATATATATATATATATATATATATATGTAACAAGACTTATTGTAATGGCACAAAAACACTTCAATAACATTAATTTTTTTGTGTTTATCTAATCCTAATGTGTTTATCTAATCCTTACTACACAGTTTTTTTGTTTCCTCTCTGTCCTTTCCTACTTCTTACTGGAATCTCAAGATAGTTGAATGAATTACTGTCTCCAATTATTCACTCTCTTTACAGTATTATATATACAGTCCCTTGCCATGACCTTATTATGGCTCACTTTGGGCTTGGGCATGTGAATCACATTAGTCAATGAAATGTTTAAAGATGCAATGTAATCAGGGGCCTGAAATGTGCTTGCACAGTTGCTTCTGAAATCTGGCTTGTCCTGGATAAGATTTTATATTAATGTCAGGCTGGGTTTCTTGCACCACACTGGTAGTACTGTTAAAACTCCCCTCACTGCACTTTTAAGCCTGGAATTTCAACTACTGGATGATGCTTCTCCTATCAAAGACCCTATATAGACAAAAGTGTCCACACAGCTTGCTTGCCTAGCTACTGACGGGGGTTTTTTTTGTTTGTTTGTACTTGGTTTTAGTTTTGTGTTTTTAATCTCTCTGTCAGTTTCGGATCAACACTCAAGTTTTACGTATGCAGCTGGATGTCAGCTACCTTGTTTTAAGCAAGCCAAAGGCCATATCTTCTATCCCAGCTTGACATTTCTGTTTCTTTCTTTAGAATGTGGCTGTGCCCTTAGACACTTTTTTGATATCTACATTTCTATCAATATGAAATAGAAGGAGGGTCAGTCCACATTACAGTAGCTTGATATTTACCCAGAGTCGCTCAAATTGTTTGTACTCGATTAGCTTATTTGAACTTAGTGTAAGTAAAAATCATTGGAAGAAAGTGAGTGGAAAGGTAGGAAGAATAATAATATTACAATTCATTCTCCCTTTGGAATGCCCCTCATACCAAAAACCCACTCGGGCATGGCTGAGTTGTGCCACCTGCTCATTAAACAATTACTTATCAAGGTCCTATGATACTCTGAACTTTGGGGGAATCCAAGAGGGCAGAACTTGGCTTTCAGGAGAGGAGGGGGTTGTGGGAACCCCTGATTTATAGTGGGTTGGTTGTAAGTACAGGTGACACTTAAGTTCTGGGACTTGTGATTGTTGTCTGAAGTAGAGGCAGTCTCGTGGGACAAGCCCTTATCATGGGAGGTCTGGGCTAACTCTGGGTAGATGCTGTCCTAATTCAGTTACTCTGGAGGACATCCAGTTGAGGTCCACCAAGAATTGGAGAGTTAATCAGTGTGGAAAACCTCACATTCAGTTGTCAGATGAGTTGTGAGCAGAAGGAAGTTGTTTGTTTGTTTGTTCTCCTTTTAGGAGGACACTGAAAAGTCAGCATTGAGGAAATGACCCCCTCCTTCTTCCTTCTTTCCCTCCCTCCTTTTCCTTCCTCCTTCTTCCCTTTCACAGATATTTACTGAGCACTTTCCTGGTTTTGCAGCATTGATCTGAGCGCTGGCAAGGCATAACTGAAGAGGACAATTGCCCTACCCTCATGATATTCTGAAGAGGGTGAGGGTGGGGGGTGGGAAGGAAATAATATAATAGTTTTGGGCAGTAAAAAGTACTATAAAAAAATAAGGCAAAGAAGTAGAAAGTGATATGATGGGGTACAATTTTAGAATGGGGGTTTGGATAGGGAAGGTTAGAATGACTTTTAAAGTAGACACCTGAGTTAGTGAAACAGTAAGTCAAGGAGATTTCTGACAAGAGCAAGAGAGGGGATATAGCCTAGCACTTTAAAAAATAACAAGGAATCCAGTGTTTCGGGGCTGCAAGTAAGGAGGAAAGTGGAGAAGCACAGGTCAGAAGGGCCCAGATGCTGCAGGGCTTCGTAAACATGGTAACAAGGTCAGATTCTGTCTCAGGTATAACAGGAAGACACAAGAAATACGGAGCTGAAAGGTAATGTAATTGGTCTTCTTATTAAAAAGGATCACCCTGGTAGTAAATGAAAAGCAGACCCCTGTAGGGAGGGAATGTGGGTCTAAGAGTGAAAGTAGGAAGGCTGAGTAGGGGGCCTGGTGGAAACAGTAAACGAAGGCAATGTGTTCTAAGGTGTTGGCCACAAAGAAGTGAAAATCAGCCAAACTGTGCATGTATTTGGAGGGTGGATCCAAAAGTTCTTACTAATGGACAGATTGTGGGGTAGAGGAGATCTGAGAGAAAGTAAGAGATCAGTTCTCTGACCTTAGGGGAACAGGATGAGAAGCAAACCTGGGTGTCAAGGGTGAGTCAAATTTTCTCATTTGCACACTTTCTAAGCAATTGTATTTTATAGTTCTGTACTAATATTAATTTTTTACAAAAAAGCACTTAAAAAAATCTTAAAGCAAAAGCCCCCATATCTGTTCTTTTCTTCATGCCTGAGGCTGGTTCCAATTACAACAAAAGAAAAAGCTGGGTAACCATGCAGCTCAAGTCCTACTTTTCTCTAACCACGAAAACCAGACAGTGTGACATCTTAAATATGCATTCTGCTTACTTGTCATGTCGGTTTGATCCCTTCCTGACCTGGTCTATGATAAGCACTGTGCAGTGCAATCATTTAATATTTTAAAATATTCAAGCCAATATTAAGGTTAGAAAGATTATATGATTGATTGGATTATCTGGCATTCAGCTATTGTGGGGTTAATAAGACCTAATTTACCAAGGGCCTAACATATCCTTCTGCAGTATTCAATGTTTAAATTGCCAAGATTTTAGTTTCTTACTTTACATATTTTTTTTACATTCACCAATTGACAGTACAAATTGTTACTATGTAAATCTTAGCTTCCAGCATCAATTTGTAACCTTTTTGCTTTTAATTATAATTATTTTATTTTCCTTAACTAGTAAAATGTTTTTATTTAGGTGGATTAAATGTAATGCCTCTAACTAATACTAAGGAAAATCATCAAAAAATCCATATAAATTGATGTTTAATTTCAAATCCTTCACTCAGTGGGGCTGAGTGGGGCTAAAAACACAACAACAAAAAAATTTTTTTAAACATTTTGTGATTTTCTAGTTATCTTTTTTTTTAGATTTTATATATTTATTTGAGAGAGAGAGAGAGAGAGCATGGGCAGGGGGGAGCAGCAGAAGGAGAGGGAGAAGCAGGCTTCCCACAGAGCATAGCGCCTGATGTGGGACTCGATCAGAGGACCCTGGGATCATGATCTCAGCCGAAAGCAGCCGCTTAACCAACTGAGCCACCCAGGTGCCCACAACAAAAAATTTGATAGCCAGAAAGTATGTATATTTCACACCTGGTCTATACACATAGTGTGTGTACTTCTGGGGAATTAATATCTGTGTTTGGATGCTACGATACAATGTACTAGTAACTGATATTTGTTAGATCTCAGAACTGCTAGAGATTATTTTGAGGAATTAATTAAAAAAAAAAAAGTCTCCTTAGTCTTTTATGCTGATGTAACTTACAACTCCAGGCACTTTGACTGCCAAACTATGGAAGCCAAGGTGGAAAAATAAATGCTGTTTTATCTCTAAATATAACAAACAGATGATACCAATGTATAATCAATTCTAACTTCAACTTGGTATGTGCAACTGCCAATTAGATTGTGTGGGCTCTGAATTTTAAAGAGGCCTGAAAAGCATTCTCAAAAGGACTCAATAAATTTAATTCTTAATGCTCTTCATTCCTAGAGAACAAAATGTAACCTAGAAAGCATATTTCTATAAAAGATTCACGGACATTGTCTTATAATCCCCATCCTCTCAGCTAACAGATATCAATGCGTAACATGAAAAATATAATTTGATGGTTTTCATGTACTAAAAACAAAAGCATCTTAGAAAAGTCATCCTAACACAATTGGAATGGTGAAACTGAAAAAAAGGCACATCTATGATGAGTAATGCTGTGGTCCAGGTAAGTAATAAGACATGTTAGCTTTATTGCAGAAAAGCCAGATTTTATTCTTCCTCATATGCCAAGTGTAAGGCTATAGAGATGGAAATGCACAGTCCCTCCTAAAGTAGCTCATTATAAAAAATGCGGTTCTATATGTTTCCTTTATTAGGACTATATGTAGAAATGTTTGAACATGTGACCAAACATACATACAAATTACTATATGCATGTATACAACACATTATATTTAAGATACATATAGATACTACTTTCTTAAATATATATGTTAAATATACCTAAAAATACAAAACAAAAAGTATGAGATAAAAATTGATTCTGAATAAAAATTTCAGTATTTCTTTTCCCTTGAATTCTCTATAGGCATTCATGCGTCCTACTTTGGAAATCACAAGTAAAAGAAAACAGTAAAATGTCCTAATTGCTGTGATAGAGACATGAACATGTTTCTATGATGGGAACTTGAGCAAAGCATCTAAACCAGTAAGAAAGGTAATCCCAAAAAAAGATCGCATCTATGATGTTACAGTGTCTTTTGGTGTTATCATACTTCTCGTTAAATTTCATTAGCATAAAAAAATTAATTATAGCATTTCTGGAAAACGTGAAAATGGTTGCATAGTTTGTGAATTCCTCCATAAAAAGAGACCAGGATATCAAAATTAAAAATCTAGGAATAAAATCTGCAACAAAACTAGGTAGCAAGATGTGATTTGAGGCTGAATTTTAAGACCACCCCAAGATTCTGGCTGGCCAGGGTGAACACACACACTCTATGAAATCTCTAAGTATGGGCAGGAACTGTGACCAGAACAGTGGTCACTCTCAGGATTACATTGAGTAATACAGTAAGGACAGAAGAATTGTGCAGATACAATTAAGGTCTCCAAACAGCTGAGTTCTAAGTTAACCAAAAGGGAAATGATCCTGGGTGGACCTGGTTTAATCAAGTAAGAGCCCTTTAAGAGGGAATGAGTCCTTTCTGGGAGAGAGATCCTCTCCTTTGGGCCTTGAAGAAGCAAAAAATCATGTTCTGCACTGCTCTTGAAGAGAACCCAGGCTTTCCCTAAAATTAAAGACTCCAGGAAGAACAGACTTCTTCGCTGGCTTGCCATGAGGTGGTCAACTGCAACAAAATGAATTCTGACAACCTGAGGGATCTTGGAAGCAGATGTCTTCCCGGTACACTTCCAGATGAGAATACAGTCCAGCTGTTAGGTCGGAGCTACATGCCAGTCGCAAGTAGGGAAGGAATGCCCCAGGCAGAGCCCCAAGTCCTTGAGGGGAATGAGAGGGGCGTGAGCTGGACGCAAGGATGGTGATAAATAAACTACACATTAAAAGCCCAGGGACAAGAGATCGGGACCATTTGGCTTCCAAGGCCTTGGGGCTGACAGATCAAGAGCCAGCATGCAGATTAAGTGCTCTCCTCTTTCACCTCAGCCTCTAGGTAACCCCTAGGGTCATTATAATGCACTTACAAGTCAGGAACAGCCACAGCAGATGCAGAAAGGCTGCCAGGAGCATTCTGGTACAAACCTTGTAGGGCCAAAAACTCCCCCTCCCAACCTGCGGGAGGACTTTCATAAATGACTGGAAGCAGCCTGCTTTAGGGACCACTCTACCATGCATCAGGCTCCTCCTAGCCCAGAGAGACTCAACTACTATCAAATCCCAAAACAAGCTAGGGTGGCTGGTTCCACCTCACTGAACCTGCCCCATTCCCCCACCTGGAGAGCGCACTTGCCCTTTAATAAACTGCTCTGTGCTTGCTACTGTCCTTCTGGCTCTCTTTAGTCCAGCACAGATCCCCAGGTAATCTTCCCTTGGGGAATCCAAGGACCGGAGATCTCCACTCACACAAGGCAGCCTCTCACTGGGAATACAGTCCACTCCTTAATTTCAGTCTTGTGATACGCTAAGCAAAGAACACAGCTAAGGAGGTCTGTGGAATTTCTGACACACAAAAACTGTGAGGTAATAAATAGCTATAGTTTGAAGAAGTCAGGGGGGTTGTGTCTGGGTGACTCAGTTGGTTAAGCATCTGACTCTTGATTTCAGCTCAGATCATGATCTCAGGGTCTTGAGACCGAGCCCCAAGTGGGCTCCACATTCAGCAGGGAGTCTGCCTGAGATTATCCCCCTCCCTCTCCCTCTGCCCTTCCCCCTGTTCATGAGCTCGTCTCTCTAAAATAAATAAATCCTAAAACAAAAAACAAAAACCTTAAGTGTTTTATGCAGCACAGAATTTGTTAGAAAGAATAAAATGCTAACACAAAATATCTCCAAGAATTCCATAACACATTTAAATGATAAACTACTGACAGCCAGAGATGACAGTCAGGGAATCAGCATCAGTGATGGAGGTAAGAAAGAAAATCAAAAGCCCAGTTAACACACCAAAATAGTCAAGAGGTTTTCAGTGACAGCCACAGTAACCGAGAGGGCACTTTCTACTCTAACTCACTAGAGTGAGCAAGAGGTTTGTGTGAAGGTCCAAAAGGATCCGAGCAATTTGGGCCCTACAAATTTCCAAAAGCTACACACTGAAGTCTCCCATTAAAGATAAATTCTGGGAATAGAAACAAATTGAGGTAAGCGGGAATAACAGTGACTAAAGGAAAAGTCCAGAAAAAATTTAGGGGAGAAGGGAGGGTCAGGATAAACCTGAAGTATGAAGCTATTCTTTGCGTCTTCAGGAAAACCACAGAACAAAGAGTTCCAGAGCTGTGAAGCTAAAAAGATATTGTAAGTCACTACTTTTGTTCAAAATTTCAGCAAACCTAACCTCGTGACGAAAATTAAAAATGGGAAAGGAATTGTGTTTGAGTCTCATGTAAAGTTGTAATAAGAAAATAAAAGAAAATGAGGAAAGAATGAGCAGCCTTTAAAGCAAGGGAAGTATGTCCAAAAAGCCTGCCAACAAATTAGATTAAAACTCTGGCCTAATTTTTCAAAATGAGCCAAAAGAAATCAAGAAAATAATTGGAGATAGGAAAAGACAACATCATTAGGAATTAGTAAGACTCAAGAGATTAGGTGATAGAACTTAGGCAATTGAGAAATAAATAAGCAATTTCAGAAAGGAAAAAATAAACCAGAAAAAATGCAAACACATTGGGTAATGCTATAAAGAAGTGAAAAATAAAAAAAGGAAGCATTTTTAAGGTAAAAAAGAGAAATAAAAGCACGCTCTCTTGGGGGAAAAAAACCCATGAAAAAGAAAGTAAGAAGAGAAGGGGTACCTGTGATGAAGGATAGTTGGAAGGCAGGCAGGCAGGCAGAGACAAGGGACCCCCCCAACCCAAGAGGAAACCACCCTTAAAAGGATTTTACACCACCCAGGAAGGAGCCCTCCACTCTTTCCCACCTGATAGGCAGGTGACAAATCCTGACTGGACAACAGGTGCAGGGAGGGTTAATCAGATTAAAACAACTCACTAACAAGCCCAGAAAAACCTCCAGGCTTAGAAACTCCAGGGGCAACCCCCTCAGGTGCCCTCCTTGGGAGCATTGTACTATCACTTTGCTATTGTTCAGTAAATCTTGCTCTGCTGCCCGCCACTGTGTCTGGTCTACTTCTTCAGTTTTTGAAGGGACATGACCAAGAACCACAGGCAGGGACAAAGAAAAAATCCTGTAACACCTGGGTTGGCTCAGGCGGTTAAGTGGTGGAATCTTGATTTGGGCTCAGGTTGTGAGATCTATCTCCACATCAGCCTCGCACTCCTGAGGGTGGAGCCTGCTTAAGATTCTCTCTCTTCCTCCCTCTGCCCCTCCCTCTCCCCTTCTAAATAAATAAATAAGGATCTGAGAGGAAGTCTCAAATATAGAATGCAAAAGAATAATCCAACATATTATAGGAGTCCTCAAAGAAAAAAAGCCAGAACTATGAGACATAGTGAATAATAAAAAAAAAACCTTCACTAAAATGGAAAAAAAAGACTTAAAAATATGTATACGTGAATAATACATTGTATACTTGGGCAAAGTTTCCAAATTGATAATAAGAATACATATTCTAGTCAAATTCTAGTAAAAGAAAATAAAAACACTTTGGGAATCTAGGTTAAAAGAAAAATAGTATTGATATATGCTAGTTATAGCATGTTTGAACTTTGTGAACATTATGCTAATTGAAAGAAACAAATCAGACACAAAAGCCTAGATATTATATGATTTCATTTATATAAGATATCTACAAAGAGCAAATTCCTAAAGACACAAAACAAATTGGTGGTTGCCAGATATTATGGAGAGGTGGGAATGAGGACTGAATGCTTAATAGGTATGGCGTTTCCTCTTAGGGTGATGAGAATATTTTGGAATGATGGTTGAAAAATACTATGAATGCACTAAATATTGCTGTATTGCAAACTTTAAAATGGTGAAGTTTATGCTGTAAATTTCACCTCAATAAAAAATGAAACTTAAGGGAATTAAGAAAATGATCACTGGTATTGGGACACATAAACATCATGTAGCTCCTGATTCACTAAAACACAGCATGAGTTCTGTGGTATTTAAGCAAACAAATAAAAAGCATAACCTGAACCTAATCATGAGGAAACATCAGACAAACCCATACAGGGAGACGGTCTACATAGCAGCCATACTACTTAAAAATGTCAAGGTCATGAGAGAAAAGGGAAAACTGGAAAACTTTCCAAACTGAGAGATTAAAGAGACAACCAAATGTAATATGCAATCCTTGATTGTATCCTGTACCTATGAAGCATACTGTTGAGATAGTCAGCAAAACATAGAGTCTGTGGGCTAGATGACGGAATTCAATGTTAACTTTGTGATGTTGATGGCCACACTGCGGTTATAAAGAAGAATGTCCTTGTTTTTAGCAGAAAGTCACTGATGTAATAAGGGGTAATGGGACCATCACATCTGCTACTTAATCTCTAACGGTTCAGAAAAAAATTATATATGTATGTGTGTTATTATGTATTATCCAGTGCATGTATAAATTTATGTGTATGTGTGTATATCTAAGAACACATATGTGTATAACATACACATAAATACACACACACTATATGTGTAGGGAGAGAGGAGGGAGGGAGGGAGAAGAAATGATTTGCCTAATGTAGTAAAATTTCAACAAATGAAAAGCCATGTGAAGATTATATGGAGTTCTTCATACTACTCTTGAAATACTTCTGTACAACAGAAACTTCTTAACTTCTTATATTTTTTGAAAAAAGATTAGGGGCGCCTGGGTGGCTCAGTGGGTTAAGCCTCTGCCTTCGGCTCAGGTCATGATCTCAGGGTCCTGGGATGGGGCCGCATGGGGCTCTCTGCTCAGCAGGGAGCTTGCTTCCGCTTCTCTCTCTGCCTGTCTCTCTGCCTACTTGTGATCTCTCTTCTGTCAAATAAATAAATAAAATCTTAAAAAAAAAAAAAAGAAAAAAAGAAAAATGAAGATTATACCATAATTCCTGGACTCCACTACTTAATTTATAATGAAAAGAGGAAATAGGCAGGAAAGGACAAGGATTGAGGCCAGTCTCAAAGCTTTAGGTATATATTGTTTTATAGACTGAATCTTGAAAACAGGGAAATTTCTACTAAATCATAAAGAAAACCTAAATTTAAAAATGGCAATTTCTAAAAATTAAAAAAAAGACCCTAAATATGAATCCATTTGGTACTATAAGACATGAGCTATTTTATGTGATTCTAAAAGAGAATAATTTGACCTAATATCTCTGAAGAGATATGTCATAAGGACAATGGGAAGTACAAATAAATTTTAAACTCATTTCAGTAATCATACAGGTGGGTGGTATCCCCCCAGCAAGCACAGAGGTGAGGAGAGAATTGTTATTCTGAATCCCATTGTGTGTAAAGTGGCATAATAATGAATAACATGGTATTCTAATTGTTATCTTTGGTGTTGAGAACTGGGATTCTTAATGTAGGTGAAAGGAAATATATACATAAAACAAATCATTAAGTAAAAACTCTGCAGTCTGATTCTGAACTGGAACAATGAGTATAAACTGGTGGCATGGCCTTACTTAAACAAACAAACAAATTGTCTACTGAAACAACTAGCTCCAATATCAAAGGGCATCCTAGCCCCCAAGTTATGGTCTGAAAGTACTATTTCCCACTAAAGGAAATAAAGTTCCTTGGACAAAAGTCTGATTGAAGATCTGGGACAGGAATTATATGGAGGCTAAGTAGAAGGTCGAGGGGCCCTGATGATTAAAATAAGAAAAATTCACCATTGATTAGAATAGTAACTGCCATGGATTGAAACATAACTAATTATATAAGCTAATAATAATAACAACAAATCATCACTCAACATTGAAAAAGGCTAGAAAACAAACTGATAATTTTGAGAACCAGAAAATAAAGGGTAAAAAATCAACCATTTACCTTGACTTTCTTATAAATGGTTTCACTAGTTAACCCAATAATAGATGAAGGGCAGTTTTTCCCTTAGAAGTATTATGCTGTCAAATAAATAAATAAAATCTTAAAAAAAAAGTATTATGCCAATAAATGTAAAAGGAATAATAGAAGCATTCGGGATGCCTGGGTGGCTCAGTGGGTTAAGTGGCTGCCTTCGGCTCAGGTCATGATCCCAGGGTACTGGGACTGAGTCCTGCATCAGGCTCCTTGCTTGGCAGGGAGCCTGCTTCTCCCTCTGCCTGCTCTGCCTGCTTCTTCCCCTGCTTGTGTGCTTGTGTGCGCTCTCTTTCTCTCTGCCAAATAAATAAATAAATAAATAAATAAACAAACAAACAAACAAATAAATAAATAAATCTTTGAAAAAAAAGAATAGAAGCATACATTATCAATCCCTAAATTAATAGAGGCATTGAGCATCAATGGCTACTAACATCAAACAAGAGAAAAAGTGAGAATAATGTTAACTCCTGATGTAAGAATACTACACCACTATAAAATTGACTTGCCAAAATGAAATCATACCTGATTCTGACTAAACCTCTACATTCAATTAATATTTCACAGGAAATTCAGAAAACTGAGTAACATGTCACGCTACTCCCCAGGGATGCTATCATTAAAATCCTGACTTTGAGAAACTCTACAGCAAAAAGGATAAGCTTTGTACAACATTGATTGGTTGTTACACAGAAAAAAGAGGGAAAGAGAATATTATAGGTTAAAACAGATTGAAAAGACATAAGAAAAACTGCAAATTATGGTCCCATTGGGGAATATGGAGTCTCTTTAATACAAGCAAATTGAAACACTGTGATATTTATGAGACAACTGGATATGTGACCTTGGCTACCTACTGATGGTACTGAAGAATTATTATTAATTACTTAAATGTGATAATGGCATAATAATTTTATTTAACATAGTTTCTCCTTTTAGAGATTCACACAAAAATATTTATGGATGAAATGATATAACGCTGGAATCTGCATCAAAATAACATTAGAAGCAAAATGAGGAATGAGCATATGGATGAACAGAATGGCCACACGTCAAAACTGTGCACGTGGATGATGGATACACGAGGATTCATGACTCTACTCTGGGAACCTCGGCACATGTTGGATATTTTGTATAATAAAAATTACAAGCAATTTACAACTATTGTAATGAACCCAATTTAGCTGCTCTTAGTACTTTGACACTTTTTGTATTATAAAATTTTACATGCATTATGTAAAAATATTAAAAGAATATAGGAGAGCTGCAGTTTTTGGATAGGTATATTCATTTGTTACTACTCGGTAATTTCCTTTGTCATCAATTAAAGTAACATTCTTAGCTACTCAGTTTTACATTCGACATTCTAATTTAACTGTAAGATTTTTATCACAGGTCCAGAGAATGATTCTTTTATAGCTGTACACTTAAGATACAATTATTTTTTTTAAGATTTTACTTATTTATTTTACAGAGAGAAGAAAGAGATCACAAGTAGGAGAGAGGCAGGCAGAGAGAGAGGGGGAAGCAGGCTCCCTGCTGAGCAGAGCCAGATGCTGGGCTGATCCCAGGACCCCAAAATCACGACACGAGCCAAAGGCAGAGGCTTTAACCCACTGAGCCACCCAGGTGCCCCAAGATACAATTATTTTTAATGCCTATAGTAAATGAAATAGCACAGTATTCTGAAGTCAGGCAAAGGTACACTTGATATTAATGAAGGTTTATTTTAGGGAGTACACACGCATACAATATGTATATATACACATACACAAACATTTTTAAAAATAGAAACAATGGATGTCTGAAAATAGAAAGATTTTTTTTTTAAAGATTTATTTATTTATTTGACAGAAAAAGCACAAGCAGGGGAAGCAGAAGAGGGAGCTGCAGAGTGAGAGGGAGAAGCAGACTCCCCACTGAGCAGGGAGCCTGATGAGGGACTTGATCATAGGACCCTGGGATCATGACCTGAGGCAGATGCACAACCGACGGAGTCATCCAGGCACCCCTTTATTTATTTTTTTTTAAAGAAATAAATTTTAAAAGTGCTATTTTCAATCCAACTCTACCCATTTTGAAATGTTAATTATGAATTCATATTTCTGTAAACTCATCAGAAAATGATTTTGATGTGTTAATTTTCACAATAAAACCTTTAACTTTCAACTTATTAAAATTTTAAGAAGCTGCAAAATACTGATTAGCACAGAAATTTTGTTTTTACATCACATTTTTAAAATATAAAGCAATGCTTTCCTGGAATTTCTAAAAGACTATGTTTCAAAAGATACAGTATTCTTAAAATGCAATCAGGTCATAATGATCGAATCTTTGGGAGAATCTACTGTTTTATTTCAAAGTAATGAAGAAGGCATATATGTGTAACAGTATTGTGTGGCTGGCAAAATACTACCTTAGGAGCAAATAAAAATTCTAATTCTAAATATCATTATCTATTAAGCCTACAGAAGATCATGTATTGTCTGGAATATAATTTCTTTCATTAGTACCATAAATTGGGAATGAATTGTTTCTATGAACACTTTCAATTATTTCAAATGAATCAAAGATATTTCCTCACCTTTAAAATGGGACGAATAATACTTTCCTGGGCTCTCTGAGTACAGTGCTATAGGAAAGCTGGGTACAATCATTAGCTCACCATCTCAAAAACTCACCCTCTGCTGGGAGAACCTGACTCTTTTATCCTCAGGAGCAGTAAATGAACTGAATATAGCCAAGGAAAAGAAGGTATCACCTTGGTTGACTTCTCCAGAGCAGACTGTTCAGTTCTAAAGATTAACCTCAATATCTACCTGACCTGTGAACAACTCAGCTTCTATGTAATATTTCTCAGTAAGGAGGTCAAAGAGATATTTGAGAGCTCAGAAACGTGGAAACTGAAGTAGCAGAGAAATAAACTGTGCCACATAGGGTCAGTGCTTCTAATTAGTATAGGCACAGAATCTCCACCACTCTCATATACGGCCACAAAGTAAGAAAGAGAGTTTTACTATGTCCTGGAACCTGTGTGTCCTAGAAAACACTTCGGAAAGAAGGTACTTTCAGTAACAGTTGAGAACATTTCTTTTTAATGTGTTACATGAATTCTTTTTAAGTCAAAATACCTACTTGAAGTTCAATATCGATAAATGTCTTATTGAAATTACCTATTTAATTTGAATATTAATTTATTTATTGACATTTCTTTTTCACTTTCCTTTTGATCTGCTTCACCCATTTCTCCCACACCCCAGCACCTGCCTTAGGCAACCACCAGTCTGATCTATCTATGAGCTTGGCTTTTTAAAAAATTTATTTAACATTCCACGTATATAACAGAGATGATATGGCATTTTTCTCTCTGACTTATTTCACTTAGCAGAATGCTCTCAAGGTCCACTCATGTGGTCACAAATGACAAAGCTCCATTCCTTTTTATGGTTGAATAATGTTCCTCTGTGTGTGTGTGTGTGTGTGTACATCACGTACCATTGTGTGTGTGTGTGTATATATATATATATATATATATATATATATATATTTCATTATTGAGTTGTATAAGTTATTTATAAATTTTGGATATTAACAGATATGTGATGATATATCAGATATATGATTTGAAATGTTTTCTCCCATTCCATAGGTTGGTTTTCATTTTGTTGATTTTTTTGTTGTTGTTGTGCAGAAGCTTTTTACTTTGCTATAGTCCCACTTGCTTATTTTTGCTTATGCTGCCTTTGGATTTGGTGTCAGATTCAAACATCATCACCAAAATCTATGTCAAGGAGCTTACTGCCTATGTTTTCTTCTAAGAATTTTATGGTTTCAGGTTTAATGTTCAAGTCTTTAATCCATTTTGAGTAAATTTTTATGTATGGTTCAGCTTCATTCTTTTGCACGTGACTATACAGTTTTCCCATCACCATTTGTTAAAAAGACTGTCCTTTCTCCATTGCATATTCAGGCTCCTTTGTCATACATTAATTGACCATATTTGTGTGGGTTTATTTCTGGGCTATCTATTCTGTTTCATTGATTTATATGTCTCTTTTTAGGCCAATACCATATTATTTTAATTACCATAGCTTGGTAATATAGCTTGAAATCAGGGACCATGATGCTTCTGGCTTTGTTTTCATTCTCAAGATTGCCTTGGCCAGGGTCATTCTTTTCCTTATAAATTTTAGAATAGTTTGTTATACTTCTTTGAAGAACACCACTGGAATTTTAATAGGGACTGCATTCAATCTATATTGCTTTGGGCAGTAAGGGCATTTTGACAATATTAATTCTTCCAATCCATGAGCATGGAATACCTTCCCATTTCTTTGTCTTCAATTTCTTTCATTACTGTCTTGTAGTTTTCAGTATATAAGTCTTTCACTTCCTTCATTAAATTTACTCCTAAATATTTTATTCTTTTTGGTGCAACTGTAAATGGAACTGTTTCCTTAATTTCCTTAAGTTCATTATTGCCATACAGAAATGCAATAGATTTTTGGATATGATTTTGTATCCTGCAACTTTACTGAGATTAGTATTTCTAACAGTTTTTTGATAAAGGCTTTAGGGTTTTCTGTAATATCATGTCAACTGCAAATAGTGGCAGCTTTACTTCTTCCTTTCCAATATGGATGCTTTCCACCCCTATTGCTCTGGCTAGGATTTCCAATACTATATTGAATAAAAGTGGCAAGAAGGAGCATCTTTGTCTTGTTCCTGATCTTAGGGTAAAAGCTTTCAGCTTTTCACCATTGAGTATGTTAGTGGTGGACTTGTCATACATGTCTTTTATTATATTCAGGTACGTTCCCTCTGCACCTGCTTTGTTGAGAGTTTTTATCATAAGTGGATGTTGAATTCTGTCAAATGCTTTTTCTGCAGCTACTGAGATAATCATATGATTTGTATCCTTCGTTTTGTTAATGTAGTGTAACACAATAAATGTTGAACCACCTCTGCATTCCTGGAATAAGTACCACTTGATCATGGTGCATGATCCTTTTAATGTATTGTTGAATTTGGTTTGCTAATATTTTGTTGAGGATTTTTGCATCCATGTTCATCAGGGATATTGGCCTATAAATTTCTTTTCTCATGATATCCCTTTCTGGTTTAGGAATCAGGGTAATGCTGGCCTCATAAAATTAGTTTCAAGTTCCCTCCTTTTCTGTTTTTTGGTAGGGTTTAAGAAGAATTGGTATTAATTCTTTGAATATTTGGTAGAATTCACCAGTGAAGTCATCTGGTCCTCGACTCTTGTTTGTTGAAGAGGCTTTTGATTATTGATTCAATGTCCTTACTAGAAATCAGTCTGTTTGAGACCCCTGGGTGGTTCAGTCGGTTAAGCATCTGCTTTCAGGGTCCTGGGATGGAGTCCCGCATTTGGCTCCTTGCTCAGCAGGGAGCCTGATTCTCCCTTTGCTTGTGCTCACTTGCTCTCTTTCTGTCTCTCGGACAAATAAATAAAATCTTAAAAAAAAAAAAAAAAAGATTATTAGTCCGCTCACATTTCCTATTTCTTCATGATTCTGTTTTGGCTGGTTATGTTTCTAGGAACGTAACCAACCATTTCTTCTAGGCTGTCCAATTTGTTTCATGTAATGGTTCACAGTAGCCTCTCATACTCTTTTGTGTTTCTCTAGTATCTGTTGTAACATTTCTCAATTTTTTTAAAGATTTTATTTATTTATCTGACAGAGAAAGAGAGAGATCACAAGTAGGCAGAGAGACAGGAGGAGAGAGGGGGAAGCGGGCTCCCCACTGAGCAGAGATCCCAATGTGGGGCTTGATCCCAGGACCCTGAGATCATGACCTGAGCCGAAGGCAGAGGCTTTAACCTACTGAACCACCCAGATGCTCCAATATTTCTTATTTTTTTTTTTTACTTATTTGAGTCTCTCTGTTTTCTTCTTGGTAAGTCCAGCTAAAGTTCCGTCAATTTTGTTTATCCTTTCTAAGGAACCAACTTTAGTTTCAGTGATTTTTTTTAATAGATGTGCACATATTTCAATTAAATTAATAAATATATCAGTTTCATAACATAAAATGAAAAACAATTTGAAAATAAATTTCTATTACTAAATTTCATGCTTCCCAATTAACAAATAAAACATTAACAAATAAAACATTAAATTGATTAAGATAATTTTAATATAGGAGGAGACTGAAGGGAGGGCCTATCATTTAGTTCCATGAATGAAATGAGTTTATAAATGTAAATTATATGTATATGCATGTGGTATGTGTGGTATGAGCATGTATTATATATATGCATGTGTAAATATATATAGACATATGAACTTGTACAAGCATAATTGAATTTATTCTTAGAAATTAACCAATCACTATATGTAAGTTTATTAAGTTTTAAAAGGCCACTGATAAGAACTAATTCCTAGTTATAATTAACACTAATTAGCATTTTAAATAAAACCTGGCAAATTCTATACTGAAGTATAAAAGGCATTTGGAGAATTTTGAGAGGAAGAAATACAATATTTAAAGAATACAGCATACAATAGATAAAAAAGTAAACTTAAAAAGAAATGAAAAGGTCAAGAAAATAACTGTATCCAGAGGTTATTCACTGTTTACCTACATTGTGCACAAATTATTTAAAATTTTAAATTTCTTGACATAAACAAAATATAAAAAATATAAAGAAGGAAGTTCAACATTTTTCTTTTGAATAAAAATAAAGAACAGCTACTTAGCTATATACTTAAGGTGTTTTCCCATATGAAAGCAAAATGGACCTAGGATTGTATTTCTAAAAGTGAAGCTTTGATTTTCCATTCTCTTACTTTGAGTTCTTCATATTTCCATTCTTGGCACTGTTTGTCTTTCTGCCTTGAAAGCTTTCTCCCATATCAAGCATGCATTTGAGCACTTCACTCTCACAAAAATGGTGACTGCCTGCTGTATAAGTCTCTGTATATTCTCCATCACCCTATTTGAAATTATTCATTTATACATGCTTTCATCCACTAAACCAAAAGATCTCAAATGCAAAAAACTGTGCCTAATATGTGATTTTAACCCCAAACGTGACACATACTGGGTACTCAAAAAACATTTAATTGACTGATGAATGATGGAATGGGTAGATGGAAGTACCAACAATAACGGTTGGCAATGATCTTTTTTATTAAGATTTATTTACTTATTTGTTTGTTTGTTTACTTATTTGAGAGTGTGAGAGTGAGAGAAAGCACAAGCAGGGTGAGCAGCAGAGGGAGAGGAGCAAGCTCCCCGCTGAGCAGGGAGCCTGATATGGGGCTGGATCCCAGGACCCTGAGATCATGACCTGAGCAGAAGGCAGACTATTAATCCACTGAGCCACGCAGGCACCCCAACCCTTCATCTTTTTAATCTGAAATTTTAGTAAAAAATGTTTTAAAGCAAAAAAATCTGAGTATATTGACATTTTTATCATTGTATTAATTCCTACAACCCTTCACAACACACACACAACACACACATTCCAAGTTAAAATATAAATTCTATTAGTTTGGACTCCACATACTTAAAATTTCATAATTTTTACAGGAGTAGGGTTGGTTTAAACTTATTACTGACTAATTCAAAATCTATAGATTAAGGAAATGTAAGTTCCTCTTTCAAGGAATAAATCTACTCTTTGTCAATAAAGAGGTGAAACTAGATAATCAATAGAGATTTTTTTGAATTATTACTTTAAGCAACTATTTCCATAAAGCCAAACTTCCACTAAACCAAACTTCCATTAAGACTGGATTCACTTGGGGAGACTGGGGGTGTCTCAGTGGGTTAAAGCCTCTGCCTTCAGCCTAGGTCAGGATCTCAGTCCTGACCTGGGACCTTGTTCTGGGATCAAGCCCCACATTGGGCTCTCTGCTCAGCAGGCAGCCTGCTTCCCTCTCTCTCTGCCTGCTTCTCTGCCTACTTGTGATCTCTCTCTATCAAATAAATAAAAAAAAACTTAAAAAAAAGACTAAATCCACTTAAAAAAAAAAAGATTGTATTTATTTATCTTTTACAAGAGACTAGGGTTTTTAAATGAAGAAAAATAATTTAAAAAAATGATAGCAAAATTGAATAAATATAAACCAACTCACTAGACATTATAATGATGCATTTTTGCCTATTTTTAATTACTATATAGTTACCAGTGGAAAAAAACTTAAGATGTATCTCATCTTTCCTGCTAACAAAGATCACCTGAGCTATTCCAATAATCTAAAGTGTGTACAAAACTTCTGGCATAGGAAGTAAGTGACAAAGAAGCTATTTGGTAATTCTAGCAAATAGCACTAATTTGAACAAAAATGTAACAAAACAACAATTCTTCATATTCCACTAATCCATGCTTTAAAATTTCCAGTGTTCCCTGTGAAACATTCACAATCAATTAAAAAGCAACCCTTTATGTCATAAGAGATGGGGGAAAAGAATTTGCTGTCATAATGAATGAAATGAGGCAGCAAAAACAAAAAAATTGACACTGCTTTGACAGAACAATAAAAACAAAAGAACCTTGCAATGGGGGAAAAAAGGAGAGAGAAGGAAGCCAAGAAACAGATTCCTAACTATGGAGAATAAAAGGATGGTTACCAGACAGGGGGTTGGTGGGGGGATGGGTGAAGTAGGTGATGGGAATTAAGGAGAGCATTTGTGATGAGCACTGGGTGTTGTATGAAGTGTTGGATCACTTTACTGTACATCTGAAACTAATATTACACTGTATGTTAACTAACTGGAATTTAAATTAAAATTAAAAAAAAAAACACACACAAAACAACCTTGCATTTGTATAACACACATGTCATCTGATTGCATGGGTCCTCACTGTCCTGGTTTTACAATGGAGTTTATCTGTTAAGGATCCTGAAGTTTCCTGATGTAGACAAAGACTATTTTCCAAACACCCAAAACTTTCTTAAGAAAAGAAATTATAATATTTTTTCAAAAACCTAATCTTTGCCATTGTGATCTGGCATTTACTTAAGATTGAATAAAGCCTACCAGATTTTAAAAAACAAACATTCAAATATATTTGCCCAACTATATCTGATTAAATGCAGTAAGTGTTTTGTGTGCTTTTTATTCACTTTTCAATTGAATACTGTATATTCAATGCTTGCTATCCTGTGGCTTGTCTTCATAAAGGGCAAATCCTTTCTCTGAATTATCACTGCCAGTCTCCCTTCTCAGGATGTAGGACACGAAGCCCACAAATTGATATAGGTGAATTAAAGCTGCTACTGAGGCCAGTTTTCTGATTGTCAGTCCATCTCTTCCATCACAAGACTAAAAAGCACAAGACTGTTAAGAACTGAAAGGATATACCAATTGAGTCCTGAGCGTGTCCTGTGATTTGTTGTAATCAATCTGAGATAAGACCAGGCAACTTACTGTCCTTGTACGTTACTTATTTGAGTCACCTTAGTTAACCTCTGGCTGGCATTTAATTTTTTTTAAAAACAGCCTACTTTTTTTTTATTTGACTGAGAGAAAGAGAGAGATCACAAGTAGGCAGAGAGGCAGACAGAGAGAGAGGGGGAAGCAGGCTCCCTGCTGACCAGAGAGCCTGATTCGGGGCTTGATCCCAGGACCCTGAGATCATGACCTGAGCTGAAGGCAGAGGCTTAAACCCACTGAGCCACCCAGGTGCCCCTCGCCTACTTGATCTACAATTTAAATACCACACAGTTCACTCATATTAAAATATAAAATTCAATGTTTTTTCAAATAATTACAAAATTGCATAACCATTATCATAATCTAATTGTAGAACATTTTCATCAGCCAAAAAGGGGCCTCTTACTCCCACCAAAAGGAAAAAAAGAAGGAAGAAAGGAAAGAGAGGGGGAGGTGAAGGGGGAGAAGAAGGGAACAATGAGGGGAAGAAATCTGCACAGAGTTTCATCTTAAAGAGGAAAACAATGTCTGTAAAACAAAACAAAACAAAAAATGTTGTAAAGATAACATGCAATAGAAATTTTATTTTTATTTATTTATTTACTTATTTATTTGAGAAAGAGAGAGCAGGGGGAAGAGCAGAGGGAGAAGGAGAGAATCTCAAGCAGACCCCACGCTGGGCATGAAGTCCAATGCAGGGCTCTATCTCACAATGCCGAGATCACAACCTGAGCTGAAATCGAGTCGGTTGCCTAACCGACTGAGCCACCCAAGCACCCCACAATACAAATTTTAAAGTATATTTCTCACATTATGCTAAATGATTACACTTTCCTTCTTTGTGCATTATAAATTATTATTAGTTATTAACTAGTCATAGAATGGGTAAAAGATTCCTAAAATGGGGGGGGGGGGCTCTGTAAATCAACAATCAACAATGTTCCTGTAACTGCACTGGGGCATCTTGGTTTCATTTTATCACTCTGCAAACCATGGAAATGACTTTTAACTGAGAGGGGCTGGACTCTTGTGAAAGAAGAGCAGGGCTGGCAATCAGAAAATTGGTATCAGGG
>CM053605.1:38595421-38663048 GCA_028646535.1 Procyon lotor
GAAGGGAAGGGAAGGGAAGGGAAGGGAAGGGAAGGGAAGGGAAGGGAAGGGAAGGGAAGGGAAGGGAAGGGAAGGGAAGGGAAGGGAAGGGAAGGGAAGAGAAAACTTGTATCAACTGTAGCTTTAATTCACCCGTATGCACCCACATCTTCTCTAAGGGCATATTCCACATTCTTCCATCTTGCCTTCTCCAAATGCACACACCTTTTTCTCTGATTTGTTTTACACTGACAAAGGATTTGGACAGATGTCAACATTTCATCCAAACTTAATTTTCTTTGAAATTTGCTAGGACAGCAGAATAAATGTCACATTCTATAAATTATCATGGGACTCTTCAAAAGAGCCAATTCCCAGGAATCATCATTAAACTTTTCAGTATCTGGGCTACATCTCACAGGCAGATAGATATATATAGCCCTACAGTCTTCTGAGATAAAGTTGCTTTATTACTCAGATGAAACAGATTTTATGAAACATCATGCTATCTAGCCCTGAGATATAGAAACCTTATATAGAAACCTTAGTAGCCTCCATGCCAGAGTCTTAAAAAAAAAAAAAAAAATCCCCCAAATGTGCCTTTTACACTTGATTTCCTTAGATTTATTGTTTATTCTATCAGAGGCTCCAGAGGACTACATGGAGAATATTCTCAGAATCATATTAATCTATAGCAAGTAATTTTAGTTACTTACAAAGTAATTTCTGGGACTGCAAAATGAAACAAGGAAACTTTGTCTATGGTCTTAAGTACTGTTAAAAGTCATCTTTAAACACCACAATCTAACATCTGAAAACTTATCCCACATGGAAACATATTTACTCTTGATACAATATTATTTCATAAAACCAGAAATTATGGTTTGTTACAAAGAAGTTGAAGGAGGCCCTCAAACACCACCCATTGACTGTTAGAATCCTGTTCATAATTATAAAACAGTCATGCTAATTAATTCCACTTCAGACATTATAAATTATACTAATTATATAAAGTTTGTTTTTTTTTTAAAGACCAGAACTATTTCTGCCATTGTGTGATTAAAAAATTTACATAGATTCAGTAAAACAGAAATCAAAATCACCTTCATGTCACAAATATTATTTTAGAACAGAACAAAATTAGAAGTCCCTGACATTATAAAAACTCCTTTTAATGATTAATAGTGTTGAGTTCTCAGAGGGATTGCCAAGCTACTGACATAGTTAGCCTTTCAAGCTTCAGCATTCTTTTGAACACTCTAGGAGGGCAAGCATCTTATCTTTCAAATCCTTCAAGTAGTTCTTGCTAAATTGAGCTCTAAAAAACACACAAATTATTATTTTTCCAAGGAAGACTGCTGAAGTGTCATAATTTAGAATAAGTGCCTACTGGCTACAGTCATATTAGTAAGTCATAAAAATGATTTGTCTAACGGTGACATAGCTGCAGTCAATATTTCAATTAAAAATATATATTCATGCAGCTTTTTCTGCAAAGAAAATGACAAAGATTTCAGTAGACATAACAAAAACTGGTCACCGACTAGAAGCAAATAAAAATCAATCAACAATTCAGTTTTCTTAGAAAGCAACACTAACACAGTTTATTTAATGTATTTAATGCATTAAAATAAACTTCATGTTTTATAAGCAAATTGAAATAGGAACATCTCTCAACAAATATAATAACCCATTTATATGACACCATTTATCCTCCCAGAGTTATTTCAACTCTTAGTCATAATTAGTCCATATGGTGAAGGAAAAGACTTTATTTTTAAAAAGATTTTATCTATTTATTTGACAGAGAGAGATCACAAGTAGGCAGAGAGGCAGGCAGAGAGAGGGGGAAGCAGGCTCCCTGCTGAGCAGAGAGCCCAATGTGGGGCTCGATCCCAGGACCCTGAGATCATGACCTGAGCCGAAGGCAGAGGCCTTAACCCACTGAGCCACCCAGATGCCCCCCAGTAAAGGCTTTTAAATTATGCGTTTCTTTTATTTAGAGACAATGTCAGGGAATTTGATAGTCCAAAACACAAATAAAAGGGATAAACTTACTTCTGTCAAAAAATAACCTATCTTTAAAAGTAGAAACAAGGTTTCTTTCTTTCCTTCTCTTTTAAGTAGGCTTCATGCCTAGCATGGAGCCCAATACAGGGCTTTAACTCACTACCCTGAGCAAGATTCAGATGCTTAACAGACTGAGTCACCCAGGAGCCCCAAAGTATCTTTCATTCAGTCCCTTATTTAAACAATATATACTAGGGCACCTGGGAGGTTCAGTCAGTTAAGGGTTCAACTCTTGATTTCAGCTCAGATCATGATTTTAGGGTCATTATCTCAGGGTTGTGAGATCAAGTCCAGAGTAGGGCTCCGTGCTCAGCAGAGAGTCTGCTTCTCTTCCTCCCTCCCTCTCTCTTTCTCAAATAAATAAATCTTAAAAAAATATATTTACTGAAAATTTATACTGCTGGTGACATTATACAATATGAATGAACAAGACAGAATTAACTTGTGCCTTGATGTTGCTTACACACTATCAGGAAAGGCAGATATTGGGGAAAATATAACTGTACATATAATGAGAAAATTTTTTTTAAGATTTTATTTATTTGAAAGAGAGAGGGAAAAAGAGCATGGGCAGGGGGAGGAGAGGGAGAAGCAGACTCCCCATTGCACAGGGAACCTAATGTGGGGTTCGATCCCAAGACACTGGGATCATGACTTGAGCTGAGGACAGATGCTTAACTGACTGAGCCACCCAGGAACCCCTATGATGAGAAAATTTTTTACAAGAGGACTATGGTGGCATGTGATAAGCGGACTTTAACTAGTATAAAAAATAAAGGGAGCCTTTTCTAAGGAAATAATGTTTAAGCTACATCTTGAAAGACACGGTAGTTGACCGAGAAGAAGCAATATGGCGTACAAAGATTCAAACGTATAACTACATGGCATTTGAAGAACTGAAAATAGATCAGTAAGGATGAAAAGTAGAGATAAATGGAAGGAGGGACAACAGATGCAACTGAAGAAGAAATGAGACCATGAAGAAACCTACTGGGGAAGGGAAGCCTTGCAATGGAAAGCAACTAGAATGGGCTGGGACACAGTAAATCTGCATGTAAACTGACGTATTAATATATGCATAGTTTTGAAGTGGATACTGGAAAAAGAGTTAAAAAAGCTGTTACTACATTTCAGGCAAAAGACGATGATAGGGAAATGAATCTTATCTCTGAGAATGAAAAGAAGTGGATGAATTATATTTAAAAGGTTTAATGGACAGGATTTGGTGTCTGGAAGTAAGGGGAGAAGGGGAAGGCAGGCAAAGAACTGCAGAATTAAGGTTTTAGCAGCAGTGTGATGCCCAGGTGGATCTAGAAGAATGGACAGAGTTCTAGGAAACAGTTATAGATCTTCTAGCAAAAGATTCCTTATAGTTTTAGATTAATTGTTAGAGTTACTATTTAAGAAGCTCAAGCCTTTCCTAAAAACTGAACGATGACTGGAAACCTATCCAAAGATTTCAAATAAAGGGTGAAAGAAGTGATGCTTTTGCATTTAAATGTGGAATTGGGTTAATCATCAGTAAAAACAGGGAACTGTTATAAAATATTTACTAAAGATGAAAAGGAATAATATGATATTCAATTTGGTTTTGCCAAATCATCATTTTCTTATAAAACTTACATAAATCCGGTTCCAATAATACAGAATTAATGCAGAGGAAAGACAAATGATAATCAGGGTGAACTCTAAAATAAAGCACTAAAAAGCAGATGTATCTGCTCAAATTAAGCAGATATCTTCAATATAAGTGTTCTGGCAACATGAAACAACCAACCCACAATGAGCAGGAATGGACATGTGTGAAACTTTGAGGCTTATAGGAAGATGATTCAGCATTTGAAGTAAGGGATGGAGTTGGACACAACCCAGAGGAGAGAAGGGCCTAGCTGCCCTTGTCTAGGGTAGAAGTGAGAAGGTGCTGATCATTAAATCTACAGCACAGTTAGAGGTCAATGTTTCCCAACATTGTGCAAGGATAGCTCTCTGGGATCTTTCTTGTACTCAATATATTCTCCTAGACCTGAATGGGAATTTCAAGCTATAAAATGGCAGCACTGCCTGAAAGCCAACAATTTCTACAGGTTGGTCAGATTTTCCTGAGAACAGTAATTGCAGTTACATAATGACTTCATTTTCCACTATGATTTTATTTTTAAAATATGCAAAAACCTAAGGTGCCAGTTAATTGTCCACCTCTTCATTTTGGCAGAGGTTGCGATCTCACAGGTGGTGAGACTGAGCCCCATGTTGGGCTCCGCACTCAGCGTGGGGTCTGCTCGAGATCATCTCTCTCTCTCCCTCTGCCTCAGCCACTCTGCCCACATGTGTGCTTTCTCTCTCTCTTTTGAAATTTAAAAAAAAAAAAATCTTAAAAAAAAAATTTGTAAAAAACTGACATCAAAGTTTCTATTTTTAAAGAAGTTCCTTAATTCTGGGTCATGGAAACTGAGGAGGAAGAGGCTGTACATAAATGCTCTCACACTGGAAAGAAAGCCCCAGAAAGGCCACAGGTTTTCTCTATTTTGTTTCCTACTGAACTCACAGTTCCTAGAACATTGCCAGGCACAGGGTGGTTGCTCAATGTTTGCAGAATGAATGAGTGAACGAACAAATGGACATAATCTCAGAGCAGGACTAGTAGCACAGGTGCACACTGAGACCAGCAATCCCAGGAACTCCCAGCAGCCGCCTAGGGAGGCTGGAATAATGCCCTCAGGGGCCACTATCTACGGTCTACTTCAGGGCTTGAAGCAGGAGAATCAAGGCCAAGTGCAGGAAGCCAGATCATCAGTTGTACTCTTATGAATTGCACATTGCTTCTGAACATATCAGCAATGTGCATTATTAATAATGTTTCTTAAGAAGTATTGTGAGAAGATATGAATACGTGGCAAAAATGTCCAATATTCAGTCAGAAGGACCTGAGTTGAACAGTGTCTTCAGTGCTATGTTTGCTGAATGCCTGGGGGCAAGCCACTGTCCTGGACCTCAGTTTCCTTATCTGCACAATGAGAAGAAAGGTAAAGTTTTTATATAGTGAGTTATTTTTAAGAAGAAAACAAGTTACTGGATACAACGTAGGAAAGCACCAATTACACCAGTACCAGTGATACAGCAGGCACTGAATAAGTGGAGTTTTAAAATACATGGTAAGTAATATATACATTTTCCTCTTTATTTGTACATCATACCCATCCATCATACCCACTTGTCACTGAAGCAGCTTGATTCTGTACTAACAAAAATATGGATGAACTAACAATTCTGCAAATTGGAAAGAACAGAGGAATCCAAAAGATTCTGAGTTTCCTCAGTAGCACAGAAGGAAAGAAATTGCCCAGCACCTCCTCTACACAGACTCAAAGAGTTTGTTTGCAATGACATACTAAGAGTATGACTAGAAATCTGCTGGGCTTGGGAATAGCCAAATAACACCACATCTAGGTTTGGCAATTGAAAGAAACAAGCCAGTATTACAAAACTAAGAATCTATAATAGAACCTTGGAATGATAACAATGCTACTATTTGAAACTTCCAAAGCTCAGGAGATAGAAAAAGTCGTTATGCCCTACTACACAGAGAAACACAGGCAACGAGCTCTCTTTTTCCATAATAAATATCCAGTCATGAAAAAAGTCTGGCAAACCAGGGTGCCATTGGCTACTTTTGAAACTGGATTCAATTTATTTCTGAAATGAGGAGTGGGGTATAAATAAAAAGGTACATTCTTTACTCCTTAGCATTCAAACACTTTTTTTTAACCCACTTTTGAGATATACTTGACATAAGTTTAACATATAATTAAACATAAGTTTAAGGTGTACATTATCTTTTATCAGAGCTTATTTTCTTCAAAATTATTTATACTAACTCTCAGAAGTGGGAATAAATAGTGATACACCCAAGTTCTATTCAGGCAAAAAAGTTTTCTCCCTGCTATTAACACTTATCAGAAAATAACTTACTAGAACTTTTGTTATTGCACCATTTGACATTTAAACCTTTCCTACAGTTTTAGTGTTGAAATATTTGGTCACGTTATAATATAAAAATTAAACACAGTAATTTTGGAAAGAATTACACAAAATAAAATTAAAAAGAGCATTCTCAAAAAGTAACACATTTTATTTTAAAACTATATAATGACCTTTTTTCTCCATCTTTATCCCTGATTATGAACACTATTTCTTATGTTTTAAATATACAGTGGGATTTTAGGTTGAAATAGTTCTCATTTTGTTTTGGCCTAGTTGAAATGTTAAAGGAATATGATAGAGTTTTTTCATTCCCTTGATTTCTGCTTGACTATCCTCTATTCAAGCGATCTCTCTCCCATCCCTCTGCTGTTTTATATGAACTGCACTCTGCTTATTGCACTGTTATATATCAGTGCTACAGTCCGTCTTCAATCAGAGTGGGGGATGGTGCCACACACCGAAGAAAGGGCGGCTCCCATAGCTGAGTTCCCTCATTCTCCTCATCTGCTAATCACCTGACCACTTCACAAGTTTTCTCCAATCCACACTCACACTCCCACTGTCTGGGCCACAGGAGATACAAGGCAGTCTGCATGTGTGAACAGCTGACTGGTCCTCTGCTATATCCTAACGAAGCAACCAGTTACTCACCCCTGGACACATAGCTTCCGCAGGAACGTGGAACCTGCCATTTCTGAGGATGGAGGCTTTCTGGTATCACACCACCTCTGGTTAGCAATCCTCCACTGTGCATAGCTTGAGTTGTGGTTTTCAAACCTGATTAATCAAATCTGACACTGTATCCTTTTCTAAATTTCTCATACTTTTTGGCTTACGGAGGGTTCTTTATTTTCCAGCACAGTTCTGAATGGAATTATATATACTCATTTTCTGTTCTATCCAGGAATTTGAGGTTGTAAGTGGGATATTACTACGTGTGCTTGGTTTATCCTAAGGAATACCAAGGAGAAATAATTTTCTCCTCAAAATATAATTTAATGTCAAGTATAGGTTTAAATTATAAAAGGGGGTATCAAAAGCTCTTTTAATAATCTCATTATCCTGAAAACTTACTATTGCTGTTTGCGTTAGTGTTAACTTACTGTCTCAAAATGCTATTTTCATACTTTCTTTTTTTTTTTAAAGATTTTATTTATTTATTCCACAGAGAGGAGAGAGATCACAAGTAGGCAGAGAGGCAGGCAGAGAGAGAGGGAAGCAGGCTCCCTGCTGAGCAGAGACCCCAGTGCGGGGGCTCGATCTCAGGACTCTGAGATCATGACCTGAGCCGAAGGCAGAGGCTTCAACCTACTGAGCCACCTAGGCGCCCCTATTTTCATACTTTCTAATTAAACAAAGTAAGAGGTCTATTTGGGAATCTCTTTGTAAAGACATATCCTAGAAAATATGTAAATAAAACTATAAAACTGAACATTAGGTAGAATAAAATTAAGGGATTTGAAATGAATGAAAGCTGAGGAGGGTGGGAGATATAAAAGTGTGGGAGATGAGGGGTGCCTGGGTGGCTCAGTGGGTTAAAGCCTCCGCCTTCATGTCAGGTCATGATCTCAGGGTCCTGGGATCAAGCCCCGCGTCGGGCTCTCTGCTCAGCGGGGAGCCTGCTTCCCCCATCCCCCACCTGCCTCTCTGCCTACTTGTGATCTCTCCCCTCTCTGTCAAATAAATAAATAAAAATATTTTTTAAAAAAAGTGTGGGAGATGAAATATGTAACGTGTCTAGCATAGAGCTGAATGTCAGATTGTCTCACAAGATGACAAGGGAATACTGACTAGGTGGTTTGATATTTTTGGATTAAAATACTTTCTGTTATGTTAATACATGTCTTTTTCATGCAGTAGAGTAGAGTGGATAAAATAAGGACTCTGCTGTGTTCTAATCCTATCTGTGCCATTTAACCTTGGGCAAGTTCACTTTATCTCTTTGTGTCTAAGCTTTCCCATCTGTACACTGAGTTCTTTACCTAAAAATTACTGTATGAGGATTAAATGTACTCAGCTGTATAGATAGCTTACAATAGTGCCTGACACAGACTATAGAATATGTAAGTGCTGCTCTTTATTATTATTATTAGTGCTGCTGAGGTCCTGTAGCAGATTTTTGACAATTCAGGAGTTTAGAAAACTCCACTTAAGAATGAAAAAGGCCTCTAAATTCCAAGAAGACATATTGTGTAGTAGAATTCCAGGACTAGGGTATTAAATGAGTCAAATTTTTCATAGGACAAATCATCTAAGATATTCTTGGGATAATCTAACTAAATAACATAAAAGATATAAACTTGATTTGAAAAAGTCAAAACCCCACTGAAATGAGTTAAATATGAGTTTATATTCCTTTTCTATTATAATTATCTATATGTTCTTATAAAATAATTAAGCAAGAAACTTATCTCTAGTATATCTATTATGAAGTATATACAAAACTATTTTTACTTTTTTGTCATTTTTTAAATTTTTTTATTATTAACATATAATGTATTATTTGTTTCAGAGATACAGGTTTGTAATTCGTAAGTCTTAGATAATACATAGAGCTTGCCACAACACATACCCTCCCCAATGTCCATCACCCAGTTACCCCATTCCTCCCACCCTTCTTACCCCCAAGCAACCCTCAGTTTGTTTCCTGAGATTGAGTCTCATATGGTTTGTCTCCCTCTCTGGTTTCATCTTATTTCATTTTTTCCCTCCTTTCCCCTGTGATCCTCTGCCTTGTTTCTCAAATTCCACAGATCGGTGATCATATGATAATTGTCTTCCTCTGATTGACTTATTTCGCTTCAAGATTATTTTTAAAGAAAGAAGGTCTGCTTAATTTATAGTCATTAGCAAGTCAAAGTATAATTGAATTTTGAACTGTCCTTAAACAGCAAAATTTTTATATTTCATCCCAGGTTAGAATTAGCAAATAATTGTACTGATGAGTCAAGGCAAACAATGCTATTTAAGCAATTATCAAAATTTGAAAGAAAAGAATACTTTCCACCTAAATGTCAAATAATTTTCCTTTCTGCAGGTACTAGCAGCATTCGGTCTTTTATTAAAATTATTATGCGACATTAATTACCCTGTGTTATCTCTTGGTAACTCCAAAAAATGTAAATAGCCTAAAGATGGCTTGAGAGTTTTAATTGCATCTTCATATCATCCAGGATGTGTTAATGGAATAGTTGTTTAATATTCTGACACTGGGTAGGGGAAAAAAAGAACATGCAAATATGTTCCATTCTCATAGCACGACCTTCGGATATAATAAAGTGGATTTAATATTAAAGCTCTAATTTTGCATTCCAGGAATCTAAATGCCACTTCAGTCTTACAGAAATTAGTAAAATCTGCATAGAAATGTTGTCTAATCACCTTCCATAAGGTAACGTGGGATTACTGATGAAAAATTACATAAAAGGATCTATTCCTATGTTTTATTAAATTGCTCTTCATTCATATGGTTTTCAAAATCAAGTGAAAACTGCTCTCAATGTGCATTTTTTTACTACTTTTCATTAAAAAGTAGTAATTCTTCCCCTGATTTATCAAATGTCTACTTAACCAAGCTGAGGATAGACAATCCACATCCCCATATATATTTCAAAGTATTTTATGGGACACCTGGCTCAGGTGGTATAATACTTTACTCACTCACAACTCTTTTTCTTCCTAAGTCATAAGATACTCAATCCTTGAAATCAATCACTTACTTTTAAAAATACTAATCCTATTAAATTTATATTTGGGGTACATTTTATGTGCTAAAATTTACCTAAAAAAACACATATTTTTCCTGATTATAAAAGCAATGTATGCTCATTAGGAATACCATACTTTAAAAATAAGTTTAAAATAAAAAAAAATTAAAGTCACCCAGAAAGAGCCACTGCTAACAAGGAAATCCATTTACTTTGAGTATTTCATATTAAAGGTAGCAGATACATAGTGCTGAGATCTATCAATACAGCTGTGTGTCCCAATTTTGTCCTTTTCACTTCTGTTTGCATTTTATAATGGTTTTTTCCCTATGTCATTAAATATTCTTTTTTTAAAGGAAGCATAACTCAATGCTATATTACTTTCAGGTGTACAATATACTGATTTGACATTTATATACATTTGAAAAGCTCACCATGATAATAAGCGTAGTTACCATCTGTCACCATACAAAGTTATTACAGTACTATTGACTATATTCCCTATTTTGTCTTTATATCTACGTGATTTATTTTTTTATAACTGTATGTTTGTAGTTCTTAATCCCCTTCACTTATTTTGCCCACGACCCATATCCCCCTCCCCTCTAGCAACCACCAGTTTGTTCTCTGTGTTTATGCATCTGTTTCTCTTTTATTTTGTTTGTTCATTTGTTTTGCTTTTTAGATTCCACATACAAGTGAAATCATAAGGTATTTGTCTTTCCCTGTCTTATTTCACTTAACATAATACCCTCTAGGTCCATGTGTGTTGTCACAAATAGCAAATAAATATTATTTCTCAATGTCATTATTTCAGTCTGCAATATATTCTTTTGTTGGATATAGTAATAATATAAAAAATTATTGTCCAAAATATACTCAACGATTTCAGGTATCATATGATACCAGGTATCATAATTCCCTACTCAACAGCCCCTGTGCCATAGAGAAAACTGCTTCTTGAACATACTCATTTAGAAGCACCAGAGAAATCAAAACTGAAAATAGACAAACTGAATCCATTATTTTGTTCCCAGGTCTCTGTCTCTGTGTACATCTGTCTCTGTCTCCCTGTCTTTCTCTGTCTCTCTCTCTCACATTTCCAGTCTCGGCACTTACAACCACTGTCCACAGTCTCAGAAGCTAGCACCCTGGACCATATTTGATTCCTCTTATCATCCTATGTCTATAATTCACACAAAATCAACTCCCCTTTTCAACATACCAGAATTACATTTATTTTCCTTCCCACCAACATCTCCCTCGCCAAGCCTCTGCTATTTCAAACCCAGGTTACCGCACAGTTGCCTAGCTAGCCTTTCTTTCTCCAGCATTGCTCAAACATTTCTCACCTCTACACCGCACCCAAAACAGTTTCCTTAAAACAGAAATGTGACGTGGACGTTCACCTGCTTCATTCCTTCTGGTGGTACCCTAGTAACATTCAGGATAATGTCAGAGGCCCTACATGCTCCCTCTTCATGTGTCTCATTAACCTCCTCACCATCGTCTCTCCTCTCCACACCACATCCAACCCTGAGTAATTTTTGCTCCAGCTGGACTGAACTGCCTTCAGTTCTTCTTATGAACTATGTGTCTTCACAAATGCTAGCAGGGTTCACCAAACATCCCCTTCTTCAGATTGAACATTCACCCTTAATTTAGACATTATTTCCTTTAAGTATAGGCTCAGGGGCTCTGACAGGAACAGTATCCGGTAACTTCCTAGAGTGGGTAAAATAGCATGTCTACAAAATTCTTGTTCACTCAGAACTTCAGTATTGAACTTACTTGGAAATAGGATCTTTACAGATGTAATCAGAGATAAAAATCGTTCTGGATTTAGGATGGACCCTAAATCCAATGACTGGTATATTTATAAGAAGAGGAGAGGACAAATCCAGGAGCACATAGCGAGGAAGGCCATGTGAAGAAGACGGAGCTAGAATTTATTTATGCTGCCCCAAATCTAACGATACTAGCAGCCATCAGAAGCTAGAAAAAACAAAGAAGGATCCTCCTCTGAATTCTATGACCCTACTGACACCTTGATCTCAGACTTCTAGTCTCTAGAATTTTTCTTGTTTTAAGCTGCCCAGTTTGTGTTTCTTTGTTATAGTAGCCCTAGGAAAATCATCCACCTCTTATCTTAAAATTATTGCAATGTATGAATGGTTGTATTTCAGTTCTCTCTAGACCCTAAACTCTATGCAAAGCAAGGATTAATTCTTCCACAGTTTCATGTTCATTGATAAGTACAATATTGACATATGACAGGCAATTAATAAACATATGCATAGGACACCTGGGCAGTTCAGTGGGTTAAGTGTCTGCCTTTGCCTGGGGTCATGATTTCAGAGTCCTGGAATCAAATCCCACATCAGGCTTCTTGCTCAGTGGGGAGCCTGCTTCTCCCTCTGCATGCTACTCCCTACCCCTGCTTGTACTTGCTTGCTCTCTCTCACAAATAAGTAAATAAAAACTTTAAAAATGCATAAAAGAAAGAATAAATTTCTCATAAGAGTAGATGGCTACTGAATCCTAAGTAACACTATTATTTAATCTATGCTCATTTTCCTTGCAAAATCTTTATTACTTGAGATATTATTGCCATTGGAGTTTGCTGGCTTTCAAATGACAGTTCTGAAGAAGGGTTTTAGGAAACATCTATTGCTTTTACTGCCCCATATCTATTCCCCATCCTGGCCTAAAAACTTTGAAGTTCCTTTTGGGAACCCATCCTCTCCATGAGTACACAGTCTCCAGAGAATTGTTAATCAAGTGTCCTGGTTGCAGGCAGAGGGCAAAAAATTCAAACTCAGCCATGCAGACTGCCTTTGTGAATGTGGGAGGAACAGCACTGCAATACAGGAGTGGTCCAGAATTAGCTGCATGGCGGTCCCCTTAGGTCTCCCCCAACTTCCTGCTTTCTAGGCCCCCTGGAGAAGTTGTGACTCCTCTCTTTCCTGAAAACTGTTTTGGCTGATTACCTTCTGATTCTCTAAACTAACTCCTATCCTCTCAGCAGACTGCCTTTTTTGTGTAAAGTACCCCGAACTAGTTTCTGTTACTTGCAATCTAAAACGGTAATGGCCAGAGAGAGACTCTCCAAATATAGATGTGATTACTACGAAGTACAGATTTGCTTGTATAAATTGGTGTTCTTTCACAGATGGTCACCTGATCAAAAAGGTTCCAGCCTAGATTGTCCAGCTGTCGACCTAACTGTTGAACCATGCCATTTATAATTCGTGATTTGTCAATTTCCTTCTCTAAGATAGCCATTTCCATTTCTTCGTGTATTAATGTAAATCCTATTCTTCTCCCTCACTTATTTTTATCTTTATAGATAAAAATTATCCTTTTAAAAATTTTTATTTTTTACTGAGCTAGATTTTCTCAATGTAAATCATGGTCTAAAAAGCAAATTAAAATATTTTATAAAAAATGTTACCTCTAAACAAATAAAGGCTTTGGTATAATACACAATTCCCTTAAAACAGGAATTATTAGTTTACATTAAAAGGCCCATAGTTGGTCACTTTGCAACACACAGACCAACCACTTTGTGAGGTTTCACTATTTCATTCAAATAACAATTAATTTATAAAGAAGTCATTCATTACAATTACATATTACATAAATGTACAGGACATTTTTTCCCTTAAATCTCTTCATTAAATGAAAACTAATGTTATTATATGGATAAAGATTAATTTGAACATCATTAATTACTGGAGCAGAAGTATTATTTACATATATAGATATACTGAACATAAATTTTAAATGTACAGCCAAAGGTCAGTGACAGCAAAATGGTTTTCCTCAATTTCTTCAATGGCTTAATGGTTATTTTCTTCTATATTTAAAATCTGATAGTGCATAATACATCTCCTGAATAGGATTTGAGTTAGCTCTCCACTGAAGGGTCTCCCTAGAGACTCTCTTCAAACAACAGGGCTTTAGTCTTATTGCAACAGAAAGGGGCAAAAGAAATTATACTTCTAGTTCTTTTCTGCTACTTTCTTAACATTGCATTACATTTCTGTCTTTATTCTACACCTCACTATCTTTTTTTTTTTAAATGGGTTTTTTTTTTTTTAATTTTTATTAACATATAATGTATTATTTGCCCCAGGGTACATGTCTGTGAATCGTCAGGCTTACACATTTCACAGCACTTAACAGCACATACCCTCCCCAATGTCCACAACCCAGCCACCCTATCCCTACCCATCCACCCACCCCCCCTACCCCCCCACCGGCCACCCTTAGTTCGTTTCTTGAGTCTAGTAGTCTCTTATACCTCACTATCTTGAATGACTACATTCTATTTCTCATACTTTCTGCCTAGTAGACTATAATGTCCAAGAGGATATATCTTTTAATACTCCTAAAAGCTTAAAGCCACATTATACTCATAGTTGAATCTAAACATCATTTATGATCTCAATAACTAAACTTTCACTTTCTGTTACACATTCTTGGCCTTCTACTTCTGCACATTTACATTGAACAGGCATTTGCCCTTACGTATCCCTAAATTTCCCAGTCTTGCCACTGGATGAGTCCATCATTTCCTTTTCTCTTTCATTTGTTTCCATTTTAGGCTAATCGGCAAGGTTAGCCATTTTATTGATGTTAGGCCTCTTCTGTCTTCAACTCTTTCTTCTGTAACATTAGTTTACACAGATAAAAACCTATTCTGTCCTGGTCTTGACATTAGACATTCTGCTCATTGCAAAAAACAAACAAACACAACCTGTTTGATTACTGGAGAGAGAGAAGCCCTGACAAAGGCGAGCAAAAATGAAAGATCGCAATTCTTTTGGACAATTTTATATAATTTCATTGATTTACATTAAGGAATGACTAAAGATAAAACTTGAATTGTATAAAGTCAAGATCCAGATTGCAAGGGTCTTATATTTCCTGAGAATGTTACATAAAGGGAGCAGGATAATCCTATTTGGGTTTTCAAAAGCCTCTTTGCAGGGAAAGGTTTGACGGGGAAAAGCTCTGACAGCTTAGCAGCTATCTGGCTGATTTTGAAGAATAGAAGTCAGTAGTCAGTAGAAGAGAGATTGCAAAGAGAGATGAGTGAGAAAAATTTAACGAACAGTGAAAAAGACTGGTTAACCAAACAGGTTATCGGTATTAATTAAAAAAAAGGAATTCAAATTGCCTCTAAGTTTCCCAAACTGACTCTCCAAATGGAAAGTAATTCTAATCAGAGAGGTAGGATACTTTAAAGAATGTGAGATAATTACAATCTCTGACTTGTAGAGTTGGGTCTATCTACATAGATACACCAAACAAATGGAGGTATCTAGAACTCTGAGTGTAAAGGCAGCCTCTGTTATTGGAATATGGCTTCCAATATTCTCTGCCTCCTGTTACTGTTGCCCTTTTGTGATCTCCAGAATGTGGGCTGGACCTCTAACTTACTTCTACAATACTGAAGATGGCAGAAGGGGTGGTATATTAGTTTCCTGTTGCTGTCATAACAAATTACCACAAACTGGGTGACTTAAAACAATAGAAATTTTTTCTGTCATAGTTTTAGAGGCCAGAACTGAAATCAAGGTGTCAGGAAGGCAACACTGCTTCTAAAGGCTCATAGGGAGATTTTGCTCCTTGCTTCTTCCAGGTTCTGGCAGCTCCAGGTGGTCCTTGACTTGTGATGGCATCACACGAGTCCTTGCTTCTGTCTTCACAGGGTCTTCTCCTCTCATAAGGACACAAGTCATTAGACTATTAGACCTCATCTAGTTAATCCAGGATGGCGGCACTCAAGATCCTTAGTTGAGTTATACCTTCAAAGACTCTTTCCAAATGTCACATTCACAAGTACCACAGGTTAGAACTTGAACATATATTTTGGGGGCCATCACTACACATGGAATGACATTCCCTACATTTGGTTGTAAAGGAATGTTGCTTCCGTAGGCGTCCTCACTTTTGCTCCCTCTTGCACTGCTTGTACGAGGGAAAACTAGCTTCCATATTGTTAGGCAGCCCTGTGCAAAGAGCCCCTCCATCCTCATGGTGGAGTCTGGATGGACTCTTGAGCCGCGGGTGAGCTCTGAAATGACTGTAGCTTCAGCTGGCAGCATGGCAGCAGCATCATGAGGGACCTTGAGCTGGAGGCACCAGCTAAACTGTGTCCAGAAACTATAAGATACTCCATAAGCACTGTTTTAAGCTGCTAAGTTTCCAAGTGATTTATCATACAGCAATAGAAAACTAATATCGAGCTCACAAAAATGTCGAGGCCAGATCAACAATAATTAAGACAACCCATGGAAACAATTCAGCTTAGCACTTGAGAAATATTTATAAAAAAACAAATATTTATAGAGTATCCTCTATAAAACTAACATTGTGGTAGGTTTTATTGAGATGTAAGTTTATATCTGTCATGATGAATGATAAGCCAATCCTTAAGAATCTTAGAGCCTCAGGGAATGATAGACAAGACCACAATGTACAGTATGATAGAGGAATGTAAACTGGGTTACGGTACATAGCAGATTAGAAGGATCTGGGCCAGATTCCAAAAGTCAGAAAAGACCTCCTGGAGAAGTTGAATTCTTATCTTCCACAAACTGACCTACCTATAACTATATATTCCCAAAGTTCCCTTTCTTTCAACAATGCAAAATTTAAGACACCTCTAAGTAGTAAGCACACTTTTCCTGTCCATTACACTAACACTCCTATAAGAAATTTATCTAAGCTTTTAGGGCAAGAACATATATTCACTTCTGCTGCCACCGAAAAGGCTGAAGCTAAATTATATATAGGGTGGTTATTAATCTTTACTTCATAGCTCGTGTTTGTTTGATGTAACTTGTTTTTACCCTTCTTGTACTTTTACTTTCATTTTAAGTAGACTCAAACCACTTTTAATAGTAAATAAATGAATCCTCAACTATATAAGGAATTGCAATGAAAGCTATAAACAAAACACAGTGAGAGAGGACAGAAAAATCCTCAGTGTTCAAAACCAAACCTATAATTTTACCAACAAAAAAAATATCACTTTTGCCATATTTTCTCCATTTTTATTAATTCTATCAACATGCCCCTCTTGCCTAATGTAAAAGACCCTCCCCTTAACCTCTCAGCACTTATACCACGGCCTTGCTTTTATTTACATTAATCTCACCCTAGATAAAATCTCCATTGCTTCTTGTTTGAATTCTTCCAACATTTAGAAACATTGCTTCCTTGGCAACCTTAATCAGACTTGATGTCTTTGAGATAAGTCCACCAGTTGATAATCTAGTACCTTTGTCTCAACATAATTAGTTATCAAATAGTCTGATTCAATTGGGGGTGGCTGGGTGGCTCAGGTGGTTAAGTGTCTGCCTTCAGCTCAGGTCATGATGTCAGGGTCCTGGGATCAAGCTCCGCATCAGGATCCCTGCTCAGTGAAAAGTCCGCTTCTTCCTCTCCCTCTGCCCTTTCCACTCAAATAAATAAATCTTTTTTAAAAAATGTGATTCAATTCTTCCACTATCATGGTGTATTATAGTCATCTGTTGGTCATGTGTGTCTCATCTCCCACACTACAAGCTCCTTAGGAATGAAGATTATGTCTTCATCTTTTTTTCTGCAGTTCCTCAAGTTCTTCAAGGACCTGGCAAACAGCAACTTTTTAACAAATGCTGATGAAAATGAAAGGAAAAGTCTACAAATCATTCTCCCTTCCTTTAGGTCTGCTCTCCCTTCCTTAGTTTAACACACATATTGCTTCTATATTAAGCTTCTTAAAGGACTGCATGGACAATCTCATTCTCCTGCAATTGTTCCTTCAATATATAATGATGAAATACAAACGTGTAAGTATAGAAATCCAGATACAGATATATTTCCCATCACTCCGCTATATCTACTTTATCTTTCCTAGTTCCTGAATACCTCTCTTAATTTCTCAGCTGTGTATCTTTGTTCCAACTTGGCCCTCCATTTAAATGTCCGTCCATCAAAGTTCTACCTACTCTAAAAAGCACAACTCAACTGGTCTCTCTCATTTTTGAAGTGTTCTTGGCACCTAACACATTCTACTTTTACCTAAGGAACTGAAATATGTTTCTCATCTTGCCACATTATATTGAAAATTAAAAGACATAAGAAAATACTTCTAAAAAAATTAAAATAAAATAAAATTTAAAAGAACAAAAAAAAAAAAAAAGAAAGAAAGAAAGAAAATACTTCTATACCTTCCTATCCGTAATGTCTACCATCACCACAACTCCCAATAATAATCAAATAATCATAGTGCTTACTTAGGCTTAAATTTTCACTAAATACTAATTGAATAAAATATATCTGTTACCATTTATAAATAATGTATTTTTAGACAGTGTAGAAAGATTATGCATATATAATATTTGCTTTTTCTTTTACACTTAGTTATGTAAGGGATATATTGGCTAAATATAAGTGACTAGAGGATGCTACCGCTTACAGGTAAAATTTGGAATACTAACTTAATTTTGAACTTTTTCTTCAACACAAACTAGGTTTCGTATGGGAATATCTTGAATGAAAACACTTTAAGTTACGGATCAACAAACATTTTCAAAAATGGCTAACAAAAACTCTAAATGTAATTCATTACTACTTTCTGGAGGTAAATTCAGAAATAATAAAAAGCCTTTGAAATATTATAGCCATTGAGCCAGTGATGCTAACTTTAGTAACTCTACCAATGCAAAATGAATAATGTACATCTCAATCTATCTATAAGGACACTGTCTGAATAATAAACACAATCTAAAAAATATTTTAAAATCATTTATATTAACAGATACAAAGAAATATACAAAATATTAATTTATATTCTCAGAACAAAATAGATTTGTAACAAAAATAATAAAGAAACTCAACAAAAAACACATATCCCAACTTTGTTTAAAGGAGAAAACTAACAAAACATTAAATGATAAGAACAAAATGATAACAGAAGTTTTTTGGTTTTATTTCTGCTTTTTCTTAAGTAGGCTCCATGCCCAATGTGAAGCCCAACTCAGGGCTTGAACACATGACCCTGAGACGATGACCTGAACTGATATCAAGAGTCAGACACTTGATCAACTGAGCCACACAGGCATCCCGAGAAGTTATTTTTAGAAAAACAGGCTCATTTGTGATTTTAATTTTATTTTGCTTGTATGTATTTTAACCTATTTTGCAATAAAACCATCTCTTTAAATGTTTAGTACAAAATAAAAACATTGTTTATAGTTTCAAATCTTTTTTCAAAATAGTGGTAAGTACATAAACAACCACTTATTCTTACCTGGGCGTGCTGGAATACAGTTGAAGAAATATGCCGACTCTTGACTGAATAGTTTCAATCATACAGTTGCCATCTGAGTTCTTAGATCACTTTCTCTCCTATGCATATCAGAAAGAATAACATATAACTAAAAATAAAATTAAAATTGGACTGAGTAAAAATAACCAGTAATTGCATTTGTGTGTATTTTAATTCAGAGCCTACGATACATAGTCTAAAATTCTAAATATGTTTATTGTGAAAGTTCAAGAAAGTTATCTAATAAAAAAAAAACCAGGGGTAAAGCGTGTAATTTTTTTTAAAAGCTAGAGTAAAAGTTTGCTAGATAAGGTCAAATACCAAAATTGCTAGATAATAAGTTAAGTGTTTTAACTCATGGATATGTTACAATGAAAGTACAGTAATGGCTGGTTGATAGCACCCCCTTCCCCCTGTGGGCTGCGCAGCTAGCCCAGGCTATTTCCCTCAGTTATCAGCTAATTAAACCAAGTGCATACTCTGTCCCTGATTAAGAAGATGAAACAGAATTTTAGAAAGCACTGATCTATTTTAACTTTCATTCCCCTTCCACTGCTATGGAGAAGCATTTAGGTAACTTATCCTTCTATTCATTCCCATGCTATATGAGAACAGACATAGTGACTGATTAATAAGATTTTTACATTTTTTATTCCAACAGACAAAAAGAAAAAGCTTTTCAAGATGCAACACAAATTATGCCTTCCCTTAATTTGGTCATTTCAAATGTACCTCTGCTACAAATTGCAAATACTAGCAAAAATGCTCACAGCATAGTACCTCTTCTTGCCAAAACAGCTGTTATTTCTACTCTTTTTTGGAAAATACGAAAATGTATCTCACTCTTTTGTTCTGCTTTCTTCCATAATTTTGATACAAACCGTTGGTAAAGCCAAATCTAAATGTTTGACTTTCTCAAATTATAGACTAAAGACAGATCTCAAATATTTTATTTCTGCCTCTTTGTATCTAAGCCATCTGAATATTCTGAACACTACCTTTTTCCCTGCTAGCCACAATTTTCTTTTGAAGTCTGTTTGTCTATTTGTTCACACTATTCCTGTTCATTTTCTAACAAAACTTGGGAAAGAAAAGAAAGGATCTTCATTTAGGTGGTCCCAGAGGCAAATTCAGACGTAATAATTCAAGTAAGTTTGTTTGGAAGAAGCTAAAGGAAAGGGTTTATAGAGAGATCATCAACAACATCTACCACAACAGATAATGACCTCAAAATTTGAATTAAAATATGAGCATGGTTTATTTTAAGGCCATATGCGGGTATTTTACAATTTTAGTGAAAAAAAGTTTATCTACCTAGTGATGCTATTATTTACTAAATCCCATGGTACTCTCTTAGCGTTTACTGAATCTTAGTATTCAGTATATATGTATACTGTATACCTGTATTCATGTATATACATGATACAATTCATTTTCTCTTTCTTCAAAAATGTAAAGGCTCCATTACCACATACCCCCAGCTTTAGAATTCAAACATGACACAGCTAAAAGGTAACTATGAAACTATGTCATCATTTCCAACGTGACTAGATCATTTTTCTTTTTTGTCTTGAGGAGAAGGGAGAAAAGGGAAGACAAAATTAGTTTCTTTTTTAGCATAATGACTCAAAATAACTCTATTTTGTGCAAATATTGGTCTTATGAAAATAAATAAGAAAGAAATCGCCCAAGATAACATAAGTAACCAGACTATTCCAAAAATCCCATTCCAAAATATTATAGGAAAATAAATATTTTCCTTAAAGTGGTTAATTCAATTTAACATCCCCACAGTTTTTATTTCTCAGATTGACTGAAATCCAGTCTTACTGAGGAAATGTTTTCAGCCGAGAATATTTTATGCAGTATGACAGAATAAAGAAGAGCACTAAAATATCCACATCAAAAAACAAGAATGAACTTGTGCCTACTTCCATCTTTTTTCTTTCAAGAAAATGACATATACTCTGAAGTGGATCTATTGTTCCATGTCTGATATGATTAAATTTGTGCATATAAAGAGCATTTTCAAATATTCTTGCAAAAAATATGAGGTGTGCATTTTCAAATATTCTTGCAAAAAAAATGAGGTGTGCTTATGGGTTGTTCTTTTGAATATATTTTTATTTTAAAATATAAAATCTTGCTTCCAATTTGAATGATTCTTAAAATTTTAGTATGAACATAATACACTCAATTTATCTTACTTTGCCACCATTTATTACAGATTGATATGAAATTTGAAGATGTATATGAAATTAAGTGAAGAATCATGTCTTTACCAGAACCTTCATTTTTCCCAACAGTATTAGTTTAAGAAACTAACATTATTAACATTGCAATATGATTAGATGCTTCAATCTGTTAGTGTAACATGGTATCTTTAAATATTTCATACACAGTAAAACCAACTAAAACAAGCCAGGATAAGACATATTTCTATGTCTTGTCATCAAATGAAATAGAAACCAGCATTATCAGGATCTTAAAACTTTCTCAAAATCATTTTGTTACTTATTTTTCTCTTTGTAGCTAGACCCAAGAATTTAGCAGTATCTCAAATAAATATACAAAATGCTGCAAAAACATTTTCCTAGATACTCATCTTTTATTCTCTATGGGCATCTAAATTCAAAATATACAAAATCAGACCTTTGGCCTGTGATTTTTTTTTCTTTGTCTTGTGATTTTAATTAAGTACTAAAGTTTTTGTTCTAATTATTCAAGCAGAAACCTGGCATTATTATAAGCCCTCATTTTCTTTACCCATCATCATAAAGTTAAATTAAATAAATTCAATTTTACTTAATACAAAAGACCCCATTTTGTTTCTTCTCCCAGTTTACATCCTCACCAACCCATCGTCAACCCATCGTCAGTCAGCCATGAGCATTCTACCAAGTAATCTGCATATCACCGTCTGAAGAAAGTCCAAATGACTTAGTATGAGGGAGCATCTTAGTCCAAATGCCTTAGAATCTTTTCCTAATTATGTCTTCTCAAATATTTTCACTCTAATGCTCCAGGAAAAGGGTATAAACTGTCATAGTGGCTTGGGGCAATCATTTCCTGTTCATTTTAGTCTTCTCACTGAGGCAGTGGCATATATACAGCCAGAACTATACCCCCTTGGGGCGCCTGGGTGGCTCAGTGGGTTAAAGTCTCTGCCTTCAGCTCAGGTCATGATCTCAGGGTCCTAGGATCGAGCCCCACATGGGGTTCTCTGCTCAGCAGGGAGTCTGCTTCCCTCTCTCTCTCTGCCTGCCTCTCTGCCTACTTGTGATCTCTCTGTCAAATAAATAAATAAACAAATAAAATCTTGTTTTTTTAAAAAAGAACTATACCTCTATGCTCTAAGGAATGTGAAGATGGAAAATTAATTTAGTTCATTAGACAAATATTCATTGAGCACGTACTGAATACCCAATTGTATCCATCATTAGGAAGAAGAAAATAAGTCCAAGTTCTCCTTTGATTTGTCAATTGAGAAGGACTATGTTAATGGCAAGGTCTAGTGCTAAAGAAACATAGAGAATGTTTAGAAAAGTCCTGCTAAAAAGGATGGAATCTGTGAACCTTCAGTTTAGAGGTCATCCAATGAAGAAACTGGGAAAGGCCACTGCTGGCAGAGGAAACATCATAAGCAAAGGCACAGGAATGAGAATTAAAGGCCATTATCAGAACGGCTCTTGAATGCCATACTGTAAAATTTGGATTTTTACCCTAAAGATGGTAGGAGTATGATAAAACAGGGAAGTGGTGCAATAAGGTATGTATTTTAGGAAGATCAAAAGGCAAATGTGGCTCTCAGGAGACCATGAAAGATAGAAAGTGAGATAAGCAAATTGGTTCTTAGATATCTATGTATATTTGTTAAGTGGTAAATCCAAAATAGAAATTGACTCTAGGTACTCATATTTGTAAGATGTAAACCTGGAATGGTGCTTGGGATTTAACTTATGTAAGAACAAAGCAAGACCAAGACAACTCTGGCCCTGGGACTTCCTATTCTCAGAGATGTCATTCTGGACCAAGATTTCATATCATCTGTTTGTCATTCCATGTGCATTTTAAGTTCCCTTTCCTCAGCTCTCATTATGGAAAGAAAAAAGTGACAGAGGATGACACACGACAAACTATTTCAGAATTAATAACAATTTTAAATTCACCAATTTAAAAACAAATTCAACCTAGTTCTTTCCTCTGCATTTGACACAAAACTTTTAGAGGTGCTTTGAAGCTGTCACCAGCAGGAAATTTTCCTAATTAGAAGAAGTAGGAGAACAATTATCAAGTCATTCACCCTTTCTGGTGAAATCGGTAGAAAACAAAAGTCACTTTCTGTGAAACTTTTGGTTATTATATTTTTCAGCCTAACTAGGTTGAGGTAGAGCCTTTGTTCTTTTTTAATATCAACTCTTCACCAACTCTGGTTTCTCAAATATTAAGAACTTTTATGGAAAAAACACAGTCAAGGCAATGAGATGGAATCGAAATGCTGACAACAGGCCACAGATTAAAAATTCATGATGGGGGATGCCTGGGTGGCTCAGTCGTTAGGCATATGGTTTTGGCTCAGGTCATTCAGGTCATGATCTCAGGGGCCTGGGATCAAGTGCCACATGGGGCTTCCTGCTCAGCAGGAAGTCTGCTTCTCCCTCTCCCTCTGCCTGGTGCTCCCTCTGCTTGTGCTTTCTCTCTCTCTCTCTCTCTCTCTGTCAAATAAATAAATAAAATCTTAAAAAAAAAATCATGATGGGTTAATGAATGACATAGGACACAGTGAAATTCATACTAGGGTAGAGAAACTTTTTTAATGCAATAGAAATTCGAAGATTAAAATAAATTTGACTAGGGAAAGGGATGGAAATCTTAGCGACGTTTGGAGCAATGAGGAAAAAAGAAGACCAAGAGAGCAATACGAGAGAAAGCTATTCTCCCTGAATCTGTCATCAAAAGTTCTGAGGTTTACTCTGTTTGAGCCGGGAAAGTGACACTGGGAATACAGAGTCACTGATGGGCTTCAGCCCACCAGGGTGCTTTCCTGGAGATGCAGATATAGTCAGTTCTCCTAAGTGACATGGCTGCTACACATGATAAAGGTGATTTCACCAAGGAAATCTAGTCTATTATAAACACAGTGGTAGGGAAATTAACAAATATATACTAACTATATATCATATGAATACAGAAAAAAATAAATGAGATATTCCACACACAGCAGTAATCACTGCCTGACGCATAAAAACAGGACTTAATTCACAATCATTTTATTACTTCTGTGATGGTTCCATACTTTCATATTACAAAGAAAACTGCAATACATATCTCTGTACATAAATATTTGTGTTCATCTCAAATTATTGCTTTATCATGACCTCCTAGAAGTGAAATTACTAGTTCAAAAGTATTTGATCTTTCAGGCATTTTCAAACATGTCACCAAGTTGTTTTCTAGAAAGATCTACCAAACAAAGGCTTCCACCAACAGCAGATGATAACGCTAACTGCAACCAATCTTGCCAGCAATGATTTTTCTTCTTTATCTTTTTTTTTTTAAACATTTTATTTATTTGACAGAGAGAAACACAGCGAGAGAGGGAACACAAGCAGAGGGAATGGTAGCGGGAGAAGCAGGCTTCCTGCAGAGCAGAGAGCCCGATGCTGGGCTCGATCCCAGGCCCCTGGGATCTGACCTGGGCCCAAGGCAGACGCTTAACAACTGAGCCACCCAGGCGCCCCTCTTCTTTATCTTTTGACAATTTGATTGTTCAAAACATGTCTTTTTCTTTCTACCTATCTATCTATCTATCTATCTATCTGTCTATCTGTCTATCTGTCTATCTATCTATCTAATTTGGCAGAGAGAAAAAGAAAGAGAGGGAACACAAGCAGAGGGAGTGGTAGCGGGAGAAGCAGGCTTCCTGCTGAGCAGGGAGCCCGATGCGGGGCTCCATCCCAGGACTCCGGGACCATGACCTGAGCCAAAGGCAGATACTTAATGACTGAGCCACCCAGGCGCCCCAAAACATGTATTTTTCTGAAGCGTGTATTTCTTTAACTACGAGTAAGGTACAGCTTTTATGTGTTTATTAAATATTTTATAATTTTTATTTTCCTTTTGGTGTATTGTTTTATATTTTAATGAGGTTTTTTGAAATTTTGATACAAATATACGCCCCAGGGCCTTTGAACTTTTTATTCCCTCTGCCTTCATTGCTCTCCTCCCAGGTAACTACATTTATCACTCAATCCCTTCCTTAGTTTGAAAGGTTGGTTTTCAGTTTCCCTTAATGTCAGTTATATATTTTATCTACAAGACAATGTAAGTCGCTAGTCCTTACTTTAAGATCTTAGCTATGAGCTGATACAAAGGCATTAAAGCAGCAAAATCATTATCGAAGGTGTCAAAGAATTTTATTTAATGATTATATCTAATATATTTTATAAATTTAATTAGTTTTAATTTTTTGATTAATCATCTTATTTAATTCTAATACTAGGATTATTTCTAAAACACTGAAAATATGGATTTCTTTTATTTTTTTTAAAGATTTTATTTATTTATTGGACAGAGAGGAGAGAGATCACAAGTAGGCAGAGAAGCAGGTAGAGAGAGAGGGGGAAGCAGGCTCCCTGCTGAGCAGAGAGCCCAATGCGGGGCTTGATCTCAGGACCCTGAGATCATGACCTGAGCCAAAGGCAGAGGCTTAACCCACTGAGCCACCCAGGCGCCCCTTATTAAGCATTTTTGTAAATAGCCACACAATAGAAACTGTTCAGATGAAGGAAATCAAGAAACTATGGTTGGTTCCTTAATAAAAAATTGGGGCAGAAAACATTCATTAACTTGGGTTACATAAAAAGTCATTAGTTTAATTTTTCCAGTCCTGTGGAGTTTAATTTTATTCATGTTAATATCTATGAAGTATGTAATGTATTTAAAAGCAAATTTCAGTGAGCTGTAATGTTCCAATTTCCCACAGTTAAGGTGGGGGTGGGGAGGAGAGTTTTATTCATCTTTGTTTCTACTCTAAATTAATTCCAATAACACATATTTGAATAAAATTAAATTATACAAACACTCCTCAATGAAACCTAGAAAACCTTATGTATCAATATAATTCAGCACATAAAAAGTATATAAATGCATCCACTATTAACCAAACAATTCCTATCTTACGGGTGAAGAAACAGTTTTTTGAGATGCTATTATCACAAGTATCATTATGTTTCAAGGCCTTTTTTCAGTAATCAAACATTTTCAGTATCAAGATTTTGCAATCATCCTGTTAATCTAGTATGAAATATTAGTATGCCATTTTAACCTGCTGTTCTTTTGCCTCAATGGTTATTTTCACCTAACATAGCATATATTTCATACATTTCAACACCTAGCATACATTTCACTCTTCATTTAATTTAATATATACATACATTGTCCTTTCCTGCCACCACATCCCCATGAAAAAAAACAAAAAATAAGCAAAAAAAAAAAAAATTCTTATAACTGCACCCTAGGTTTTCTTTGCAGACCTGTACTTCTTCCCTTCTTCCTGGTATGTTATGTTTGACTGACGGTGGCTCTGACAATAGCTCCAACACTGGCCAGTGAGAGTACTAGGACCCTAGTCATTAGTTATTTTTCAGGAATTTGGAAATGTGCACTATGTTAAAATAAGGAAATCAAATCAGCACCTTTTTCTAAAACTATTTACAAAGAAGCAATCCCTTTCCATATGAGTTAATTAAATTGAGGATTGAGGGGTGCCTGGGTGGCTCAGTGGGTTGAAGTCTCTACCTCCGGCTCAGGTCATGATCTCGGGGTCCTGGGATCGAGCCCCACATCAGGCTCTCTGTTGAGAAGGGAGCATGCTTTCTTCTCTCTGCTTGCCTCTCTGCCTACTTGTGGTCTCTCTCTCTCTGTGTCAAATAAATAAATAAAATCTTTAAAAAATAAATAAATAAACTGAGGATTGAAAGACTGATGTTTATTTTGTCCTCAGGTTCCCTATCTTCAAACAAATTCAACTCAGTGAAAAACAGAGCTATGAAAGAGAGACAACTATCTGAGTGCCTGGATTCAGCCTTGCCTGAAGCATCACTCTAGAACTTTAAATTATAATAACCAACATATATTGTATTTAACTGAATTTTAATTGGTTTTCTGTCAAGTTTAAGCAAATGATCACCCTGGAATATATGCTATTTACTAAGGTATAATATATAATTTATTGAATTTTCATTTTACTTTCTCCAAATTGAGCTAACAGTATAAAATGCACCAAATAATTGAACGATATATTGAAAAAAATAAAATTTTTTACAAAACTGTTATTCAACTACTTTTTTGGTGTTTTAAAGACATCGGAAGAAAAGGACATGGTAGGTCACACGAGTCTTCAGTAGATTTTTAAGAATTAAGAGGGCAGAGGGGTACCTGGGTGGCTCAATCCCTTAAGCTATCAACTCTTGATTTCAGCTCAGACTGGAATCTCAGCGTCCTGAGATCAAACCCCGCCCAGGGTTCTGTGTTCCACAGAGATTCTGCTTAAGATCCTCTCTCCCTCTTCCTCTACCCCTTTGCCCCTTCCCTCTCAAAGAAAGAAAGAAAGAAATTCTTAGTTTTATATTTGTTTTAAGATTTTATTTATTTATTTATTTATTTATTTGAGAGAAAGAGACAGAGATAGCAAGAGACAGCACGAGTGGAGGGGCAGAGGGAGAGGGAGAATACGCTTTCTGGTGAGCAAGGAGCCAATGCAGGCTGGATCAAAGGACCCTGGGATCATTACCTGAGCCAAAGGCAGATGCCTAATCAACTGAGCCATGCAGACACTCCATAAATATTAAAAACAAACAAACAAACAACAAATTAAGAGGGGCAGAACTTACAAAGTTCAAAATGTTTGCTTTTTTTCTGTTTTGTTTTTGAAAATGTTTGTGTTTTCTTAAGAAATGATATAATATAGGGGCACCAGGGTGGCTCAGTCGGTTAAGCATCTGACTTCAGTTCAGGTCATGATCCCAGGTTCCTGGGATTGAGCCCACATGGGGCTCCCTGCTCAGCAGAATCTACTTCTGCTTCTCCCTCTGCCCCTCCCCCTGCTTGTGCTCACTTGCTCTCTCTCTCTTTCTCTCAAATAAATAAATAAAATCTTAGGAAAAAAATGATACAATATAGGCTTTCATGGAACATTATATTAATCATATCTTCTATTGAAGAGAGCATAAATGGGGTTAATTTATACAACTCGTAAATTAAATTCAGTATGGATATGAACAGCTTTATAAATCTGATATGCAACAGGTGATGTGGAACATTTTATTAATTAAAAAATTACACAAGATGCATAGTATCTCTTCATTCCTGATGAATTAATGTTATGTTTTATATAAAAGGGAATAAAGACCTGATTGGCAGCTGAATAGAATTATTCCTACCTGATTCTACTTTTGTTTTCTTTGGACCGTCTCACAAAGACAACACCTAAGTAAACATTGTGCCTTATTAAATGGTCATAGAAGTTTCTAGGGCAATTATTTATGTTGACACTTGAACCTTTAATAGCTCTTCCCTATCTGATAAGGATTTGATATCTACTATGTAGTACCTGAATGGCCTACCAAAAATAAAGACTTGAACTATCAGTGTTTACAAAGGTGGAAAAATAGGGTGCCCCTGGGTGGCTCAGTGGGTTAAGGCCTCTCCCTTCGGCTCAGGTCATGATCTCAGGGTCCTGGGATCGAGCCCCACATGGGGCTCTCTGCTCCACAGGGAGCCTGCTTCTTCTTCTCTCCCCCTGCCTGCCTCTCTGCCTGCTTGTGATCGCTCTCTCTCTCTGTGTCAAATAAATAAATAAAATCTTTAAAAAAAGCTGGAAAAATAAGCCTAACTTTATTTTATAAGAGACTTAATAAGGCTATATCAGATACTTGGGTTTACAATTTCACAATTTATTTTTGTGCACAAAATATCGTAAGACACCAAGAAGTTCTCCCCAAATAAATGTCAGCTATAAAAAAAGTTTAGCTTAGCTTTTTTCTTCACTGTTCCCTTGTTTAAAAAAAAAAAAAAAAATTATGACCATTTTCCTTTTTTCTCAAATAGGTTCAAATATAATATGTTATCTAAGTAAGCATTGTTGGGGCGCCTGAGTAACTCAGTGGTTTGTTAAAGCCTCTGCCTTCGGCTCAGGTCATGATCTCAGGGTCCTGGGATCAAGCCCCATATCGGCCTCTCTGCTCAGCAGGGAGCTGCTTCCCCCTCTCTTTCTGCCTGCCTCTCTGCCTACTTGTGATCTCTCTCTCTCTGTCAAATAAATAAAATCTTTAAAAAAAAAATTTAAAAAAAAATAAATAAATAAGCATTGCTCTCCAAAGGTACCTGATCCTTCCCCAGAATTTTCTTCTCCTCCTCTCTTTTAGACTTTAGCTCCATCTCAAACAGAATTCAATAAACTGTAATCACTGAAGAAAGAGGTCACAGATAACTATATGTTTGAATCATTCCTTCCCGCAACCCCACAGGATATAATCTAAGCTATCAAATGAATATATAAAATACTTATAATGAACAAGCATATTTACCCAAGCTATGAAGTTCTTTCTCTTCAGCCTCCTCTGTTACATATTTTCTTCATCAGTAGGGAGTTATTTCTATCCTGACCAAACATCAAAGAGATCTCTAGTTTTTCAGTTATTCTTCAGTTACTTTGTGATAAATGAAGATAGTCTCCTATCTGTGAGCAAAGATTATAATCATCTTATTTGAACCTAATCTCCCCCAAGTTCCAGAACCCAATGATATGGTTTAACACAGATAGAACAGGCCTCTTCTTTGTTCACAGATTTATCAAAAGAGTAAAAAGTGTGGAAATATCATAATTGGGTCAAGTCTAATTTCATTGGACAAGTATTTTGCATGTAAGTTAGGTCAAACTAACTAGAGAGCACTTGCCACAGGATGCTGATTATACCTATGCTTCCTATCTTGGGGATATTTTCAAAGGACCTATCTAGCTATAAAAGCACTTTCAGAAGTATAAAGTACTATACAAATATGAGATCATGTTACTAGTGAAAAGAATGCATTCCAGGAGAAGTTATAACCTGTGCTAAGAACGTAAATTTTAGGGGCGCCTGAGTGACTCAGTGGGTTAAAGCCTCTGCCTTCGGTTCAGCTCATGATCTCAGGGTCCTGGGATCAAGCCCCACATCGGACTCTCTGCTCGGCAGGAAGCCTCCTTCCCCCTCTCTCTCTGCCTGCCTCTCTGCCTACTTGTGATCTATGTCAAATGAATAAATAAAATCTTAAAAAAAAAAAAAAAGAGAGTAAAATTTATAAGCAAATTCCCCTTTTCCAAAAGTGATGTCAGAGTCCACACTTGCAAGTAAAGTCTCTGCAAAGACATTTTGTAAGAATTCAATTCTGAACCATAGAGAAAAGAAGATCATGTAATATACCAAGAATATCTGATTTCCAAGCTCTGGGTAGTTAAAAGAAGTAAATGACCAAAAAGCAGCCTTGCAAATGCTCTAAATCTATTATTAAGTGTAAAGTACTAATGTTAGCCAGAGCAGGTTCCTCCCTCTGGAAAACTCTGAGTAGGTAATGCTAGGCAAACCAGTTATCTCTTTGCTATGCATGAAAACACTTAAAATCGAATCAGTACAGTACATTCTTTCAGATAATGAAAACTTCATTTCATTCAGTTACTTAAGATCATATTACCAAGAGCACATCCTCTCTCTGTTTTGCCATAACCACTTAGAGCAAAAAAAGCCAAATGAAAAGAACAAAAGCCTTCCAATCTCATAGATTAAAGCAAAGGGAAACAATGACCTAGCTACCTGTGGGATGGACTGACCTCACTATCTAAAATGTAACTGAAACCTAGTGCACTGGTTTACAATAATCAGTGATATTATGAAAATGCTCCTGCTTCATGTCTTCCCTGTTTTATTCATCCAATGAACATTCCTGAACACCTATTCAGCGCTATACACTGGGAACACAGATGATGTCATGAAGCCTCTCATCTCACAGAGGAGTCGGGCATGCATATGAAATATAACTTGCTGTCATAAATGCTAAAATAGATGTCCTCCTATTAAGCACTTGCATCTAACTTAATTCTTAATGTCTGAATAATCAATTCAAACTAGTTCAGTGCTGAAGGTGATGAATGTGCAAGTTTAACTTTTCAGAATGTTTTCACTGTTATAATGACATCTTATTTTCAAAACAACCCTGTCTTCTATGACGGGTCTTTCTTTTACTTAAAAAGAAAATCAATACTTAGAGATGAATTAAAAGCATCAGAGTCAAGACCACAACTCAAGAATTCCGACTCTTTTCATTTCCTTTTCACAACTAGAGGATAACCCTCTGGTTTGCATGCTAAAATCCTGTGTACTATTTATCATCTTATTTCACTTTTTTTTTTTCAAACTATGACTATTGATAATACTGTTAAAGAAAAATCCTCACCTATTATGGCTAAAGCAAGCTCATGTGAGAAAACTATTCTACACTATGAATTTCTTATTGCCAAATCAAATAATAAAGTTTATTTTTTTTCTATTAGTACCTGCCAAGAAAACCTACTACAGAAGAAAACAGACACAGTGTGAAGTCTGAAAAATGTTATCAGATGCCTGTACGCCAATGAAAATTGCTGCCTAATCAAGGCAACCATTCTATTCAACCTACTTACATCTTGCCCACTGAATTATAAGTACAGCAATCACAGACTCACTGTCTATCTGAATTAGATAAAAATTGCATCACTTTCTTTGTGCCTGGTACATACATAGTAAATGCTCAAGTGATATCTGGGAAGGAGCTGATGGGGGATAGGCAGAGGAGTGCTAGAAGAAAGAGAACTCAATAGGTCATCAGGCTCCACCCTGTCAAAAATCAAACAAACCAAAACAATAATAATAAAACACACACACACACACACAGAGTTAAATAGAAGCAGCACATACATTTAAAAACAGTATGTCTCACTTTTCAAAATCTCTGACTCTGCTTTTTTGCCAGTGTTACCTGTATAGTCTTTGAGTACCTTCTCAGGGACTTTACAGAGAAGTAACATACTCGATACAACAATAATACTGAGATGCAGTCTTTATCACTTTTTAAAACAGAAAGAGCCTTACATACTTATAGATGTCACCATTATCAAGTAAGTTGAACTCCTTGCACAGGTTACTTATATATTTTCAAATCCCACCTATAGATTTAAATAACCCATAAAGTAATAAGTGAAAATTGAGCTGGAAGGAAAATCTGCAAAGTAAATGAGGGGGGTGACAAATAAAATATGCAATGAGATCCCAGGAAACTAAGTGAGAAACAATAATTTCTCATTCATTCATTGCTTTATCAAGGCAAAAATGCATGGAAGGCCAACTATGAGCAACAGGGAGTCCTCCAACGGCTACAATCCTTGTGCCAAAGTAATTTCTCACTATACTCAAACTAGCCCTCTATCGCTCCCCAAATGCTCGCCATGCCTATAAATCCCATCAACAAAGATCTTGCCCTCATCCTCCTGCTGCAGGAATAACCTACCTCAAGGCACTCAGCGTAACCCTTTCCCTCTGACGATACTGGACTGGCACCTGAGTTACAACTAGATCATCTAAGGCTTAAGTGGGGATCTAGGGCAAAGCTCCACCTAAACAAAGCAACAATGGATCACCCCAACTGAGAACAGGCTCTACATTGTGAATTCTGACATGGAAGACAATCAGGCCATTCGTAACTGGAGCAGAAAACAAGCCACCTAGGGAGAAGATGCTTTACAGGTGTTATCAGACAGGAGAAGTCATGAAGAATAAGGATGATGGGTGATCAGAAACTGAGTCAGAAGAACGTGAAGAAATATTAAATAGAATAGAGAGACGATTGGTAGCAAATAAAGCAAAGACAGAAGGGAGCTACCTCACCCAAAGGCAGAGAATCAACTCTGTCAAGCAGGGGACAAGGAGGAATCAGCTCAGAGCTGCCCTGGTTACTTCCCATTTCTGAATCGCAGTCCATTTTCCCTGGGTTCCCTTAAAGGCTAGGCATGTGGTTGGGATTCTGGGATTCCGGTCTTCATTACCCAAACTTCCTCCCTGCATCAGAAGAACCTAACATCACCTCTTCTGTCAGGCCCCATAGCCACCTGTGGTACCAGTTTTAAACCTGCAAAGGAACAAAACATCACATACAACACTGTGAAAATTATATTTCTTTAACCTATCAAATTAATACACTCTCAAAAAATCATACTTACCCAATGAAAAGAAAAGGAAAGGAAAGCCACACAAATTCATTAGGCATCTCAAGTCACTGAAAAAAGTGTATACTCTCCAAAAATGCTCTTCATTTGTAGACATCTGTTCCCCTACAGCTAATTCCAAAGCAAAAACAAACAAACCAACCCTGTGCTATGATTTTTCTCTTTCTTCACAAGAACAATAAAACACACATAATTTAGCTATAGCTTCTGTATTTTCTTTATTGTGCTTAAAACATTTTGTGCTTTTTTTTTTTTTAAACTTGAGGCTAAGCTAAATGTGCTCCTAGACTCTATCAATAGAGCAGAAAAAATACACTTTTCAATTTTATGGATCGCTCAACACCAAGAAAGCCCGGCCATTTTTTCCTAGATTATGCTGTTATATATCAGAATTCATCTTCCCGTGGGTGCCTGGGTGGCTCAGTGGTTTAAGCCTCTGCCTTCGGCTCAGGTCATGATCTCAGGGTCCTGGGATCGAGCCCCACATTGGGGTCTCTGCTCAGCAGGGAGCCTGCTTCCCCATCTCTCTCTGCCTGCCTCTCTGCCTGATTATGATCTCTCGCCTCTCTGTCAAATAAATAAATAAAATCGTTAAAAAAAAAAAAAAAAGAATTCATCTTCCCATATTATAAAATATTAGGTACAGAATTTTACCATATTTACAAAATCACACCCTAGGGGTGCCTGGGTGGCTCAGTGGTTTAAGCCTCTGCCTTCGGCTCAGGTCATGATCTCAGGGTCCTGGGATCGAGCCCCGCATGGGGCTCTCTGCTCAGCAGGAAGCCTGCTTCCCCCTCTCTCCCTACTGTCTCTCTGCCTACTTGTGATCTCTCTCTCTCTCTGTCAAATGAATAAATAAAATCTTAAAAAAAAAAAACCAACAAAATCACACCCTATAGCTGGGAGGAAGAAGAGTGAGAAAAAGGGAGAGACGAGGTTGAAAGAGAAAAGAGAAAAGGTAGGCTATAGAAAGGGCGGAAAGGCAAGGCAAGGCATGGCATAGCAAGGCTACACTGAGAAGGAGAAAGGAGGAGGAGGACTATCGTTACAGGTGCACCCATGGACCACCGCCACATCCTCATTCCCAGGCTTCACATTGGATCCCCACCCACCCTACAGCCAAAGCGCCTAGGCTTTTCCATTTTTCCTTCAGCGATCTAGGTCACTCTTCTTACTGGCTTCCTCCCACCTCAAGCCACTATTCTGGGAGAAGGATGTAGATGCCCCTGTTTCCAATTGTGCCTCCTTCCTGTGAGCTTCAGTGCATACCTGTTACTGTCTTGGTGCCTGTTCCTGAGTTTCCAGGTTAATACTGTACTTTTGTTACACTCTCCCTCCATAACTGAAACTTGACAAGTAAATCCCACTCACTGGTATGAGTAGGTCCAGACTGCAAAAGAACACCTGTGAAAGCTCCAGGTGTCTACATATTAAATGCCATCTGCTTCTCCATGGCTAGGTTGTACCCACAAGCTAAAGCTCCCTGTTGCTTCATCCTGAATCCTGGAGCTAATATATTTCTTTAGAAGTGCCTGGAGGCAGTCCAAAGTAACCTTGGACACTAAACTTCTGTCTACCCAGCAGAGCTCAACTGTGTGACCTACAGCCAAGGCAACTTCCCCGCGCCTGCCCTCTCCTCTATCCATCCTAGACCATCCACACAGACATAGACAAATGCTAACAGAAAAACTGGAAATATTGTTCCAGAGACCACAATCCATTCATGTAACCAATATGTACTGAGTGTTAGGGATATATCCAGACAGTAATGATACAACAATGAACAAGACAGATTCTCCACCTTCAAGGAATTTGAGTTGTATTTATCTGCACAAATAAGCTAAAATTTATAATTACATATAAAGGTAAAATCATTGTCCATTTGTTACTATAACAAATAAAAACATGTGATCTCTTTTTGTACTTCCTGGAGATACAACAGTCAGATTAGCTGGGCTTCATTAGAACACAAATGCCAAAGCTGAAGCCATAGCACAATGAATCCATTACTCCCCAAACATGCTATTTGGAATGTAAAATCTTAAGTGTCTACTATGAATTCTCTCCATAGATATTTCTGTCCTAGTAAGTAATCCAGGTAATCCTGGGGATCAGGAAGTGGTCTCAGTGGGTGCTGAGAAACCCAGTGTTTTCAGTGTAACCATGGTTCCCTCCATGTAACAGAAACTTGAACTCCCACAGGGAAAACCAACAAGGCTTTCCCTGGGATTTGCAAGCACTGAATTGCAAAAGGGTTTCCTATTACTTGAGCAATGTGAGCAGGATGATTGGATAGGAAACAAGGATTTACTTATTTAACTATAGTAAATGATGCTCCTGAGCACCATAGAGGGTGGTCAGCTAGTTTTAAATGATACAGATGATAAAGTAGTAATAGCATACCTGAAGCCCACTGTGTATAAATTGAAGAGTTTAGTACACCTTTTGAAAAACTGCAATATTAGATTTGTTTAATAGCAAACAATCTATAAAATTCAATAGAATACAAGCATATGAAGTCGACAAGCAAGTCACTGTCACTGGTCGGAACCCAAAAGTGCCACAAATTAGGCATGTCTCAAGAAGCCCTTATCTTCATGACTACCAAAGCTGCTCTGCTACCAAATCTCTCACCTAGGAAAATGCTAACAACTCTTCAACTTACATCACACTTCTTCCCTTTACTCAACTCTTTACACCCTGTCACCACATCTTGGGCATTTCCCTTTCAAAAGAGCTCTAGAATCTACTCCACCTTCTCCATCCACTGCCAGGCACTAACAAGCCTTGGCCTTGACAAGCAAACTAACTCTCCTTATTTACACTGCTTCTACTTCTAGCTCTACCCTTCCGCAGTCGTAGTTCAGAAATGCAAATCTTGATTCTGCCACCCACCTGTTAACCACCTGTCAATGCTTCCTTGAAATTTTCAGGGTAAGTTTTATACTCCCCCATAACTCAGTCCCTGAAACACCCTAAACTCAACTCTAGGTCAACCATTTCCTCATGGGTATCCATTGCTTTCGACAGTTCCGGTCCACTGGATCCAATTCCCTAGATGACCACAAGGTTACTGCACTGCACCTACGAATCCGCAGTTTGTTGTGTATCTTTTATAGACTAGAAGTGTCACACACAGGGATATACTATCATTGTTCAAAGATATGACAGTGAACGCTTGAACATACCAAAGGCAATTAAATGCCTTATAATTCTGAATTCTTACAACAAAACGGACAAAAACAATGTTTTCTAGAAGAAAAAAGCAGGCAATGATATTAATAGAAAAGATATCGAGAAATGGGGTAGTTTTTTAAAAAATGTAATGCTTCTATAGCTTCTGGGAAATTAAGAAGGAAAAGGACTTCCCAATAACTTAAGATGGCTATATCATCACCTGTCTTTATAAGCCATGTTTTTTAAAAATTATTATTATTTTAGACAGAACCCTCCTCCTACTAAGCTTTGGTTTCCTTTTCTGAATTCTATTCCCTTTAACTGGTTAGAAGTAACTGGTGATAGTTCTCCACAAGCTTCAAGTTTTATTTATTTGGTGGGAAAAGCCACTGTGCAAAGAATGATCATACTCTCTTGGCCAGTATTACCCATAGGCCTTCTAAATTAGAAAACAGAGGAAGAAATAGAGCAAAAAGACGCATGCTCCTTAATGTTCAGGGGCTTATGAGAGAAATACAACTATTTAATATCTTGACACATGGCCAGAAGGACTAAAGCTACTCTTTTTGTGAAGAGCCTGAAGTCATCTATGAATTAAATTTAAGACTTTAGAAGAACAAGCAACAAACAACTAACAGGTTATTTGTAAGTCCTGCAGGCACTAATAAGGGAATAAACTTCACATCTGTTCAATGTCAAAAAGAATCATAAGTCTTCCATTGTTTTGTTTTGTTTATAAACATGGGCGGACAAGTAAAGCAACATCAATAATAACACTTGCAAAAATAAAAGTCAGCTATATACGTGGGAACCATGTTTCTTGAAATGAATTCTGAGAAACACTATTCTATGAAATATGAAGTTTTACACACACACACACACACAAGGATTCTATACTCAAATATGGAAAAAATTGGAAAACATTTAGATAAATAGATTTAAACAGTGTTTTTACTCTGGTATTTTCTTGTGTTTTAAATATATTATGTATTTTGACGCTTCCAAAGTATATCGTAATTCTTTATTTCATTTCATCAAGAAAACACTTTTTCATGGGGTATCTCCAGAGTTTTATTTATAATACTCTTGAAAAATGAGGAGATAGAGATGGCTTCATGATTAACAATTTTATTTCCAGAAAATGAGCCAATTATTACAATTGTTAATTGAAATGCAGAAGGATCTGACATACAACTAGACATAAGCTTATAAAATTAGGTTCATAAAGAAGCTTTGAAATGATTTTTATTTTTTTTAAATTGAGCTGACTGTATATAACAGTATTCATATTGAACATCTTGTCATTAAGAAGGAAATAGAATTAAATTTGAAAAGGCAGGCAATCATGATGGGAACTAGGTTTTGTTCAAAGTTCCTATGAATTAAGAAAAAATTTTATCCAACATAAATGACATGTACATTTTCCTAAAAGAAATGTGCCTCCTCCCCATTAGTACAGAATAATTATCACCATATACATACATCAAAGGCACAATAAACACCAAGTTGCTTTCTAAACTAAGTCATTAAAAGCTGCATGGATTAGTGTCAATTTGCCCCAATAAGCTTTTCTTCTCATACGATTAATCTGCAAAAAGAATTACATTGATTTGCTTTAGGTGTGAATATCTGACAAATCATAACAAATATCAAATGTATAATGCCAAAGAATATCCTCCATACTTTTTCTGTACTGATATTAATGATAAAGTCATAATGATCTTCTCAAAATGCAAATAAGATCAAATCATTTGATGGCTTCTGCTCACAGACTTATAAGCCCTACATGAGCTAGCCCCTGCTTTCTCTCCCTCCCTTCCTCTCTCTCTCTCTCCCCCTGTTTCTATGATCTATCTTATCCTCCCTCCTTCCTTCTTCCTATATTCCATCCACCTAAGTCTTCTTGCTCTGCTTCAAACAAGCCATAATCATTCCTATCTTAGGGTCTTTACCTGAGCCTCTTTCCTACACCTGCATATAGCTCATGCACCTTTCCATCATTTAACCGTCCACTCAAATGTCATCACATCTAAGAGGTGTTCATTCCTTGGTTACTGTTCTATAATAATTCCATATTGCCATGCCCTCTTCCCTTACCCTGTTTTATTTTCCTATCTAGAATTTATCAGTAGTTTAAATTTTCATCATTTTTTTATCATTTGTTTCCATTAATAAAATAAGGAATGAGGTCTTATTTTCTTCCTTACTACTAAAAAACATGGTTTACAAATCCAGTTGTATATTAGAAACACCCTAAGAGTGTTTAAAATGTACAAATGCCTGGGTGTCATACATTTCTAATTTCAATGGCTTGAGATCAGGCACAGGCATCAGTGTCTCTGAAAATAACTAGATAGAAAGATGCCTGGGACATAACAGGCGAATAGATGAGTGAATGATTTACATAGATGAAGACACCTACTTCCTATCAAATACATTTACAGAGCACAACATACTTGGAGTTGTTGCATTTAGTATTTAGCCATTCATACTAATGGTCACGATATCTGTAAATGTCATCTGCTTAATATTTCACAGTGCAGTGATACTTTAAACACTTTCAATTGCTAATTTTGGGGGGAAATAATTAAGTTTTCAGGTTTATGCCACCAGAGAAAAGGAGCTATATTCTAGATTGTATTGAATGATAATAGTCTTCGGTTGTATGGTAATTAAACTACTGGTGATATATCAAATCCAAAACTGTTGTTTTAGCTACTTATCTTTCAACTTTTATAATCAGATAGTAAAATGAAATATCAACTTCCATAATAAAATTTCTAGAAGGTAGTTGGTGGTTTATTGCCCTGCACTAAAGTAAGTATACCATGCTTTCCTGTCCTTGAAAAATAGCATCCAAAAGGTTTCTCTTTCATCTATTCCTCCAGCATCTCATCAGATAAGAGCACTGTCAAGGGTACTGGGATCAAGTGCTATGCACACCCTGACCTAACCAAAAAACAAAAGGCTCACCACTGACTTAGTCAACATTAATAATTAAATCAGTCCTCCTCTTAAGAAATCAGAATAAAGGCTTCAAAGGTAGAAGCAGCTCTTCCTGCCAAAGGGCTTCCCACTACTTGAGACTTGCAAGATTTGGTGCCAGAAAAAAGCAGTAAAAACCTTGGAATGCTTCTAGTAGTTTTCAGCTAGTAGTGGAAATTGTCAGTGCTTGAAAATCAGTGCTAGAGGAAGGCGTGAAGTTGTCTATGATGATCAATCAAGATTCTTTAAAAAAAAAGCTATGCTAAGTAGACATGGGCTTTCTAGGCTGTGCTTGAAGACCTTTCTGCTTGAAAATTATTCACAGTTCAGAGAGACTTGGCCAGGTTAAATTCTTTTTAGTCATGAGTCACACTGTTTATAAGATCCTAACCAGAGAACCTGAACTGGGTAAAATCATCAAAGTGCACCAGTGAGGCGCTAACTACAGGACGTCAGTCAAAGAGAATTGGAGATCAAGAGGCAGCAGAGCACATTGCCAATGGAGAAACAACATTCCCCAACGTGAGGAGTTCACATTCTCATTACAAAATGTCAACAAGTCTTGATAATTACTGTTATGGAACAATCACAACATAAACAGTGAAAGCCTTTACAGTTAGCTAGTTTTTTCCTATTTACTTACAGATTTTTTCCTCTCTGTGATCATGACTCTGATATATCCCCTTGTACAACTCCTCAAGTTTACTGTTGTGTAAGCAATATCTCAAAGTGAGTTCACTTTTCTAAGTCCCATAGTATTGTTAAGGTCATGTGGAAAACCAAAATGGTTTCCTTTTAAAATTAGAGAATAAAGAACAGTTGATTCTTCCAGGTCTGTCACTTTCTTCTCTTCAAGAAAGTTAAAGTTAATGGTAAATGAACATGCTTTAATTCACCCTGCTCTTACATCTGATAGTGACCATTTTTATTAAAAAAAAAAAAAAAATTACAATAACACAGCTTCTTCCATGAGATGAATTTGACCCCAACCCAATAAAAGGCTTTGATTTTGCAGGCTGTAGAAGCATGAACCAAACATGACAAAAGGAAATTCATTTATTAACCTATTCGCGGAAAAAAGCATTCCAAAAGTTTGGTTGAGTTATATAGATATTTTGAGTTAATAGATAATAGCTTATTTCAGTGTTCTAACTCTCATTTTAAGGACTGTAAAACAACAATCATAGCACAATTCATTTCTCTTTCATAGCATGTATCACTCTAGAATCTAATGAGTTATCATGACTATATCTTCTTTGGTCACCATTCTATCTCCACATGGAGATATATATGTTACAGTCCCTTACATAAAATTATAACTCAATACCATCTAGAGTATTGAGTAAAGAATGCCAAAGTATTGTTAAAGAAATAAATGAATGTTAAAACTAGGTAAGGAAGTGAGAGCAGGAGAGCAGCATATCAGTTTACAGATATTTTGAAATACAGATCTGATAATGTTATGTATTTCTTTGTCATCCAAATTCAATTTAAAATACTAAATTTATCTATGAAGAAAATTACAACTGATAAACCTTTCGATACTCCTATATAATTGCCTTATAATTATCTTGGCATTTTTTTTAAAAAATTAAAGGGAATTTTTGATTTTCTTCTCAAAAGAAAAAGATTCTAAAAGCTAAAAGAATACAGCTGATGCTGTTACCCACTATATAATTAAGATGTTAGACTGATCACGTATTTTTTAATGTGTCAATTACTTAATTTTTTATGACTAGAAATGGATGGCCAATATTTGTGCTTTTAAACTAATCAATACCACAGAGGATGGTCTCAAACATAACTGGTATTTGAAGTAAGCTTATTTTTCTTTAATTTTCTTCATATATAAAACACTATGCAAGAATTAGGCAGTTTAAATTTCATAAAGTACAGATTCTATTCTGACATCATAAAATAAGTTTTCTTAAAATTAATCTTTAGTTTTTACCACAATTTTTAAAGAAATAAGAAAATATTGGAAAAACAACTATGGAACACATATACACATTATTTTTATTTATTTGCAATTTTTGAGCTTTTCTCTATTTTTTTTTTTTAGTATTCTGTGATTATTTTTGCAGATAAACATGTTATTTCTATTTCAATAATTTCACAAAATACTAATATTCATTAACCCTAAATTTAGCTTTCAGTGGAAAATTATTTATTAGGCAATCAGGCAAATTTGGGGATAGTTTAGTTTTCAACTTAATTTTTTTGGTATCCAAGTGGTTCATAGACCATATAGGTGTATTCCAAGAAGTCCCAGGTTGCCTAAAATTACATATTTATATTAAATGTGTATATGTATCTTTGATGATTTCCTCAAAAGGGCCTGTGACCCCAATACGTTAAGAATTGACACTTAGCATTTATCACTTCTTCAGTGAACAGGCTGATGTGCATTTGTGAGTGGCCTAAGTACACACACACACACACACACATCTTTTTCATTTTCCTTACTCACTATAAAGTTATTGCTTAAATGCACTAAAGCGTATCCAGATGAACTTCTTCCCAAGTGCTTGTTCTATCCAAAGTTTATCTAACACATCTTGGTTTCTGTCCCCAAAGCTGCAAGCTGAATTTCTCATGGAATCATCTTGAACTATAAGTCCAATAGTCTGAATCTTTTTGGCATTAAAAATTGAAAGCACACACACGCAAAATTAGGAACATGGGTCAAAAGACCTTAAAAGTATTTCACTTAGTTTCTGATTTAACATAAATAAATAAATACATGCAAATGAACTCTCAAGTACAGTGATAAAGTTAAAAAAAAAAAAAAAAGAGCCCTATAGACACAACTTCCTTAGGGAATACCCTCATTTGCTATCTTGGCCTGCCACAGAAAGGGATCACGTTAAAGCTCTACTAATACATTTGCCCAAAGTCCAAGACTTCTTACTTTGTGTGCAGCAAAAATCTTATCAGTTAACTAACAATCCTGAGAGAACTAACCCAAAAAGAAAGCACAGGGCATCTTTTGCAGAATCAAGTTTGACTAGGTATTTTGACAAAGGAGGAAGAAAGGAAAGGAGAGAGAAAAAAGGAGGAAAAGGAATGGAAAAGTAAAAAAAAAAAGGAAACATTACTTTTTATCCATGTAAATAACAATTCAAATATAAAACCTATTTTTATTTTATTATTTTTTTAGAGAGAGAGTGTGCATGCCCAAGCGAGGGGCGAGGGAGGGACAGAGGGAGAAGGATAGAGAAAATCTTAAGCAGGCTCCACACCCAGTGTTGAGTTTGATGTGGGGCTCATCACAGGACCTCAGCGGAAATCAAGAGTCGGATAATTAACCCACTGAGCTACCCAGGTGCCCCAGAGTAAGAATTCTTAGCACTGAAATAAATGTGTTTTCTCTTTTTTAAAGATTTTCATTGTAGTAAAATACACATAACATAAAATTTACCATCTTAAAAAAATTTGCTGTCTTAAACCATTTTTAAGTACTTAGTTCAGTAGTAAGTTAACTCACATACACTGTTGGGCAACCAATCTCCTGAACTCTTTTCATCTTACAAAATTGAAACTCTATACCCTAGCAGACATCAATTCCCCATTGCCAACCCTCTCCCTAAATTCGCAGACCTTCACAAAAATAGTGTATTTTTAATAGATGGGAAAGTTTGAACTCGCTGAAGAAATGGATTTTCTAAAATATATTTTTTATTTCTTCAAAGCACAGAGGTCTTTCCTAAAATATGTGTTGGTCATTGATAATATCTCTTCAGAATTAGCACAAAAACATTACCTGGTTTTCTGGACATCAATGACACTTGTACATTGGGAGTTATTTCCAGTAACGAGCATGATTTCACACAACTTGCCCATATTTTTCAAAACCTAGTCCTTATTAATAACATAAGAGAACAAAAGAGTGCCAGACACTGTTTTGTGTGCTTTACAACTGTATTATTTATTTATTTATGACAACAAATGCATGAATAAGTACTACTATTACTGCCATTTCACAGATGGGAAATTAAAGTGAACTATCAGCCTATTTTTGATGGGTTCATTGTACCAGCATAGAAGTCTAAAGAATCACCTTAAGCATGGGAAAATATTTAAAGATAAAAGGCTGATAAACGTGATGCTTTCTACTTTTATACTGCCAGGAAGGAGCCTTCCTAGGGTCCAAGGTGATAATGATTTCAGCATGTGCACTTGTGATCTCTGCATTGTAGAATGAGGTGCTCAGAGACTATGAAGAACTAAGCTGGAGCCAATCTCAGTTCCACTGCTTCCTAAATGAGAAACATTAGACAAACCACATAAAGATACCCTACCTATAAAGTGAGGATATCCTCATAGGCTCTACTTCACAGGGTCTGTGTGTCTGCATGTGTGTGCATGTGTCTGTGAAGGAGGGAGAGAGAGAGAAAACATGACAGAATATGCAGACCCAGACCCTGTTAACAATAATACGTTCTGGAAATGTATCATAAATATTATCTGTAAATGGACACCTAAAAACACACAATAAGACAGCATCAGGCAGTCTAAAAGTGTAAGCGCTAGGGTGCTACCTGGGTTGCTCAGTCGGTTGATTATCTGACTCTTGATTTCAGCTCAGGACATGATCTCAGGGTCATGAGATGAGGCCCCATGTCAGGCTCTGTGCTCAGCAGGAAGTCTACTTGAGATTCTCTCTCTCCCTCTGCCCCTCTGCCCTTCCCCCCACATCTCTCCCTCTCTAAAATAAATAAATCTTAAAAAAAAAAAATTATACAACTAGATAGCTCCAGTGTTGGCTTAAATGCCGGTTGAGTGGCCTTGCAAGTTAATTAATTTCTGGGGGCGCCTGGGTGGCTCAATGTGTTAAAGCCTCTGCCTTTGACTCAGGTCGTGATCCTGGGATCCTGGGATCCAGCCCCCCATCGGGCTCTCTGCTCAGGAGGGAGCCTGCTTCCTCCTCTCTCTCTGCCTGCCTCTCTGCCTACTTGTGATCTCTCTCTCTCTGTCAAATAAAATAAATAAAATCTTTAATTAATCTCTGTATGTTATTTTCTTCATTTGTAAAGTTAAAACAAGAACATCATGGCAGTTGGTATAAGTAAAGCACCTTAGAAGAGTACCTGGTAGACGGTGAGTGCTTGGTGAATTAAATGTTAGTTTTCATTTTTTATTTAGTATTTGCTATCACTGACCATGGTTTTTCTCATCCCTACCAAGTCTTTTCCTAAAACAATTTATGTAAAAGACCTAGTAAAGCATTTCCACTCAGTAAACAAGGAATGTTTGATGCTGCACCCCTACTCATTTATCATCTGACGGATTTTGCCAGGTTAATAGCTTATTATAAGTCTTTGCACACAAAAATAACTTGTCTCGTGTTTCTACTAAAACCTTAGTAGTCAACTGATAGGGGGATAAAAGACTTTATTTAATTGGTTTTATTTAAAGTAGAAATATAAGCCCTAAGTGCTACATCAGTGTTCTATTTTGTGGATTACCAAATTTCCTCACCTCTATTTTAGATTGTTTTCTTGGAAATTCAATCCATAATTACTGCAGAATTTTGGCTTTCATATACTTAACATTTTCCTACTTCAGTTCCTCAACAGTGAAGCTGAAGATGAAAGATACGCATTCAAATTGAAATTTTACTGCAACATGAATTTGAATGTATTACATGTACTGTGACCATGTAATTTACTATCGAAATTGGGACACTTTTGAAAGTGAAAAGAGAGCTAACTAGATAGAGTACCAAGACAGCTGGTACAAACTTGGAGTTCTATGGCCAGTGTTATCCCAACTGAAAGGGTGGGGGTAGTAAAGAAAATTTTAGCTAGTAGAAAAAGCCAGCTGCCTTCTTCTTTTCCCAAAGCCTTAATTTCTCATGAAGCTTGAAATGCAGTCCACATGAAGTATTTGTTGAATAAAGAAATGAATACATGATGTATGTACAGGAATTCTCATGTTAGACACCGAGGGAGTATGAGATACCTGTATTGGTTACACTTTGCTCCTGTAGTGAGATTACCCTTGGGAGTGGAAATTGGTGTGACATAGTCACATGATGCTAACAAAAACAGTAGTGACTTATTATGAATTAGAACACCTTCATGTGAATTGTTAATATAAATGTTTGATCTTTTTTTTCCCTACTAATCATGAATACCTTCAGAATTAGCTCATACTCCTCTACTGTAAGGTACACTTCACTAAAAAATGTAAAACCTTCTATTTAGGAATCTGGGTTGGATTATGCTAATGGAGATCTGGGGAATGTAACAAAGGTTACAATCCTCCACAGTTACCCCTAAAATGCAGCATGCTATCAAAGAACACAAGGTTTGCGGGTCAAAAGGTTTGTGTTTTAAGTTCTAGCTCTGCCCTTCATGGCTTTGGGACCTTGAGCAGTTGACAGGCCCTCTTCTCATATTTTGAGCTGGAAATATCAGTAATTTGTACCATTCCTTCCCCTTCATCCTGCCATCATCAATCCTTTACTAAGTCTTATTTTTGGCCCCTCAGAAGTTCTCTCCCTGTCACTTTTCTCTGCTATTTTTATTAAAACCACCTTTTTCACTTTATATCTATCTTACTTATATATTTTATTAGTCTTTGTTTTTAGTCTTCCGCAAACTATAGTCAGTCCATCATCCCCATTATTTGATTTTTTAGAGTTAAATATAACTTTTCCAAAAATTGTCTCTACACTCTGACTTTACCCACACTGGTCTCCATATAAAACAATTTTCCCTTGAAAATTCCCTGAAATTTCCCTGAAAATTCCCTTGAAAATTTCCCTTGGAAAAAAGAATGAAACCACATTCTTTCAAAGAATGAGGTTGTGTTCTATCATTTGCACAGTCTTGTTACTTACCTCAGTGTGTAGTACCAGTTTTATTTTACTACTCTCCATGGAATTTATAGTGAGTATTACATTTTCTTTGGAGGTATTTCAAGCGTACTAAAACTTGGCATCTCCAAGAAATTAAGTTTATACACAGAGCTCATTTTTTTATGACCTCCACAATGCCTAGTACATTCCTGGGAATGATGTCACATTCAATAAATGTTTGCTGATAACCATATCAACAAAATGAGGACAGTTTGCTTTCCAGGTTTACCCACTGTTGAACTGAAAATATAGACTGAAGCAGATGTCCAAATGTATATTATTGTAATTTTTAAAAGCTTGTTCCATATTAAATGTTATTAAATATACGTTAAAGATAACATTTTCAAAAGGAAAGGAAAAGAAGTAAAAGGCATTCAGATTGAAAAGTGTTATGGACTGAATATTTGTATCCCTCCCAAATTCATATGTTGAAGCTCTACCCCTCACTGTGATGGCATTATAAGGTGGGGCCTTTGGGAGGTAACTGGGTTTAGCTGAGGTCATAAGGGTAAGGCCCATGATGACACTTATGTCTTTATAAGAAGAAGGGACCAGATCTAGCTCCACCACATGAAGACACAGAAAAAGGCAGCCATATGCAAGACAGGAAGAAGGTTTGCTTCAGAGACTGTATTTGCTAACATCTTGATCTTGGATTTTCCAGCTTCCAGAACTGTGAAAAATAAATGTCTGTTGTTTAAGCCACCCAATCTGTGGTACTTTGATATAGTGGCTTGAGCAGACTAATACAGAAAGGAAGAAATATAACTATCTCTGTACACAGATGACAAGATCTTGTATATAGAAAATTCAATGGAAATGAGCAAAAACCTTTGAGAACTAATAAGCAGTTTCATTAAGGTAAATATACAAAAATCAGTTAGTCAGAAGATCTGACTAATGGAAAAGTATGTCATATTTCTATATTGGAATCTCCAAAAATGACCTACAAATTTAATTAAATTCCAGCTGCTTTTTTTTTGTAGAAATTGAGAAGTTTATATCAAAATTCATACAGAAATATAAGAATCTCAGAATAGCCAAAATAATTATGCAAAAGAAGAAAAAAGTTAAGAAGATTCATATTTCCCAATTTCAAAATTTACTACAAAGCTACAATAATTAAGACAGTATGGTGACATGAGGCTAGATATAGAGATCAATGGAGTAAAACTGTCCAGAAATAAATCCTATATTTACGGTCAACTTATTTTCTACAAGGATGCCAAGACAAATAAATAGGGAAACAATAGTCTTTTCAACAAATAGAGCTGGTAAAACTGGCTATCTCTATGCAAAAGAGTAGATTATAGACTTTAATATAATACCTAAAACTAAAACCTCTATAAGAAAGAAGTAAATTTTTATAACCTTAATTTAGACAACAGTTTCTTAGATATGACACCAGAAGTGAAAGCAATAAAAAAATACACACACACTGGTTTTCATCAAAATTAAAAACTCTTAGGCTTCAAAGGACAACATCAAGAAAGTGAAAAGACAACCTACAAAATGGCAGAAAATATTTGCAAAAAAATATATCTGATAAGAGAACTAATCAAAAACTGGGCAAAGGATATGAAAAGACATCTCTCCAAAGAAGAAATACAAATTATCAATAAACACTTAAAAAGATGCTCAAGATCATTAGTCATCAGAGATACGCAATTCAAAGCCACAAAGAGATACCTCTACACACCCACTAGAATGCCAAAAATACATACATTAAAAAGTATTGGCAAAGAGGGGTGCCTGGGTGGCTCAGTGGGTTAAAGCCTCTGCCTTCGGCTCAGGTCATGATCTCAGGGTCCTGGGATTGAGCCCCACATCTCTCTCTACTCACAGGGAGCCTGCTTCCCTCTCTCTCTCTGCCTGCCTCTCTGCCTGCTTGTGTTCTCTCTCTCTCTCTCTCTGTCAAATAAATAAATAAATAAAATCTTAAAAAAAAAAAAAAAGTATTGGCAAACAGGAAGAGAAACTGGAACCCCATAAATGGCTGTAAACCGGTGCAGAACCTTTGGGGAAAGTTTGTCAAGTCTTCAAAATATTAAACATACAGTTACCATATGACTCAGTAATTCCACTCTGAGGTATGTGGCCCCCGAAATTTAAAACACAGGTCCACAAAAAAGTTTGCACACAAATATTCACAGCAGCATTATTCAAAATAGACCAAAAAAATGGAAACAACCTAAATGCTCATCGACAGACAAATGCACAAATGGACCGTGTCACATTAGAATGATGCATATGTAGAGTTTTAGTTTCTTTTGAATGTGGAAGTTTCAAAAAAACCACAAAATTTGGAATGCATTCTGCATTAATTTACTTTTTAAGAAGAAATGTGAATAAGTTTTCTTTTTTAGCAGATTTTAAAACTTGTCTTTTTGGTTTATCAGAAGGCTTTGGCAATTTTCATCTACTATTGAGAAAAATGTATTAATTTTCAATATTTGCACAATTGGTTCATACTTCAGCAACTGTTGCTTTAGACTATTTACTGTTACACTACCACTGAGGAAGCTGGGGGATGGGTACGTGGCACTTCTCTCTAGTTTTGCAACTCTTATGAACTCTATATTATTTTCAAAATAAAATTTTGAAAAAAAAGTGACTCCTTTTTTCACTATCAAGTATTCTGACGTTCTGCTTGCTTGCTTCAGATATGGCTAGAAAACAAATTTAAGACTAGGCTTTTATCAAAAAAAAAAAAAAAAAAGACTAGGCTTTTATCTAAAACTTCCTCCTTTTACCTGCCTTAATGGAATGAGAATTGATGCTTACAAAAATAAATGTTTAACCTACATTAACTATTGAATAATATCAGCAACATCCTACATTCAATCATGAAGCAGGATTTTTGGCACACTCCAGCAATCACTGAGTGGATTCCATGTTTCCCTGGGGACTTTTAATTAATAAAGGCAGCATTCGGGCTAGTGCTTGCTCCAAGAGTTACACATTAGGGCAATGGGCTGGCTCAGTCATGGAATGTGCAACTCTTGATCTCAGGGTTGTGAGTTTGAGCCCCACGTGGGGTCTAGAGATTACTTAAAAATAAAATCTTAAAAAAAATTATATGTTTAATTATGTAACTTTGTGGGTATTAACTTTGTGGGTAACTTTGTCATTGTGGGAATAATACATTAAGTGTTAAAAGCAGATTACTGCCTGATATTGTGGTTAGTACTTTTCTTAGACATACATTAAAATAATGGAGAAACAGTTATAGGACACTGATATATCTCACATCAATGAATAGTTTCACTAAAACAAGTATCCTGAAGAATAAGTTTGTCAATTATTCTATAAATTCATCATGCATTAGACAAATGTTTCATGACAAATCACTTCTATATTGAATTTTACTTCCTTTGACACTTACTGTATCTAGAATATTTCCAAAGAAAAAACATACACTAGCTCCAGTTAATAATAAGTTCTGGAATTCACTTCAATAGATCATGTCTAATAAATAGTAGATAATATCTGTTTTCATTCACTAATTAAACAAACATAAACCCTTTGAGAAGAACCAATCACTGACCAGACACAAAAATCACACATGTGCTAGCTTTAAAAATGAACATATCACATTAGTCCACTAACTTTTCTGAGGGTATTTGGACAACCATATAATGTAATGCTTTGTTTCTGACTATGAAATTAATTTAAAAAGAAGGCTATTAGACTAAAGTAGTTCTAATGCTATGACAATCCACCTAAGTAGACCAAAATCCAGGCCTGTAAATGCCTCGACATAAGGAAATCAAAAGGCTAAGGACAAGGTGGTTTAAAGCTATAGCTAATCACTAATCAGTCATTTCCTTACTTTGTTTCTCCCTTTTTTCTATAAAAGTGTCTCCCTAGCTCCTGATGAGTGCTCCTAATCACTTTTTTAAAAAGATTTATTGATTGATTGATTGATTGATTGATTGGGGGAGAGGGTGGGAGAGGGGAGGAAGAGCAGAGGGAGGTTCAAGCAGACTCCCTGTGGAGCCTGGAGCCATCTTAGGGCCGGATCTCACTATGCATGAGATCACGACCTGAGTCATGACATTCAACCAAGAGTCAGACACTCAACCAATTCAGCCACCCAATCACTTTCGGCTTGGTGCTGTTGGATTAGAATCAATTTTGTTCAAATAAAGTCTTAAATTTTTAAATATGCTTCAGTTTACGTTTTAACATGACAATTTGTTTGTTAGAGGTAGTAAGAGCTACAGAAGGAAAAAAAAGAAAGAAAACTCACATGTAAAGAGCCTAACAAAGCTGTACAGCATTACACAGGGGCTCAGACCGTCCTTGTATCAGTCCACCTGGGTTTGAGCTGTGACTCTTGTCACTTACCAGTCCTGTACACTTGGATGTTGTTATGTAACCTCTTTTCAATTTTATCAACCACAAACTCTGAATAAAAGTAACCATTACAGTATAGGATAGTAGTGGAGATAAAATTTACAAAAAGAAAAACAAAAAACTAAACTAAATGTAAATTTCTTAATGCTGCATGTTTCATAATAAACCCTCAATATGTCAGCTATTATTACTAACTTTTCTGAGCCTCAGTTTCCTTATTTATATCCCAGTATCCCAATAACAGTACCTCCTCTGCCCATGAATCAGCTATGTTGTGAATCAAGAGCAGTAACGCTTATTGATTTTATAAACTGTAAAGAAGATGCTCTCCAAAAATGTAAAACAGTCTTTAATATTATGATTTATCAAATACTCAGTATGGAATATGAAGCTTACTATTTAAAAAAAAAAACCTATAAACCTGTTCTTATGGGGTTTTTTTTACTCTAATAGTTGCCCTCATTAGAATTTTGTATATACTTGAGTTTAACAGGCACTAAATGACTACTTTGATAAGCATTTGGAGGCATTAACTGACTCATCAGGAAGTCCCTTTCACCTGGAGATTTCTGCAATGCCTTTGAAAGTTCTTTTTGGGCTCAAGCCAACCATCCCATTTTAACACAACCAATCATTACATGGATTTAACTCTACCCCAGATGGAGCTATATCATCTTAAACAATAGAAGCCTGATAAAACACCACTAGCACTAGGGCCTATAAAACAGGGGTTATTTCTGTTTTCGGTGCCAAGGTTAAAAAGAAGTTCCGCTCTATGTGATTTACACAGATCGGTGTATTAAATCATGGCTCTCAAAAAAATAGGCCCCATTAAAACTCTGCTAAAGAACACGCTCAAAGTAGGAATGATCCTTATTCACATCACGTGTTACATGGCTTTAGACCATCAATTTCAAACAGCAAGAGTAAGACCTCATCGCTTTCTTCATATAACAGCAGACAAGTGACACAGTCAACACATTCAAGTGATATTGGGGATACTGCTATTAATAAGAGTTTGAAAGAATAAGGAAGAAGACTGTTTCAGGAAGAGGGAAAAGGACAAAGATATATCAATTTTTGTCTTCTTTTATAACTTCTACCCTCCTTTTACTGGCTTCTTTCTCTTTCATTGTAAATAAAATCTTATCTCCACCCAACCCCTTTCCATTCCTAGCTAACCTTCTTGAACCTTCTATCTACAATATTTGTACTTCCTCACTTCCCACACACTGCTGAAACCACAGCAATTCAGTTTATCTCCATTGGTCTACCCTGCTTCCTTTCTTCTTGAGATATTTCGCCCTCTCACCCTCTCCTTTGAGATCCAATAAATCAGCCGCGGGGTGGTGAAGTTTCTTGGGGGGATTTGAGAACATCAGTGAAATAAAAAGGATCTTGAAAACCATTTTACAACATTCTGTTACGACAGCAGGGGCAACTGGCAAACAGTGCAAATTGCTCCGGGAGAGCGGTGTGATGCTAACAATTTAGGAAAATCGTCTTGCATAACTGAATGGAAAGGAGGAGGTACATCTGCTTCACAGCCAGCACTACAAACAGGTCATGGAAACAATAAAGAAGACAATTTTTCAAAGCCCTACTTAGTGAGCCCAGAGTGCATTTTGGGCAGAGCCTCAAGTACATAATCTGAGGTTTTTAAGAAAGCAGGTATTTTATAAGCATCGCTCAGAGTTTTGGCATCAAGTTTATTATTCATGAAAATAAGATCCTCATTGTTTTTTATAACGACAAAGTTAGACTTTTTAAAAAAGTAGCTAACCTAATTTCACAAGCTGTATCTATGCAAAAAAACCGAACGTAAACTAAATGTGTGCATATAGACAAATATAAATGATATCATACAGTAAGCACCGCTTTAAACATCCAGGAATGTCACATCTACATTTCGGCTCTGACTCACCAGGCTCAAGGGAGACGTGGATGGCCACCCAGGAATAGACCACCCAAAACAGCTCTACAAAGATATGACCCAGTCACAGAAATTATCTCCCACAACCTGAAATCAAGGCTGGAAATTCCTCGCCCTTTATCTCAAGGTCTGTGATATACAAACGCCAGGACTCACAATTTCTCAACCCTACAAAACAAACAGGCGTTCACTTTATCATGAGTCCTTCGACTACTCTGTCCTTCAAAGGTGACTCAAATCTAATTTTCTCTGTAAACCCTTTCCCCTTGAATCGTAGTGAGCCTTTGCAGCACTTTTAAAGCTCCATTCAACAAATAGGCGTTTTCCAAAACAGAATTCTACTTAACCAGTTCACCACTCACCAGATTGACTGACAGTCCCATTAAAGTGTAAACCACACCAATGGGTACCCATAAACTAACGGAGCTCACAGCTGCTAGAACCTGCCCCACATATATTTTTAAGCAGTTGTGTTCCCACCAATTCTCGTGTATGCTTACTGGAATGAAAACTGTTGGCTACCTACAAGCACCCATTCCTCATTCTCCCTTCCTAATAAAACCAGTTAAGTCAAGTGGTCACTCCTCACTGTCACATTATAGTCTGACCACAAGGCTATAAAAGATTGAGATGAAGTTATTATAGTTTGGAAAAAATTTGCACCTACGTGGCATCTAGGCATCCCTACATTCTCCCTCCCATCTGATAAATATTGTAATGGGTATTATTTACAAAAAAAAGGCTTCAGCAGACCCACACTCAAAGGAAAGATTTTACATTAAAAAGTTTGACAAATCAATATATTTGTATAAGCTTTTTTTTTAAGATTTTATTTATTTATTTGAGAGAGAGTGAAAGCAAGAGGGATTACAGAGGGAGAGGGAGAAGCAGACTCACCGCTGAGCAGGGAGCCTGATGCGGGGCTTGATCCCAAGACCCTGGGATCATGACCTCAGCCGAAGGCAGTCGCTTAACCTACCGAGCCACCCAGGCACCCCCATTTGTACAAGCTTTAAGTTAAAACAGTTTCAGGGCACATGCATCTTTTTTGTAATTATGCTACTTTAGCCCTCTTTCCCCATCCCTTACCAACAATGCTTCCAGTTACTACTCAGTTAGCATCTCCTCCTCAATATGCCACTAAACTGCCTCAGAACAAATCTATTATTTCTAAATTCCTGTCAAAAATACATATTGATTGCTTTAAAAGTGTACAGATCACCTCTCACCCTTTATTCCCTCTTTTTTTACCTCTGAAAGTTTGCTCAAAATTTAATGTCCACATATCTTCCTAAAGAACTCCCCACCCCCACCCAGAGCTCGTAACAATCTGCATGCAGTGGTCGTCTCTACTTCTCCAGAATTTTTCTTTCTTTTCTGTTCTACTCTGCAGATGCTGAGACTGGAATCCAGATCTCTTAGTGCCCATTTTAGTGTATCTTTGCCTTTTCTCTCTTAGATGCCCCCAATTCTGGTCAATCATCAAATACCACTACATGTTCCTTGCTCTGTCAATCTTTTGAATTCGTTCTCTCCTCTTTGAATCTAGTGCTAACATTCTGGTCATGATGGTCAGTGCTTTGGGAGAAGAATCAGGAGATATCACTGAAATATTAAATACCTTCTTACCATTTAGAATCTCTTAAAAGTAATTTCAAATATCAAAGTTTCAAGTAATGAGTAACTAAATGTGCATATGCAACAGTATATTCTGGGAATAAGTGATAAATGATAATCAGCATAAATTTTTAGTAGTGAGCCAGCAAAAATAAATGAAATTTGTCTAGAATCTTCATGAGATAGCTTTTTTTTAGGTAATATATATAAAATAACATTCATATATATACTTAAAATGAAGTAATTTGTGAACGAAAATGGACTGAAACCAAAGTTTGTACTGCTCTTGTACTATTTGACCTGTTTCTTTAATACAAAGTTCAAAATACATAGCAAGTCAAACAGTGGCCCCCCAAAAAATATGTCCAGATCCTAACCTCTAGTACCTGTGAATATGCTTATTAATGGGGTCTTTGTAGACAGGATTAGTTAAGTTAAAAATCTCGGATGAGATCATCCTCTATATAGGGTGGGCCCTAAAGCCAATGACCAGCATCCTTATAAAAGAAAGGAGAGGAGATGTGACACACAGATGGACACAGGGAGAAAGCCATGAGAAAAGCATGAGACACATCATGTCTCATGATGTGAAGGGGAGGCACAGACTATAAGCCAAGGATTGCCAGCCACCACCAAAGCTAGGAAAGAAACATGAAATCGTCTCTCCTCAGACCTTCTAGAAGAAATACACCCTGCCAACGCATTGATTTTGGACTTCTGGCCACGAGGAGTATGAGAAAATAAATTTCTGTTGTTTAAGCCACTGAGTGTGTGGTATTTGTTATGGCAGTCCTGAGAAACACAATATAGGATTATATATATGCATTTATGCATTTTCATTTAAAGCCTTTCCACTTCCAAAAGTGGACTTTTTTGTACTACTATAATAAAAACCTCGTGTATATCTGCTCATATAGCTGAATAAAACTGCATACGGAAAGAAGTATGAAAATAAAAAAAAGTTTTTCAAAAGCCTGACTTGAAATAATTGCTGAGGTGCTAGAGTTAGGCAATTTCTATTCTTAGTTCGATCATTTTTTTTAGTCAGATGAGCTTGGCCAAGATATTTAACCTCTGAGCCAAATGACCTATCTCATCTGTATAACAAAAGATGATAGTATTCTTTTATTATGTAGTTGTTAGCAAGAAATGTAATTTATGATAAAAAATTTTGTACATTTCTAGGCATACAGTAAACTCTGATTTTATTCCACCATTTCCCAAAGGACTACCTTCTAAAGGCAACCCATCTTCTCTCTTGGCCTCCATGACCCTACATGATCCTGATACAAAAAGCAATTATGCAAATTTGTCCAGTTCTTTCTAGGTTAAGCAATATTGAGTGACACTTGCAAAAAGTCCTTGTATAATTAATACTCAACATGTGAACAGTATTTCAGAGGAGAGTCCACAGTGGAACACTGGAGCATTCATTTCCAGATCAAATCCTAATCCTACAAATGAAGCATTTATTCTTTTATTTATGTATTCCTTCTACAAATAAGGACACTTAAGTTCAGAGAAGCCAGTGAATTGCCTAAGTCATAGTGTTGAATTAGTCCAATATACAATGGTGGTTTTTTCAGCTTTTCATTATGAAAAAAACCAAACATGTATAAACTAAACAGAATAGTAAACCATCATATACCCATTACATGGCTAAAATATTTCTTTAGAAGATTTACTTTCAATTTCTCATAATGTCCTTAATGAGACAAATGACATCTCCAGCCATAATATATGACTTAAAATGTGCATCATGTTTTAAGAAAGTAGAGGGAAAAGTGACAATCAGAAAAGATATTCCATAATGAGAATCTTTCACCCAAAGCATTGTTTCTAAATTATAAAGACAAAGATATATCCCTAGGTGGTAACATTCAAGTTACCAGAAACATGTCACCAAAAATTTATCAACAAAGCATGAACTAAACAGGAAATCTCTGAAAATTCACTGGCAAAAGTGAAGCCTAATATGCGTAAGCCTAATGGTTATATCTGACAGAAAGACACTTTTGAGTCAAAAATCTACTTTTCAACTGATATTCAAAGTAAACTACTCAAAAGTGTCTATTGGTATCGCAGGAGGTAAGATGTTTACATAAGAAAAAATCGGGTGCCTCATTCTTTCCTCTGCATAACCATTAACAATTTCCATTAAAGTAAACAAGTGAAATTATTTCCAAGAATCAATCACCATTTTTACCTACAAACATGCCAGAAGAGGGACTTTCTTTGTTAGTAGTCCTCATGAAGAGCATTGCATCCAACTGACTTGTCAATAAAAAGAAAACAAATTCAGTTATAAGTATAAGAATAACTTCTAACAAACATAACTGGCAGGAGTTAGCAAAGATTCAGAACTTCAATACAGAGTGGAGAGATGGCCAGAGAGGCAGAAAATGGAAAGCCATTTTAGAGAAGTAGCTACATTTTTAACAACTCTTCCAAGACCAGCTTGGCATGCATGTAGAACAGATGGGGGTGGTGATAATTGTAAGCATATTTTCACCTTACTTTTGTACAGCAATTAAGAACCATTTAAAATTTAGAAGCCCTTTCTCAAATGTAGCACAGTAGACCTCATAAATGGCTAGCTACATGTTTTATTGAAAGAATAAGTATTGAACAGACACTATAAATGCATGTATGTTTAGGATTGTGGTCAATAAATACTTTTTTGAGCTTTAGTGATGAGGAGGCTCTTGGTGACAGAAAAGTTGTCCAGGGCAATGTAATCCTTATCAGTGATGATTCTGGGAGCCTGGAGAGATCTAAAGTCTGGTCAAAAAGGTAGTATTGGGGGGGATGCCTGGGTGGCTCAGTTGGTTAAGCATCTGCCTTCAGCTCAGGTCATGATCCCAGGATCCTGGGATCAGTTCCATGTAAGGCTCCTTGCTCAGCAGGGAGCCTGCCTCTCCAGCCCCCTGCCTGTGCGTTCTGTCTCTGACAAATAAATAAAATCTTTTAAAAAAAAATAAAATAAAGGTAGTATCTCTGTACTAGGATCCTGCTCTTGAAGTTAAGGAGGGACCAATAAGAGGTTTCTAGAAGAATATAATGGAACAATTAGTCCAACCTCCCACTGAGTGCATAGAATAAAATAGTAGGTATCTATAAATGGAGACAAGTTTACAGATACTAATTTTACAAATAAAAATATGGAAAACAGGGTTTTGAAATAAGTAGTGTTTATATCTCCAGGTCATTTCTGGCCACTAACTAGCCCAAGAATTTAGAGTTGGAATGAATCTCATTGATCTAATGCTTCTCAGACATAGGTAGTAAATCTCCCTGACCCTTACTTTCAAGTTCAGGGCATTGACAAAGCGTTCTGAACTGCAAACACCAGAATGTGCTCTAGTGAATTTAAATAAAAAGAAATGTCTAGGAGGATATTAGAGATCCACAGAAACTTCGCAATGGCCAGAGAACGAAGCTATGCAGTCAGAAACAGCACGAAAATAACAGCGCAGGGCTGGTTCAGTGTGCTCAACGCTGCCATCAGCACCAGGCACTCTTGCCGAAGCCCTTTGGCTAACCGGGATCTGGGCACCAGCTGCAATACTAGAAACTCTGCTGTGGCCGCCCCTAAAGATGAAATGTATCAGCCACCATCACTGCGAGAGTAGATTCCACAGTGCAGGTTTCTTGTCACTAGGTTCCAAATTGGAAGTCTTGCCAGGGTGGATCTGACAGAGCCTCTGCATGGGTCCTTGATGCAAAGGGATGGAGAAATGAGTTTCTGGCCTCTATTCTGAGACATTACTAACAAGAAAGGATTTTCCCAAATATATGAAAAGTGGCAAAGATGTTAGAAGGAAACATCAAAGATGTCAAAGGTATCAAAGAGTTGAGACATCATCATGGATTTCCCTGGAGCATCTATCTGTACACTGGCGTTTGAGAAAGTGTCTACCATTTATTCCAACGTCATGAACTAGACCTGCCAGCCTCTCCTCTCATCTCCTTCCACTCTTCCCACCAGCCACACTGGTCTTAGCAGTCTTCCAATATCAGAGCTTTTGCAGCTTTGGAATTTCTGGCCTGGAGCCTCCCTCTGCCTAGCACTCTCCACCCCCAAATTTGTTCATGGCTGGTTCCTGTTTTGCATTCAGTACTCAACTTAAATGTAACTTCCTGAGGAAAGACTTCTCAGACCACCCTCTCCGTGGATGGCCTCACACCTACTCCATCTTCCTCATCACCATGTCCTATTTGCTTCATGATCACCATTGGATTGTTTTACTTATTTATTTTCAACCTCAATCACCATAATGTAAGCTCTGTGGGACTGTGGATCTTTTAAGATTTTATTTATTTATTTGTTTGTTTGTTTGTTTATTTGTTTATTTGCTTGCTTGCTTGCTTGCTTACTTACTTACTTACTTGAGAGAGGAAGGGGGTGGGGGGAAGCAAGCAGGGGAAAGGAGATTGTGCTGAATGCCCAGCCGGACAACGGGTTCAGTCTCAAGACTCTGAGATCATATCCTGAACTGAAACCAAGAACTAGGCACTTGACTGAGCCACGCACATGCCCCAGGACTGTGGCTCTTGTCTATTATTTTTGCTGCTGTATCTTCAGTACTTACATTAGCCTTCCAAATCTTTGTTGCATAATGAATGAGTCCCTGATATAGTTTCATAGGTCTCCTTTATAAATGTGGAGACTGAAGAGAAGTTCAGTGATTTATACACAATCACACAGCAAATGAGTGATCAAAGGCCAAATCTTTGATTCCTAGCCTTACAATTTCCACCAGGAGAAAGGTGGGAGCTGCTCCTTAAAGAAAGGAGGCAGCAGGGAAGGGCAGAAAGAACACTGTCCTGAGTCCAAATCTGTTCTCCAAATCTAATACAGGCCTCCTAAGTTTTTCAGAGAATGAAATGTGACCACATACGTAATATGTTATTTCTGTAACACTTGACATATAGAGGCATTTAACAACTGAAAGCTATAAAAATTATAGTTCATTTATGAGTAATGATCCATGTCTGAGTTCACATTATCTTAATAATATGCTAAGAGAGATGTATCCTTAACATAGTCTAAATCAGAGTCCTCACGTATAAGATGAGAATGTTCATTCTTTCAAGCGACTAAAATGTATCAGCAATCTATTTGCCAGACACAAGTTATACACAGGTGGAAGTCTTTAAATTTCTTCCTAGCTATTAATGCTAAGAGTAATCCAATCTCTGATTGCTATCTCCAAATATTATTGTCACTGTAAACTAACAAAAATAGGCTATTGTTTCCATGTCTTTCATTTACTTCAAAGCATTCACTGAATCAAACATTACTGAAAAATAACTCTTGCCTTCAAGGTACTGTTTCATGGGAGAAACAAACAAAAAAGAAAATTAGCAAGAACACGAACACAAGATGCTATATGAATCCAGAAGAACGGTAACTAACCTAGACTGTAAATTAGAAAAGGCTTTTTAGAAGAAGTGATTCTGAGCAGAATCCTAGCTAAAGGATGGGAGGAATTCACCAGGAGTAGAAGAAAGGGTCAGATATGCCCAGCAGAGAAAACACCACCCTCAAAATCCCCAAAGAAATGAAGCACGGCACCTCTAAGAAACTGAAAAGTTAAGGTAGAGTAGGTTCTCAACAGTCCTAAGAACAGAGAATTTCAAAAAAGGGTCTATCCCCCATGCCCTTCAAGATCACTAATGCTACAAATGACTAGTTTCTCTTAATCACTTTGCTTTTCTCAAAAAAGAGAAAGAAACTATCCATAATTGTGGTATCTCCTTAGTCTTGCACTAATCTTTAGTTTTGGATTAGGGTTTATAATATTTAAAAAAATACATTCATATATACTCAAGAGTATATTTTCATCAAAGCTCAGTTTGATGTTTCTTTTTTTTTTTTAATTTTCACTTTATTAGCAACTTTTCTTAAAGGTATTGTCCTTTATGGCCTGGAATGCCTTCAAGTCACCTTCCTTTGGCAATTTCCACTTAATTCCTGTAAGCAGCATTTTTCATTTCCTCCCATAAAGTGACAGCACTTTCTACATTACTTCCATTATAGCTCTTAGCAAATTGCCTTTTAATAAGTTTCTTGCAAAACTGAGCTTCTGGAGGGAAGGTTTTGATCTCTGTATCCCAAACATGATCTTTTTTTTTTTCTAATAAACATTTTTAATTTTAGAAGAGCTTTAACTCTATAGAAGAGTTGCAAAGGCAGTACAGATAGTTCCCTGGGGATCTTTTTAAAATTCAGATTCCGTACAGTAGGTCGGGGAAAATCCTGATATTCTGGATTTCTAACAAGCTTCCACCTCATGAAAATGCAGCTGGTGCAGGGATCAAGATTTGATAAGGGATGCGTGTCAGACAAATTAGGACAAAGATTCTCAATCCTGGTTTCAAATGGGAATCACTTGGGAAAGGTTTTTTTTTTTAAATGCCAATGCCAGAGCCCACCCCAGGGGGCGTATTCTAATCTAATTCATCTGCATAAACCCGGGAATCTGTATTTCAAAAAAAGCTTTCCAGTTAATTCCAAGATGCAGCCAGAGTGGAAAACCACTTGCCCCCCCAGACAGTGTCTGTCACACACTCCTATCCTAGGAGGCTCTCCATTTTCTTCTCTGTAAAACAGAAATAATTACGAGTATTTGATTTGGGGCAAAATGAAACAGTGAGAGTCAGCATCAAATTTAGCGCTTACTAAATTCTAGATGCTTAAAAAGATTAGTTACAATTCCAACTGGCAAAAGGACATGTAAATCCACATTTCTCATCAGTAAACCTAAGAGAACATTCTTCCTAAACTGTCTTCCGAGGGTTAGACTACTCTCAGATCCCCAGCTGTCTGAAGAACATTTAAAAGGGCAAGAGTTCACAGCGTTAGGGTGGAATCACTATAGAAATCCGCTAGTCTTGGGGGAATGTGGTCTAAGTGTGCTTTGATTAATTCAGCAGACACCACAGCTGAGCCTGGAGAACAGCGAGTCCTTGCCTGTGTGGGACAGAAACATCTTTGTATGGGGAGAGTCCGCAGGGTGACTAGTTGGGTCTAAGCTGCTGATTCCAGGACAATGAGTGGTCATTCCAAACTGCAGCTGGTCTTAAGGAGAGATCTCAGAAAATCATCTGGTTTCAAACTGCTGTTCATAGGCTAGAGGGCCAAGCGCCTAAGAGAATTCAGAGTAATAGTATGGTCATATAAACCCAACCCAGAGGACACTAGTAGCTGTAAACTGCATGTCATGTACACTGGCTTCTAACATACAACCTTCTCCACTCTTAAGGAGTACAAAAGTAACTCTACTTTTAACAGAAGGTCAAAGAGGCATCTCTTCTTTATGTTTCTCAACCAATTGTTTTTACTGGACTAAACTAAGGTCAGTAGGTTCCTGGGATGATCAGAAAAGAATCTGTAGATAGAGTTTACAGATTAAGAGATGCCATGATTTCTATTACCTTTGAGCTAGACAAAAAAATTACAAAGAGAATTAATCCTGGCTTGACCTAAACCAGTTGCTAATTATTTAGTAACTGATAAGCATTGTTGCCCCAAATATTGTCACCTGCTTGAAGAGCTAGACTACTATTGACTATCATGATTTAAATTACATGATACTTCCATGGCTGTTATCTCTATTATCTTATCTCAAAACCTCTGAATATTACACTTTAAGAAATAAGGAGCAGGCATTTATACAGACACATATAAATGTGAAAGGATACTCATCAACTCGTAGTAAATAGACTTTTACATTTTACTTCCATTTCCATACCTTAGTGTTTTTTATAAAAACATATGTTACTTTTAGAAATACATGATGAATCGACTTTAAAGATATAGGGCATCTGCCAGCAATCTGTTTCTTAGCCTAGGTACAAAAAATGACTTTTGCAAATCAACAGAGAAGATACATTGCATTAGCAGCTACCACTAACACACGGGAAAATCATTTAAGCTCATTTAGAGTCTATTCCTTTATGTAAAATTATCTAAATCAAATTTTGAATTACTGATTGTCCCACAGAGATCACAGGCATATCCTGCTCTTGTGTGGTAAATATGCATGGATTCTAGCCATCCAAATACAACAGCTGACTAGACATCGCCATTTAAATTTAAATTATCTGCTATCACTGAATAGCCAACATTTCATGAAACTCATCCTTGCTCTCTGACATCCCTCCCCTTCCTAAATGGTTCATTCTTGGCATGACTTTCTGATTTTTCTGTAGGTATTATATCCCTCACAGTTATCTCTAGATATACATAGACAAAGGGGGAAGTAGCATCCAAATGAAAAATTATGAAACCATATATACTAAAGACTTTCCAGGGCATAGCAATCTTCTGAGACCTAGAAATGTTGAAATTAAATATAGAGATGGGCACATGGAAAACAAGTGTCCAGATGGTGGATTCAGATATTTTATTGTCTTCTATATACGCCATGTGCTTTTTGCTCCTTCTATACTGTGGGAGAGCAGTAATAGTCAAAATTGAAAACAACCTTTAGAAGCCTCTCCTCAGCTGTCCTGACTGCCACTCCTTTGAGGTGTTTTCAGTAAACTTCTATCTCCTTTTAAAAAAAAAGAAGAAGGAAATTCAAAAAATAACCTTTAGGACTGATATCCTCCAATCTTCTGCCCCGCAAAAATGGTGCTGGAATTCAATCCACCCAGCAACCTTCTATGAAATACTAGGAGCCATGCCAGACTCCTCCCTCTCAGTTATCCCCCCTACTCAGTCAGTCAGGATGTCCTGGTAATTCCAACCCCTTAACAATTTTTGTCTCTAACACTGTTTCTTGGTACCAGAATAGCTTTCAACTGGTCTCACCACCTCCAGCTACCCCCTCCAATCTATCTGCCACACTGTTACCACCAGAATAAAGCTAATCAAGTTACTTGCCTAAATTCCCAAATTCCTTAAAATGGCACATAAGATGCTGCAAGACTAGACTGCTCACTGTCCAAATTTACCTCTTGCAATCCTCTCAGGGGCAGCCAGTCCTCTAGCCATATCAAACTAGTTCCCCATTATAAAACACTAGCTCACATTGCTATGGCTTTGCATATGCTTCTCAAGGGAAAATCTCTAACCCCCTCAACTCCATCTGCTTAGATAAGATTGTTCCTCACTTTTCAAGACTCCCTTCATTCAACAACTCTTAAGTGAAGCCAGCTCTCTCCACTTCCCAAAGAGAGGGAGTTATTTTATATGCAACTTTTGTTTCCTCTGCTATAGTAGGAATTTGGTGCAAATGTTTTGCTTTATAGCCTTGGTGAGAACCTAGAACACAAATGCTAGTTGAAAGAACAAATGGATGACAGATAAAATTTGGACTGAATAATGAATGATATGACTACCAATGCTGATCACCATCCTCCCTTTAGAGATTAGAAGAGTCAGTATGTTTTACAAAGGACCTTTACTCTAACATGCCCTGAAAGAACCAGGAGCAATAAGAACATTGACAGGCTAGGAAGGCCTCTTTCATACTTGCAAGTCATCATGTTCTATAAAAATCACCTTGATGATAACAAGTGGGGGTGATAATTACTCATTAAAATTTACTATTTTGGGGAGGTGCCTGGGTGGCACTCCTGCACTCACTCACTCAAATAAATAAATAAAACCTTTATTTATTTGAGAGAGAGCAAGAACACAAGCAGGAAAAGGGGCAGAGAAAGAGAGGGAGAGAGAAATCTCAAGCAGAATTTGTGGGGAGTGCAGAGCCCAACTCTGGACTCAATCTCATGACCATGACATCACAAACTGAGCCGAAACCAAGAGTTGGATGCTTAGCCAACTGTGCCACCCAGGTGCCCCTAAAATTTGCTATTTTCAATGATAAAAGTACTATATAGTCACTGTGAAAATATCAGACTATAAAGAGAAGTAAAAGTATAAATTGGTCACAATCTCAACGAGCACAAATAATCAACTATTGATACCATTTTCAGGATATCCTCCTAAATTGATTTTTTTTTTTAAGATTTATTCATTCACTTTGGGGGGAGGGAGTGGGAGGAGGAACAGAGGGAGAGAGAGAATTCTGAAGCAGATATCCAGCATGGGCTCAATCCTAGGATCCTGAGATCATGACCTGAGCCAAAATCAAAAGTCTGATTAACCAACTAACCAACTAAGCCACCCAGGTGCCTCCAACTGATTTTTTTTCATACCAAGATTATATTGCATGCAAAAAGAGAATATTATACAGATTATTTTATAACTGAATTTACCATTTCATAATATTCTTTGTTAAATTATAATAATAATCTAGAATTATAATCACATGAAATGATTATTAAAAAGGTAGATCGCTGGGGTTCATCTCTTTATCTGTTGAAACAAGAAACAATCTTTCTACAGAGAATCCTGGAATATTCATCTTAACCCTCTAAGTGATCCTTATGTACAGTAAACCTTGAGAGTCACTAACCACAGATAGTGTTTTCAAATCACTATGGTAAAATGACAGAAAAATGAAGGTTTCAAAGGCATTTATTTTGGCAGCACATAAGAAAGTATACAAGCTGCTACAAAATGGAATGGATTACCATCCAAGTTGATGGGCCCATGGCACTCTGTAAATAGATTTTGAATAACTAGCCTCAGGGATGTGGTGGTCATTCTGTATCAGGAAAGAGGTTGAAAGAGATAATTTCTAAGTTCTGTCTCAACTGTAAGATCCTAAGACTGTAATTAAAGAATGTTAAGGCTAAATTATACTTCAGAGGCAAAAAAAAAATAGTTACCTGGGAAGACAGTTATGGAACTGGCTGGGTATGTTGTTTGGGCAGTGGTTTAGAGGTAAGACAGCTTTCAAAGCTGACAAAAATTTTGCACATAATTATTTGAATTTTATTTTTTTTCTAGAAAAGATGTTTTTTAAAGACTTTTAAACTGCTGCTCCTGTGGCTCAAAAATGTCTTCCTTGGGAACACCAACACAGAGCAAGTAAAAGCTAAAGGCCCTGGTTGAAAAAATGAAGGACTGAGGTACCTGGCTGGCTCAGTCGGTAGAGCATGTGACTCTTGATCATGGGGTCATGAGTTCAAGTCCCATATTGGAGACTACATTAAAATAGTAATAATAATAAAATCTTTTTTAAAAAAGAACAAGAAACAGTGAAGGATCCAGGCATTTTTGGTATACCTGGCCCATTGTTACCAGTCTGGACGGGGTTTCAACAACTACTGTAATTCAAATAATCTAATTTGATCTTCTCATTTTCAACCAAAAAAACCTACAGAAGTTAAATCTATAGAAGTTAAACCTAGAGAGTAGTAAGTATTATAAATTGACATGGCTAGTTGGTGACATAATGACTACCCTGAAAACCACTTCACTAACTCCTGCTCTAGTGTTTTGGATATCAAATATTTCTTTACTACTACAAATGCCTTGTATTCAAAATCCTAAAATGTTAGAAATAAACCACAGAGGGCCAAGTGTTTGAAATTTTTACATACAGAGATGCCATATTGTAAACAAATGGCCTAAAATCATTGCATTTTAAAAGTAGACTGACATTTCAAGGATAGCTGCAATAATGTTCCTTATGTTCTCTCTTCAGAGTTATAATTTAATTCCCTGCTTGGCAGGAAAATCAGTGATTACTCTCACTTTCTGACATTTAAAAAAAAAATGACTTCCAAAAAGACAAATAATATTTTCAAACACAGTCTTTGTGTTATACACACTTATATGTCTACCTATGAGTTTACATACACACATCAGTATTTTAGTGGTTATGCACATCTATAGGTGCTTATGTTGTATCTTTGTTAATTATAGAATATATATATATTCTTTATTTTTTATAAAATATCATTTCTAATCTTAATGATATTGCTTTTACAGATGAACATATGGGATGGGGGGAAAAAGAGAAAAGGAAACAAACCATGAGAGATTCTTTAAAAAAAAAAAAAAGATTCTTAAAGACAGAACAAATGGAGGGGTGTGGTGGCAGGTGGGTGGGCATTTCATGAGATAGACAGAGGATGGGCATTAAGGAGGGCACTTGATATGATGAGCAGCAGGTGTTGTATGTAAGTGATTAATCACTAAATTCTGCTCCTGAAACCAATATTGCACTGTATGTTAACTAAACAGTATTTAAATAAAAATAAGAAAGAAAAAAAATATAATTTGTTTTTAAAGGTTCATTAAGCTGACCCAAGCACTATATTTACAATGAAAACTGTATTCACAAATACCCAACTAAGGAATTTGAGAATCAACAGCCCAGGTAATTTCAGTCTCAACTTTAAATACTACCTATATGTCAATGGCTCCTAAGTTTGTATTTCTAGCCTGGACATTTCTTATGAACTGCCCACTCAGTATGTCTACTTTGGTGCATCTCCAACTTAACAAATCCAAAATCAAATTCCTAATTTTCCTCTCTAAACTCTTCCTCTAATGGGCATCCTCATATCAGAAATGATAGACCCATATAAATAATTTTTAAAAAAAGGGTGGGAGGGCACCTGGCTGGCTCAGTCAGTAGAGCATGCAACTCTTGATCTTAGGGTTGTGAGTTCAAGCCCCACCTTGGATGTAGAGATTACTTTAAAAAATAAATTAAAATTTAGGGAAAAAAATTTAAAAAAAAAAAATGATATGACGGGTCCATCCATCCAGTTGCTAAACTTTGGCATGATTATGAACTGCTCTTTTAACATCCTACACCAATTCCTATCCTTGTATTCCAAAACACATCCAGAATCCTGGCATTTTTCACTACCTTTGCCACTACCATCACCATTGCCTTTCTCAGTAGTCTCCTATCTGTCCTTACTGCACCTATATTTGCCCCCGTACAGTCTATTTTCCAAATAGAAGCCAGAGTGACACACTATAAGCCTTTCATCACCTCCAATGACTTCCAATCTCACAATGAAAATAGGCCCCATAAAGTACTCTGTGGTCTTCCCACCTCATTCTACTAACCCTCTGACTTAATTTCCTACTATTCTCCCACTTGCTTACTTCATTCCTACCACCCAGTCTACTCTGCTGTCCATTTAACATTCCGAGAAAAGAGTTTTTCTATGCAGAAGGTTCTTTCTATATACATCTCCATGGCATTTTCCTCATGTCCTTCATATGTCACAAAAATGTCAAAGCATCATAGAGTTTCTTTTTTTTTTTTTTAAGATTTTATTTATTAATTTGACAGAGAGAGAGAGATCACAAGTAGGCAGAGAGGCAGGCAGAGAGAGAGGGGAAGCAGGCTCCCTGAGCAGAGAGCCCAATGCGGGGCTCAATCCCAGGACCCTGAGATCATGACCTGAGCTGAAAGCAGAGGCTTTAACCCACTGAGCCACCCAG
>CM053605.1:38663148-38705538 GCA_028646535.1 Procyon lotor
AAAAAAAAAAAAAAGAGCTAAAAGAATAAACAAGCTGAACTCACACTTTTCCCTCCCTAAGCATTCTTTCCAGGGGGCCTATTAATGTAGTCTATATTGATTTGTCTCCCAGGGCAGAGAGCAAGATGGAGATGGGTAGGAAACAGACCTGGAGGAAACACCAACCTACCACTTAATTCCACTTCTCTCCTGCACTCAAATATTTGTTGAATGGATTAATATGATGCAATGGGGACTGAGCAGTGGCTATAAACATGCTATACAAACTACATTTCCTTAAAACAAAACAAAACAAAAAACTCCTCTGGTTTTAAGTCAGAAGGAATCAGGAGACACTAAGGTCATCGCAAAGCAGAGACTAAGGAGGCTTTCATGAATTTGATATGGTGAGTAAATTGTAAGGCATCTTGCAGGCCTCTGTTTCTGCCTTATGGAACTGAAGGTTATTCATCATACTCACCAAGATAGAGAAAGGTAAAGAGAAAAAGGGTAAGATCATAAGTGGGCACTACACTGACGGTTCCCTCTCCTGACATCCTAATGCCTTACAGCTGATTTATGATGAGCTGAATCATGATGCTTGATGTATATCACAGATGTTTCTAATAAAAGAAACAATGGAACAAGAAGTCATACATATGCTATATTCTGAAAGGTAAGAGAGTGTTAAATGTTTAACTATCCATCCTACATACTGGTATCCACCATGAATAAATAAAGGAAGGCTTTTCATGAGACAGTTCATCCCTTTGGCAGGGGTTCATTAAAGAAAAGCTCTTTGAGGAACAAACATTAGTAGAACCTCTGACTCCCTGTTTTTCTGAATTATTTGTGACATCTGGGCACTTGTGTGCAACAATAAGAAAAGCATTACTTTTTTTGTTAGAGTTTTCCAAACTCCCCAAAGATAGTACAATTAGAGGGTAAGATAAACCAATGGGAGAGAGCAACATCCTTCTTACATCTAAAAACTGAAGAATTCATGTTGGTGGAGAATTTATTAACAAGTTACACATTTGGTGATTCTCGAAGCACCTCCCAGGCCACCCCCAAAGAAAAGGAAAGAAAAACAATCAGGGTAACATATCATTAGGAGAAACAGAGGGAAAAATACAAGAAGATATCCTTAAAAAAGATCTTTCATACCTGCTCCCTGTTTCATTAAGAGAAGAATCTCATTCACTGATGACTCGTATCTGTCTTCATTTTCCTGAAAGGAAAGATGGTGCTAAACAAGGTTGATAGAAGATAGAAATAGACTGGGTTGCTATGGTTTCTGAAATGTACTCTAATCCTAACCCTAGAAACATAATCTTATATACTCACGTATCACTCTCACAATCTATTTTCATCCTATAATATCCCTTTTTCCCTGAAAGGAAATCAGTTATGTTACCATAATTGATCTGTACTTTAAGAAGTTATAAAAATAATTTCTGAAAAGGATCCTTGGGTTCCTCGGGAAAACCTGTTTGCTATTGGGCCCCCATTCCATATGCTGCCCATTCAGGGGCAGATTCAAGTATTATAAACTTTGAAGCTTATACAATGAGGGCAGGGGAACCCTTTAAGAAAATAAAGTTTCAAGGGCATCAGGGTGGCTCAGTCGGTTAAGCATCTGACTCTTGATTTCGGCTCAAGTGATGATCTCAAGGTTGTGGGATCAAGCCTGGGGCTCCTTGCTAAGTGTCGAGCTGCCTTGAGATTCTCTCTCTCTCTCTCAATAAATAAGTAAATAGATACATAAATAAATAAATTTCAAAATACTGCAAATAAATAATTGGACAGTTATCACAAAAATGACAAAATCCAGAGCAGTTGCCTATGTTTTCAAATAATTACTAGATATGCTTTGGCCTACCTACTTTTTTTGTACACTTTTTATACTTAACTTTGTTTTGCTTTGACTCAGACATTTTGTTTGCCTCTTCATATTTCACAGATCTTATCATATTTTCCAAGGAGAGACTAGAAAGATAATTCAATCTTTCCTCTACTAGGGTCAACCAAAGTTTTGTCGCTGTTTCTTCCCTACCCACATTTTCTGTGTCAGGTGTTCTAGCACACATGCATATCACAAAGTGACCTCTGGCCATGTACTTTCATTCACCACACTGGGTACATAGACTCAGTTAGCAGTGGGAAGATTCCCGGAAGACATTCCTTTACCAGGACAGTAGAAATAACTTAATTATACGCTGAGGAACTTCGAACTATGTATGACTATATGAAATGGCCAGTGTTCAATCATCTTCCACCTCCAAAAATGACAATTTCATATGGATCACGCAAATATATTCCACTATGTCCAAAATAAATGTACCTCCAGCTCAGCATCCTGTTAGCCAGATTCCAAAATTGCCAGTAGCCCCTCTAACACATTTTGCACAAGGGAAAAATATGACAGAGGGGTAGGAGAGTGCAAAAAGACCCCAATCTTAGCCGGTTAATTTAAATCAACTGCAAATTTCACATGCGGCCATGTGAATAAGGCCCAGGATTTTGGACAGAACCTGAGGAAAAAAGGGAGCCCTGAATCCTAAGGTCCATTAACTTCACAGTAAATCACCTCTGCAGTCCCAATTCTATCCCTGAAAGTTCTGTCATCTGAGCAGTCCCAGGGAAACCCACAAGGCACATCAGAAAAGCAAACATACTTCTCTTTTCTCTCAAAGAACTAGTTCCCACATGTCACATAGAAAGGATTCCCCATTCATAGGCACAAGCAGAGCAGGCCTTCTATGTCCATTACTGGATTCAAATAATCCTGTCCAAAATGATAAAAATTTTTGTGAAACAAAGAGTCCTTTTTTGGCACAGGACTCTCATCTCCCTATCATGATTCCCTGGGGCATTCATCAAATGCATGTTCTGTATACCAGGCATCTTGCCCTCGTGTGAGCACTTGTAAAACATACCACTCTGATAAAAACGGTCTCGATGTAAAATGTAAACTTGTGGTTATCTGGAATCTGACACCAGGCTATTTGCTCACTGGCCTTTTGGTGAAATAGCTCTCAGGCCATATGTTTTTCAAATCTGATACAAATGCCACACAGAGAGCAAAGTTCAGTCCAAGCCCTCAACTCACTTTAACAAGAATCATTGTGTGTGCGCATGTGTGCATGCGTATGCGCGCGCGTGCATGTGTGTGTGTGTGTGTATGTATGTGAAGTCTCTCCACCACAGGCTGAATGCCTTGTACAGGCAGAGTCCACTGAGACGGCAGCGAGGCACAGTCCAGGGAGCTGAGCTGAATCTACACACCAGCCTCCCTCTGTTGCAGAGCTTCAAGGAACAGTGTCGTCAGCACGAAGCACAGCATCAACCGTCATAATTAAAGCGCTGCTTGGGACGTTAAAGCCAATGATGGAACCATGCCAGGTCATTAACATCTGGCTTCTCTGCAATAACTGAGAACACAGATACATAAAACTAGGTCAAGTGTCACTCCATTTATATTTCAGAAGACAGCACATATAATCAATATCATCTATAGGTCTAGATCAGGCAGATTCTCAGCTACGCCACTAGCTGAGACACCGGCATTGATGAGTAATGAATGAGTACTAATCACTGGCAATGATGAGTAATGAAATGGTCATTTATTGAGGGGCTACTATGTGCCAGAATCTGTGTGGGCTGCTACAGACATGGTGCCTTACTTCTCCCATTTCCCTAAGAAGAAGAGAGGTATTATTATCTAAAGGGCAAAGTATTTCAACTCTCTAAGCTTCATTTTTTCTATTCTGTAAAACAATGATAACTTCACTTACTTTGTAAGATTTTAGTAAAAATTAAAGATAATATAGGTAAAGTACTGAGGATTCAATAGTAGATGTATAACACATCTGTTATTAAAGTATTAGTAAACTCCTATAGTTTTTACAGATTACACACACACACACACACACACACACTAAAATATTAGCTCTAGACTCAAGATGTATAACATAAAGTACAGAAAATTTCAAGCATCCCATCAGGTGATCTAGGACACCATCTTGCTGATTCCACAGATTTAAGGCATAAGCTAACAAAAACAAAACAGAGCAGCTGTGTGGGACACATCATCATTTAAATTGGTCAGCATGTATTAAAAGCCTACTCTAGTACAGTAAAAAACTGCAGAGAAAGTATTCACACAATCCTTCTGGAACTGCATTTTAAGGATACAGAAGACATACAGGCATTACATTGTTCTGTTATTTGGAGCAATGTATACAAGAATAATAATGAAATGAGTGGCAAAACAAAGCATTAGTCTAAATACTCAAAAATCAAGGATCTTTGAAGAGTAAGAGCTGAGAAATATCTGTACTCAGTATATAATTTTTAGACTAAAGTCTACCTTTAAAATGAAAGTAATGACCACATGCTAAGTGACAAGGTCCACTAGTTGTTCTACTCCAAACAGTGGATATTATCCCTATGGAGGGTTATTACCATCCTCTCCAGGTACCACCCCTCCCTTTATCCCCTGCTCTGTGACTATTAGCCAAAATACCTCACAGGTAGGTAGGAGAGAAAGCACATACTGGCTCCATTATTCTGCAAATTTCCCTAGTGGCCCATAAAAAAATGTTAGCAAGAATAAAAATTACCAGTAATAGAAAAGCAAATTTATCAGAATGCTCTGTTTGATTATCACCACATAAATCAGACTAAAAATGTTTTACTGAAATCATGAACATGGATATTTAAAAATGAAGGAGATAAAAAAATTTACTGAGAATAAAAAATCCTCACCCTCAAATGGTTGAGAAAAATTATATATGTGTGTATATACTACACAAATATATTACATATATACACATGCACACAAAAACACTAAGAGAGAATGAAGGAAAACATAAATGAGATAAGATATTAACAATAGGTTAGCATAGGTAAAAGAAATCCCTTCAACTATTCTTGCTAATTTATTCTAGCTTTGAAATTATTTCCAAATAAAGAATTATAAAAAGAAAGCTAGCAAATAAATATTTCACCATAAAATAAAATGAAAGTGAAATTTCAAACTACTTATTTCTTCCTCTTAAAATTCAAGAAAGACTACTCTAATAATAACATTACCATTATCTAAAGGAGCACTCAAAAACTTACGAGAGTTACAGTCAATGATGAATATATTAGTTTAGCACAGAAAAATCATGGGATTTTTTTTCTGACATAATTCTAAGTACAAATATGAATCTCTGACAGAAACAATAAAGAAAATAATCAAACTTAAAATAATTACATTTGACCAGCTATGAGAATGTACAAGGCATGAAGTAACAACAGCCATACTTAAATATTTAGTTTTCCTTATAATATTTCAGCATACTCAAAGCTACCAGTCTGAACGATAATCAGGAATTATACCATATTCTCTAAGAGTCTACCAACTATAGTCATGGCCTCACATATTTCTGGCAAATGTGGGTGCCCCAGAATCTCCCGAGGTGGGAATATCAACACAATTTGGTATGATCTACTTTAAAGATATGCGTGCAGATGTTACTACACTAAGTTTTAGAAAATATGTATTAATAATAAAAGTTTCAGTATGCAATAGCTTTATTTAGCACCAACACACTTGCCATTGATTTCAGATTAGAAATGAGACAAAGTTTCTAAAAGAAATCAATTTTTGAATTGGTTAAGTAATTAGCCTGAGGTACAAACTTAAAAGATCCTAAGTTGCTATGTTCGGTGTCTTAAAAGTTCTAATAAAAATAAATAGGCATCTAAGGAGGGAGGAAAAAGCCCTCATGTATCATTTAAAAGGAGGTTCTTTTGAATATTATTCTTCTTGAAGAGACAAGCATTGAAAAGTTTGTTGGTACTTTGTATGTTCACTAAGCAATTATTGTTACAGGTTTAACTTCAGAATATTCCCTGGAAAATGACTCGAGGGCATCAGAACCTCTTCAACAAATTTAAGTAATAGCACTAACATTCAGTCATTTACTCATTTAGTCCTGTGTAAATTAAAAAAAAAGGGCTCAGAGTAATCATAGAGACCTCTGTGCATCAGCAGCATGAGGGTTTAGACTTATTTCTTTTTAAAGATTTTATTTATTTGAGAGAGACAGAGATAGCGAGAGAGAGCATGAGTGGGGAGGAAAGAAGCAAGCTCCCTGCTGAGCAGGGAGCTGGACTCAAGGCTCAATCCCAGGACCCTGGGATCATGACCTGAGCAGAAGGCAGATGTTTAACCGAATGAGCCACCCAGGTACCTGAGGGTTCAGACTTGTTTAGAGATTAGGATGTCTTATAATTAAATCCTTTTTCCAATTTTTGTCATTAGCCCTTTAGACTAAGTTTAAGACAAATATACCAAATTTTACTATGCTATATATGTTGTAATAACACGGTTCCATTGAAGATATGATCTATTATTATATTCAAGATCCTAACCTTATAACTTAATTATTAGATTATTATCAAATTAGTAAATCACTTGATATCTATTGTCAAACATGCAGGGTTTTTTCCAGGGTGGTAACTTGCGGCACAGAAGGTAAACCATAGAAGGATAAGAGACTGGGATATCTTATCATCTCCAGATGTCATTGCATAGCAAATTCCCCCTTATAACAACTGGAAACTGGTATTAGGAATCTTAAGTGACCACAGAGGATACGAAAAGTCAGTGGGGTGAATTGCATTTAATGGGTACATACAGATTTGAAAACAATAGGAAAGCAATGCCAATAAAAGAAAAACCTCTCTTTTCCTACTTGTGTCTGAGTGCACGCGCGCGCGCGCACACACACACACACACACACACACACACACACACACACACAAGCAATCTCCAAATGTCACCTCAATGGTGCACTTTCTTTCTTTTTTTTTTTTAAGATTTTATTTTATTTGTTTGACAGAGAGAGAGAAATCACAAGTAGGCAGAGAGGCAGGTTGGTGGGGGGAGCAGGCTCCCTGCTGAGCAGAGAGCCCCATGCGGGGCTCAATCCCAGGACCCTGAGATCACGATCTGAGCCAAAGGCAGAGGCTTTAACCCACTGAGCCACCCAGGCGCCCCTACATGGTGTATTTTCATTTGATTCCCACACACAACTCCTTAACTGTGCACTTTACTGGAGAAGGAAAGTATTTCTCTGTGGGTGGCAAAACCATTGAGATTCTTCAGGATATTGTTTGAATCAATATTAAAATAACATTTCCTCATAAATAAGTGGTTCTTCATGCTTCAAACATCTATTGCCAAATTGCAACTTTGTGTGCAATGAACGGAGTCCCTGGAATGTAGAAGAATAATACCCCAACGCGGTCCCCACTCATGGCAGTTACACAGGGAACAGATCAGTGTCTGACTCTAAAATTCATGCTCTTCCAAAAAATAAAAAGTAAAATAAAATAAAATTCATGCCTTTCCTCTACAATGAGATTGCATCTCGCTATTAAAATGAAGAAGAAGGAACGAAGTAGTATGATGGCAATTCACAGAGAAGACAAATATCACATCTTGTTTGTGTAGGGAATCCAAAAAGTCTAAGGCGAGAGGTAAAATGTGAGCTGAACCTCGAAAGGAGTATAGATATTAACAGACAAGTGAATATATTCTGGTTTTCAGAAACAGTAAGTGAACAAGAAGAGAAGACAACAAAAGCAAAGGGTGAAATCTCGTAAGCATTCAGTGATTGTCCAGTCAGTGTTGAATACAAGAGCTATCAGGAATGTCCGAGGCCTGAGGCAGATGGTGGTGGGAACAGAAAGGAGAGATAAAAAGGTCTTTGCAAAGAGGGAGATTCTGAAGGCTTTGGACCAGGAAGAAATTAAGATCAGAACTGCAATGAACTAGAATGAGGAAATACCAAAGGCTAAGAGAAAAGTTAAGGAGTTTCAAACAGTGCATCAAGAGGTAGGGAAGGCCAGAATTAGGGTCAGAAAGGGAACAGGAATGGAAATTGGCAGGCTCTAATGTATCTCTCAGCCATAAAGTCTACATTTTAAACAAATGTGACCTTTACTACAAAGAGCTAAGTGAGGATGGCATAAGAAACTTTAGTCAATATACATTTCCAAAATAAACCTCCATGAAACAGCTGAAATAACAAAGGTGGGGGAAGATCTGCAGTGTTGTGAGGAACTGAAATAGTGAAATAGTCTGGTAAAAGAGTAGCTACAAATTTGGAGTATAATAATTCACCGTGAGTGTTATAGCCAGCCACACATTATAAACTGTCTTTAATGTTATTCCTGTGGAAATGCAGAATTACACAAGCTGGAATCAAGTTCAACTCTCTCCTTTACTCTAAGGTCTTACTAAAGTTTATGTCACATAAATAGAACACTGAAGCCATATTGTTACTTCTTTTATAATTCCACCTAGCAGCCAACATCAACCACTTTCCGTACTCCCCAAAGAACACTTCTAAGACATAAATGTATTAAACTCAATTATATTCTATAATGGCTAGTATTTTATGGAGATCGCTATGTGAAATAAATAAATAAATAATGAAGCAGATGGAGCGCCTGGGTGGCTCAGTGGGTTAAAGCCTCTGCCTTTGGCTCAGGTCATGATCTCGGGGTCCTGGGATCGAGCCCCGCATCAGGCTCTCTGCTCAGCAGGGAGCCTGCTTCCCCCTCTCTCTGCCAAATAAATAAATAAATAAATAAATAAATAAATAAATAAATAAATAAATAAATAAAATCTTTACATAAATAAATAAATGAGCAGAAGAAATTTTGGTCATGTTCTGGAAAATTCCTACATATAATCTGAAGAGTCTGCAAATCAAAGGGTAAGTTTTATAATTCACAAATTATTTCCCTCAAATCAGTGTTTCCCAAAATGTGGTAGGTGATATAATAGATGACTTTAAGTAATTCCTGATTCACCTTTTCTGTAACCCTTTTTGTCTTACTATTTATTTTAATATACATTGAAAAACTACAGACCGCAACAGGATACTTCCCTTTTAAATACATTTAAGTTTTTTTAAAAAAAAGGTTTATTTGAATAAAAATATTAAAGGCTGCACAAATGATACTCAAATATTTCCAGTGATACAATAAAGACAAACATAAAAAACTGTTTTAGTAGGACACTGCACAGATTTTAATATCCAAAAAACACAGTGACATATTTTTATTAGAATTATTACTTTTTAATAATTTTCCTTGATCTCAAGTTTATGGAGAATCAAGTCTATTACTTTAGTGAGAATTAGTATTATATACAATGCTGATATCTAAAATGTGATTTATGTTAGCTTGAAAATAAAGAAAATACATCATCTTTCTGTTGGATCTGCCATTTTCAAATCTTTAAAACTGGATTAGGAAAAACAGAAATTGAAAAAGCAGAATCAGAAATTATAGATTTCTATAAAAGATGTACTGAAAACAGCAAAATAAATTGATATATTACAATTAATATAATGCTTGGATTTCACATTCAAATTTTAACTTCAAAAAAAGTACTATTTTTGTGAACGAAGTGAGTTAAACACATGTTGGGAAAAGCGGGAAATAAATAATTCTTTTAAAATAGCCAAATTTGTTTTAAAATCAACAGGAAATTAATTAAGCAATAATATATACCAAGGGAGAAATAAGATTATTAGGTCTAAAGATACAGGAAACACTGTTTGAAGTAGCCTAAATTTCACTGTGAAGGTCAGTTTTTTTGTTCTTGGCCCATTTTGGGGAGAGGTACCAAAATGTTAAGTTTCAAAGATAAATGTGTCAGAAAACAATCCTAGATATTACATAGAATAGGATTTTTATTATTAAAACACTTTTTATAAAAAATTTTTTTATAATCTTTGCATTCGATTATAAAATGCTTTGCAAATTTTAGATAAGCTTTGCAAATTTTAGATAAAGTGTTAAAATCTTTGTTATTTCCATTTAAACTGAATATTATGCTCACATATTTGAAGATAAATGTTGAGGGGTTTTATATGAGAAAAATCTGTATGTATCTAGATCTAATGATGCAGCATCTACTCTGGGAAGTGGTTTTGTTTAATATCTCCTAAAGTATGTTTCTATGTGGCATTGCAGTAGCCCAACTGTATTTATTTTTAAAGTTCAAAGAAGTAAAGTGGTAAATAAACTTTTGTCAAGACATAAGAAAGATCTGATTTCTGATTTAATCAATAAGAGCATTTCTTTCAAATTGGAGAGGCCTCTTCATCAGCAAATATTTTCACATTTTTTTCCTAATATGCAACACATATATCTACCACTAAGTGAGTTAAAGTCAATTATATTGACTTTATTATATTATATTATACTGAATTATATATATATATAGAGAGAGAGTGAAAGTTTAATAGTGTTGTATTTATCACAACTTTAATGACTTCAAAACATCTTATGGACTAGTTTAGGGTTAGATAGAGACGAAGATGCTGCTAAACAGCCTACAATACACAGAGTACCCTCTTCCCCCACTGGACAACAAAGAATGATCTGGCCCTTACATATCGAAACTGCCAAAGTTGAGAAATTCTGTCCTAAATAAATCACCACGAAACATGCTTTTCTAAAATATTAGGGTCAAAAACAGGAGAAAAGCACAGTAGGTCAAATAAGAGAGAAGATAAAATATAAAAAAAGATCAGAATCAAAGAAAAATACAAAGTATTTTTAACATTTATGGTATGGATAATATAAGAAATGCAAATATGGGGCCAAACTAGTAATGACCACAAATATACAAAAAGAATGTGAACAAACTTGGCAAGTGTTGATTTTTTTTTAAGACTTTTTATTTATTTGAGAAAGAGAGGGGGGAAAAGCAAGCAAGCACAAGAAGGGGAGGGGCAGAAGGAGGAGCAGACTCCCCACTGAGCATGGAGCCTGCCCCTGAGTTCATCCCAGGACCCTGAGATCATGACCTGAGCTTAACCCACTGAGCCACCCAGGAGCCCTTGACAAGCATTTAGAAGAGAAAAAAGGATGCCTATTTTTTAAGTTACATTTCTGGCTTATTGATGAATGAACTGACTTTCATACAATTATTTTATTCTCTAATGAACGTGTTTCCCATTCCTCAAAGATGCCATGCCAAGAAAATGCTAGAGTAACTAGGGGAGACTTGTACTGGGTAGCAGGGCTACTTGGATAGATTGTCTATGTAATAGTGATCTTGGACTCACAAATCAAATCTCTTTAATTCCAAAGATGTTAATCTCTCCAACACAAAAGAATATATATTATGATTCCATTTTTTATTTTTTAATGAGGCGTTTGTAAATAGAATTTGTGTTGTAATGGTGCATACTAAACTATTACCAGTTTTTACCTCGGAGGGGCACGGATGTAAGGGGGGCAGGAAGGTAAACAGTCATATTTTGCTCTCTAGATCTTGGGAGTATTTGAATCTTTTATAATAGGAATGCATCCATGTATAATTACATTTTTTAAAGAATTTCCCCAAAAGCAAAATGCAAAAATTCTTTTATAGTCTGCAAATATTTAACACAAAACCTTACTTTACATGAGATACAAACTGTTTAAAAGTCGCAGCAATAGCTTTAATCATACTCTTATAAAGGAATTTGCTAAAGAAATCCTAGAGTTTATTTCACAGGTTTAAAAACTTTTTAGAAAACAAATATCACTTATAAATTAAGTGATGTATTAAGTTAAGTTCCCATATATGGAGTTTACTGAAAGAAAAGAACAACTGAATGCCATCAGCACACATCTTTACTACTGGGAATTTAAATTGACACTTTTATGTTGATACCTATGTAGAAATTGACCAAAAGATACCATTAGCACATTTTTAGGAATTTAGAGGTCCTCCTAATAGTTATTAAAATTTAAAAAAAAAAAAAAAACCATTTACTGGGGCACCCAGGTGGCTTAGTCATTCAAATCTTGATTTCTGATCTCAGGGTCATGAGATTGAGCCCCACATTAACTCTCAGTGGGGAGTTTGCTTAGGATTCTCTCTTTCCCTCTCCTTCTGCCCCCACCCAAAATAAGTAAATGAATCTTTAAAAAAAAAAAAAGTTTACCACCTCTGAAATGGATTCCAAACATGTTTTACAACTTTTCTAAGGGTTGCTCTGCTTCATTTTGATAGTATATATAACAACAGTCAATGAATAGTTAAAGAAGTACTTTGAATTTTCTCTATCCTGCTTTCTTTAATTATGAGCAGGAATAACTGCACTTTCTATTTTATGACTGATTTTTCTCACTTATTAACATATCATTTTAGGGACAAAATACAAATTAGGAGGAAATCATAATTATTTCACCTCCTAAAATTTGGCAGATATCATAAACTTTTCTCACTTATCAATTAGGGTAATTTACAATAAATAGACAAGTGACATTTTGGCTGATGCTGAAGATTAGCTTGCCAAGGTGTAAAAAATGAACAGTGAGAAAGTGGAAATGAAAACACTGTGATCATAAAATCAATCTCCTTATGGAACTATAATTTCATTTATAGAAAAATATTTCTTATTCCATCTAATATCATTTTCTAAGTGATATAACACCACACCACAAAAATAATAATACTTCTAATAGTTTATAGCATATTTTAAAATATATTATATATGTCTATTAAAACATACTGCATGCTTTAGTCATATACTTATATAATTAGGTATATTATTAAAAGTTATAAATAGAAGCCATATCCTCAACTTTTCAAGTAGAGTTATCCATTACTATGGCAACAACTAATAAATCAAAAACGTATTCCTTATTTCTTAAACTTTATCAGTAAGGAGAACTGTTCAATACATAAACATTTTGATAGGTTGCACCCAAATATGCAGAAATAAATCTGAAATAATGCAAAAGATATAAAAATAAATCCATGTAATTATTTCAACAAACACATGCCAACCAAGTTACTATTAAATTATGCTAAACGTATTTCTCTTTAGTCATCACTACTTCTTAGAATGTTTCCTAAATCGCCACCTGAAATACCAGTTGACTAGATAGTGTCAACTACATTTTGCTGCTGGAATAGTTTTTAAAAGTACAAATTCTATTTCATTCTGTCTCAGAATATTCCAGTTCAACCTGAGAAGAAACATTTTCTTAGTACTCATGCGGGTATAATCATGTTTAGAATCTTATATAATCAGAAAAAGTAGGCCATGAAAAATCTTGTTCTTTAACATGCAGTGTGAGGAGGTAGGACATGGCCAAGACAAAATTTTACAGAGCTACATAGCTCATGATACAGATTGGCTTGTTTCTGCTAATGTCTCTGAGATAAAAACTTACTACTAGCCCTCAAGTAATAGACAGGCTAAGGGTCAATGTGCAGGTATGTTCCTGCCCCAGTTCATTAATCGACATTTGCATCTTTCTAACAGCTCTTCCCAAGGCAACACTGCAGTATACACATGTTGGATGAGGCATCTTTCTCTTAAGGAAACCAGATCTTGAATTCCTTGTTTCTCCATTCACTCATCAAGTATTTGAATGCTGACTGTGCCAGACACTCGGATATGTTCTGGGTCCCTGGGAATAAGTAAGTGCACAGCAATTCCTGTTCTTGTAGGGCTTCTGTTGCAATGAGCAAGAAATACAAGCATAAAAGTATTCTTAAATACACTATTATTTCTCATTCCTCCCCTTCCATTCGCAGAGACTAAGTAACTTGATCAGTTAGTAGCAAGAACCTAGTAGAAAATTCAAGAGTCTACAAGTAAAAACACCCTAAAAATGACTCTACAGAAAGCACTCCATTTCAGTACTATATCCAAGAACAGGGTCTTACCACATTAATATATAAAAATCCTTTTATATGAATTCTGTTTTTGAATTTGTCTTTTGTATGAAAAATTTTTTGAAAGAAAAAGAAGAAAAATAAAAAGCCTTCAGGTATCTTTTACAGTTCTGATGAAAAAAAATTATGACATAAAGAGAATAACAAATATAAGTATGCTGTTTTTGAATTACACTGATGAAACTAAAAAGACCAAAATAGAAGTAGGGTTTGAAGTCTCTTTCAATGATCTTTTTCTCAAATCTGTATTTTTCTGGCAGACTTAGTTTATAAAAATCAAGTTTAAGAAAATAAAAATGTTTAATAATATAACTACATTCAATATGTAGATGCAGGTTTATAACGTTTGTCATGAAATGCCTTTCTAATAATATTAACTGCCTAATAACTAATTTTCATTAATGTAGGAAAATTCACTTTGTCAAAATTGGTTCCATCTACTGATATTCACTTCTAGGTATTCCTACTTCAACGATCAGTCAAATTCAAGATGGTGTGGGACTCAGAAAAGCCCAAAATGAAGTCACAAACAACAAGTAACTCCACGATACAATTGTGGTTACGTTTAACCATGGCTTTGTAAAAACAAACTGCAGAGATTCTCCTTGGAGAATTCGGGATCACCTAGTGAGGTCTGTAACATCTTGTCTCTTGACCAAGGATTGAGGTTCACTTTGCCCAGCCTATGAAATCTTTACTCTGTTTCTGGGATAGAGCCGTATGAACATGGAAGGCCTGGTCAGCTAAACTGGCCCATTCGAGAAATGCCTGTCTTAGATTAGGTGCATTTTGGTCTTTTGGTCTTTAACAGCATAAAAATAGGTCTTTTGAAATATCTGGCAAGCCAGTCCTTTCTTTCCCATCCCCTGTATAATGATTTAGGTCTCTATTATCTATTTGGTTGAGATCTCTATTACCTCCTGGGCAAGGAAGATTTAACTTTGGAATGGAGACTTTGGACTCATATTTGGGTTCTTCTCAGTCTGCTTTGTTGCCTTTTCATTTTCTGATTCCCGGTTACTATCAGTGCTCTCAAAGGTCTGACCTAATGGCACTAAGAATCACCTATGCTGACAACTGTCAAATATGTACCTACATCCCAGGATTTACCCTTATTTCCAAATAGCATATCCAATTTACTGTAGTGCATTTCCCCCAAATGGTCCCCAAACACTTCAAACTCAGAAAATCCAAACTGGAATTCTCAGTCTTTCCTCCAATCACATTCTTTGTCCCCTATGTCCTTGTCTTGGTGAAAAGTAGCATTTAGTCAGTCAATCCAAGTCTGCACATGATCCTCTTTATTCCTTCTTCCTAAAATGCTCGCACCCAATCAGCCAACATTCTAAAAACTAAGTATCACTCCAATTCATTCTTCTCCAACCCCACCGTTATCTCCTACATTTGGGCCCTCATCATCTCTCATCTAGACTATGTAAACATTTCCTAAGTTAGTTCCACACAGCTATTCACACTTCTTCATTCCATCTTGCCCAAAAGCTGTGAGGTTTCATAAGTGCAAAGTTTATCATGTTCCTTACCTCCTTTTCCTTTATTCTCTTCTATTTGATAACCTTGAAGGACTCCACACAGTTCACAGTGACAGTACTTTGACAGAGGCACATATGTACTCAGGGAAACATGATATGGAGCCAAGGAGTAAACAAAGTCACAGGATTAATACTCCCATAATAATGGAGGATTGGTATTGCCTCATTATAATTCAAATACATTAGTTTTACTTTAAAACAAAGTTTATGGAGTAGGTCCGATTCAAAGGAATTTGAGACTTCAACTTGCCACAGGCATTCCACTTGCAACAGGCAAATTAAGTTTTAGTCAACGCTCCTCTGACATCGGAATGCTTAGGAGGAAACTAGCACAGTAGCTGGCGCATGAGAATAGTTTGAAAAGTGTTTTGAGGGGCGCCTGGGTGGCTCAGTCGTTAAGCGTCTGCCTTCGGCTCAGGTCATGATCCCAGCATCCTGGGATCGAGCCCCGCATTAGGCTCCCTGCTCTGAGGGAAGCCTGCTTCTCCTGCTACCACTCCCTCTGCTTGTGTTCCCTCTCTTGCTGTGTTTCTCTTTGTCAAATAAATAAAATCTTTAAAAAAAAAAAAAAAAGTGTTTTGAGTGAGTGAAAGTCTGTATAATTAAATGAGAAAATCCCTAGCTTTTTTTTTTTTTTAAGGTTTTATTTATTTGATAGAGAGAGATCACAAGTAGGCGAGAGGCAAGCAAAGAGAGAGGGGGGAAGCAGGTTCCCCGCTCAATCCCAGGACCCTGAGACCATGACCTGAGCCGAAAGCAGAGGCTTTAACCCACTGAGCCACCCAGGTGCCCCAAAATCCCTAGCTTTAGGCTACTTAGCACAAAATTACTGGCTCTCCCTTATTTTACAAATATTATTCCAGGAGACTGATCACCCCACTGAAACTTCAATTACTATCATGTCTGGACCTTATAAATCTTCTTAGGCAATGTCTCAAGCTACAAACAAGCTACAGCCTATTTTTCTATAGTAGCCCTGACTCACAGCTATTCGGTCTATCTCCAAATGGGTTCAGTAACAAAACATCATTATTGAAAAATCAAGTTAGATCCATTTTCAGAAGCTTCTTTTTTACACAGGGTTGGAATCTGAAGCTAATATTACTTAATTTCTTCCTAACACAGAGACCATACATGACATTACATCTCACAAAACACAAGATTGAAGAAGAAGAAAAAGCCACTGGATTAAAACTGTGGAAAGGAACAATTTCAGAAATAATGTACTGATAGGAACTTTAACTATTTATTGATTCTCAGACTCCTGGTGATCTGTTAAGGAGACTAAGGAAGCCCAATGCTGCCTGCTCTCCAAACCCAACACCCAGGGTGAAATTCAAACTCTTGGGGCCCCAGGAGGAGGTACACAAGAGAGAGCTACATGAAAATCAGCTGGTAATCACTAAAGATTTTGGCTTTTATACTCCTCAGTGATACATACGAGGTTCATATTATTATCTTCCTTTTACATTCAAGAAAATAATCTCCCCAGGATTCCTAAACCAGGAAATGCTGGACCCACAGGCAAGACTACACATGATAGGAAAACATATGGTAAGGGTCCAGGTTTACCTGTATCTCAGGAAGTCTTTGATGACTCATCTAGGGTCTTCTTCCACAACATCCCACAAACTTTGCTTCATCTTTTTTTGCAAAAGTTCAATATTTTAGATGTACTGAGGCGGGTGGAATAGATAAATAAAAGCAAAACAAAGCCCAGGTAAATTTTTGTTTTGTGGGTTTGTTTTTTTTTTTTTTCCCCTTATTTAGTTCTTTGTTTTCTAAATTTTAACCAGCAGACATTTCCTTAAAAAGTATTGGGGGGAAAAATGTTCAAAAGCTGATTTTTATGAGGTTTTAATTTTAATACCTTGAGGAGAATTCATATCTAAAAGACTTTTTCTGTGATAATTGTTTTCACGTGGAAAGTTACAAAAACAAAACAGCATGCTCTTAGCCCTTGACAGAAAAGATGCATTTTAAACAGCAGATTTGAAAAATAGATTCCATCCTTCAGAAGCAAGTGACTTTAATGCCTGTGTAGACATTGAGAGCCTCAGAGACACAGCCTCTTCTCAGACTCAAAATAAATTGAGTCCAAGCACATGTGGGTGCTACTGTGTATCCAGAAAACAATGCAGAAAATAATGACCTAAATGATCCAACTTGTAAGCCTCTAATCACGGTTGACACAATTATTTGTTCAAAATGAGCCAAATCTTGACAGTGCTAAGAAAGATAAAGCAAAAGGGCCCAGATGGGTGCCAATCAGTTAATAATGCACTCATCCTTTCTCAGTCATCTCTCTCCTGGAGAAAAATTGTGACTCCACCAGAAACCACTGCCAAATGACTTATGTTTCTCTGATTACTTATTTTCTGTTCAGATGTCAACAATCTACAGCATTCTACACTTATCTTTAATACTAACATGATTTGAAATGATGAAATTATATCTCAGGATTCTCCTCAAGTTCTTCCTGCCTCCATCCTAGTATATCACCTAAATCAGTTACTGTATATCTGCCTATTATATGAAAAAAGTCAAATTACAAGCCAGTGTTTAAGTGATCCCAACTGTAATTTAAAAATTAAGAAAATGTCATTAAAATGGCCAGATCATTTTTGTTCCTTTCTACTCTTCAGCATTGTTAAACTTGTTTTGATAGCATGTACTAATTGCACAAGTGTTGATCTATATATGTCAAAAATGGTAACAAGAGTTTTCTCCTATGTAATTTTAGGACTAAGGATTTCTCATGTGGTTCACATTAATATTTCATACTATAAATTTTCTCCCATATTTCATTTGTGTATAAAAATGGAACAAAAATTATCCTACAAAAGATGATTTTAGTTCAAATTATAGAATGTTTTAAACTAGTGTTCTTTCTTTTTCTCTTTCTTTCCTCTTTCTACGGAAAATACACAACTTTTTGATAGAGAGGTAGTTAAAAACAGACACTCTTTCCGCACCTCTCTAGTCTTTAATCTTTTCCAAGTCTCAAATAACATACCACATTGAAACTATTCCATTTATATTTATAGTTTAGGATACATTCATTTACATAAAATAGCATATCTGTTAATCAGAATGTTTTTATGTGTTATATATTTTACATATTTTATATGTTTTAATAATATTTTACCATTCAGTTAAATACAGCACAAAAATATACTTTATCTAAACAATAATGCTAGCTGCCATTTACTGACTACCTACAAAATGGCAGCCAGTATACTAATGAAACAGTTATGTGTTTCATCCTCTCAAGAAACTGTGTGAAATTACTATATGCACCATCTTACAGGTTAAGAAAGTCAAGCCTTATGCAATTAATTTGTCTGCTGAAGAGCAACCAGACTGTAAATATCAAATCCTATCTCCAAAGAGGTCAAATCTCAGGCTTTTTTTATAATACAGAAATTTCTGAGGGCGCCTGGATGGCTCAGTGGGTTAAAGCCTCTGCCTTTGGCTCAGGTCATGATCTCAGGGTCCTGGGATCAAGCCCCACATTGGGCTCTCTGCTCATCAGAGAGCCTGCTTCCCTCCCCTCTCTCAGCCTGCCTCTCTGCCTACTTGTGATCTCTCTGTGTCAAAAGAATAAAATCTTTAAAAAAAAAAAAAAAAAGAAATTTCTGTAATGTGTTATACTGATCGTGCAAAACTATAATGAATAGTGGTGCATATGTGTTTGAAGTATCAAATACTCTAAATGTGAAGTGCTAATTTAGTAGTATATAGTACATAAAAGCAGACTTACAGCACATGACTGGAACAAAAATATCTACTATCAATAAACCTACCTTCGTAATGAAGTCTCATCATTCAAAGTAAACTCAATGTATTTCTGGTGCTATTAACCGAATTGTATGCCCACCCCCAAGATTCCTACCTTGAAGACCTAACTCCCAAAGTGATGTTATCTGAAAATGGGACCTTTGGGGCATAATTAAGTTTAATGAGGTCATGAGGATGAGGTCCTCATGATAAGATTAGTGCCCTCATAAGAACAGATACTAGAGGGGCATCTGGGTGGCTCAGTGGGTTCAAGCCTCTGCCTTCGGTTCAGGTCATGATCTTAGGGTCCTGGGATCGAGCCCCGCATCAGCCTCTCTGCTCAGCAAGGAGCCTGCTACCTCCTCTCTGTCTCTGCCTGCCTCTCTGCCTACTTGTGATCTCTCCCTCCACCCCTCCCACCCCTCCCATTCCTCCTTCCTTCCTTCCCTCATCCAATATCCTGGCCTCTCAGTTTCTTATATTTTTTTTTTTTAATAAAGATTTTATTTAGTTAGTTATTTGACACAGAGAGAGAGATCACAAGTAGGCAGAGAGGCAGGCAGAGAGAGAGGAGGAAGCAGGCTCCCTGCTGAAAAGCCTGATGCAGGGCTTGATCCCAGGACCCTGAGACCATGACCTGAGCCAAAGGCAGAGGCTTGAACCCACTGAGCCACCCAGGCACCCCAAGTTTCTTAATTCTTCACACCCAATCATCTTCTCTCCTCACTTCTTCAGGCATTCCACTGGCCTTAGCACTTAGAACTATTAAAACTGACATAAAATATTCTGACCACAGTCTCCTATAATGCAGAGATCTTTCTCCATTTCTTGAACCCTACCCCTTTCCCTATCAATCTGTCCCTTCCCATCCTCATGTCCACTTTCTTTTAATAGTGCAGTACTTGGCCCATTTTTTTAAACCACCTTCTAGCACGTGACTAAAAACTTTGTTACTACATTAACTTTCCACTGTACACTTAGGAAAAAAATCAATTGTCTTTTTCATACTTACCTATATTTAAGAAGAGTACTAAAGGGAAAAATATCATAAAGCTATAATAAATACAACAACAATAAATCTCAAGTGGTCCTCAATATTTCTTGGAATTCTGATATGCTATCCTAGTTTGCATGTTTTCTTATTCTCCACAATGACGGATGTGATAATTAAGTCTACATTCTCACATATCTACAATTGGAAAGAGCTGAGGTGGGACTACTCACTTCAGAAGCTATGCACTCTTTCCTTCACCACAGTACCAACCATCCAGCATGATTTCATCATACATATACTTGGTTGGTCTCTCCAGACACTATTTGCTAAAACTGCTTTAAGTATAATAAAATCTCTCTTGTAAGAATTAATATCATTAAAATATCCATACTTCTCAAAGCAAATTATAGGTTCAGTGAAAACCCTATCAAAACACCAATGAGGGGTGCCTAGGTAGCTTAGTTGGTTGGGCATCTGCCTTCAGCTCAGGTCATGGTCTCGAGGTTGTGGGATCATGATCCACAATGATCCAATCAGCCCACATTGGGCTCCCTGCTCAGAGGGGAGTCTGCTTCTCCCTCTCCCTACTCTCTCTTTCTTTAAAAAAAACAAAAAACAAAACAAAACAAAAAACCACACACCAATGATATTTTCCACAGGAAAAAAAAATAGATAATCCTACAATTTGTACGGAATCATAAAAAACCCCAAACAGCCAAAGCAATCTTAAGAAAACAAAGCTGGAGACATCATCATACTCCGTGATTTCAAACTCTGTTACAAATCTGTAGTAATTAACACAGCATGGTATTAGCATAAAAACAGACATACAGATCAACAGAACAGAGAGCCCAGAAATAAACCAACACATATATGGTCAATTAATTTATGACAAAGGTGCCAATAATATACAATGGGGAGAGCTTTAGCACAGCAAAGGAAACCATCAACAAAGTGAAAAGGAAACCTAACTGAATAGAAGAAAATATCTGCAAATCATATTTCAATTTCAACCAAATTTCAACCAATTTCAGCCAAAATATATTTCAAAAAACTCATAAGACTCTATGGCAAAAAACAAAAAACCAATCTAGTTAAGAAAAATGTTCAGAAAATCTGAATAGACATTTTTTTCTTAACGAAGACATAAAGATGGCCAACAGGTACATGAAAAGATGCTCTACAAGACTAATCATCAAGTAAACACAAACCAAGACCATAATGAGATACTGCCTCACACCTGTCAGAATGGCTATTATCAAAAAGATAAGAAATAACAAGTGTTGGTGGGGATTTGGAGAAAAGGAAAGCCTTATGGGCTATTAGTGGGAATGGAACCTGGTGTAGCCACTGTGGAAAGCAGTATGGAGGTTCCTCAAAATATTAAAAATAGAAATACCACATGATCCAGGAATTCCACTTCTGGGCATTCACCAAAGAAAACAAAAACACTAACTTGAAAAGGTAACAGGCACCCATGTTCACTGCAGCATTATTTACAATAGCTGAGTTATGGAAAAAACCTAAGTATCCACTGACAGATAAATGTGGTATATATATTCAACAGAATACTATTTAGCCATAAAAAATAATGGCATCTTGCCATTGTAACAACAAATATGGACTTCGATGGCACTTTGCTAAGTGAAATAAGTCAGACAGAGAAGGACAAATGCCATATGATCTCTCTTACATGTAGACTCTACAAAAAAATAATGAAGCTCATGGATACAGAGAACAGATTAGTGATTGCCAGAGGTGGGAGAGTGGGGGAGTGGCCACAGTGGAGAAATTGGCAAACTATTCTTGTTTTTTTTAATTTAAATAAACTGAGTTTTTTAAAAAAGTATAATGAAGTCCCTCCCATCTTAAAGAAGCCTTTTCTGTAGTAGAACCTAAGTCCCTTTTCAGTTTCTACACTCTCTCTCCTATTCTACTGAGAGGGAACAAAATATATGACCCCCCCCCCCAAATATGCCATTTTGGCACTTGTATTATATTCAGCTGGAAGCAATGAAGACCCAGCAGACTCAAGACAAATTTTACTTCTCCCTTAACCACCTAAAAGAATTTATAAGGGGGTCTGGCCCCCAAACAGGGCTATTACCAAAGATAACTTTTTATCTGAAAGACTTTTCTATATGGTACAATGAGCATCTAATAGCCAAACATCTGTTCCTCTTACGGTCTTATGAATCACCCTCCTCCCCTGTGAAGCCCCACGTTCCCATCCGATGTGTTAGCTTAGTATGGCATATAAACCTCAACTGACTGACATGTCCTTAGGTCTCATATTTTTTATGGGGCTCCTGTTAACTTACATAATTAACTTTGTTTTTTTCCTGTTAATCTATTTTATGTCCATTTAATTAATAGGTTACCCAGAAGAACCAAAAAGGGTAGAGTAAAAAAATTTTCCTCTCCTACACCACACACAGATTTATGCCATGAAAGAATTGTCTTCAGGTTCTATTTTAAATAGTCTACTTCACAACTAACTCACCACACACATAATCCCATCAAAATGCTTCTCACCATAATCACCAATGACCTTTATGTCAAGTACATTAGACGCTTAAAGTGTCTGTTGACACTTAAATTTTTTTATCTTTTTTTATTATTGACTTTCTATACTTTTTAACACTGTTGATCATCCCCTCCTCAAGTCTTTTTTGGTTTTGTTTTTAATCTTGACTTCTTTAACATCATAGTCTCTTGGGTTTTCTTCCTTCTCCCTGATAATTCCTTCTTTGTGTTGTTTACTGGCTTTGCTTTTTCCACCCTGGTTAAAATATTAGTGTTCCACTGAGCCATGTCATAAACTTCCCTCCCACTATATAAACTTTTGTTTTTATAACCCTTTCTAAGCTAAAAACTCATATTTGTAATCTGAACACTTGTGTGTGTGTGTGTGTGTGTGTGTGTGTGTAGATATATAGATACATAATCAAGGAGTAAGATTTCCTGTCCATTTCAAAGGTCCTTCCAGCTGGACTAAAAATCAAAATCAAATTGACATAAGACAGATTAACAGGAGAAAAATCAAATTTAATAGCACATGCAGGGGGAATCCATACAGACATGTAAATTCCAAAAATAGTCAGGTAGAATGAGGTATCTAGGTCATTCTGAACTAAGGAGGAGAGGGTGGAGAGCTAGGACTTCAACATTAGGGTGGTAAAAAGAGCAGATATTTGATGATTAGATGTTTGTTCTATACACATGGGTCATTCAGACAAATTTATCTCTGCTAACAACTCATATTCTAGGAAAAATCCTCAATATAAATTCTTCTGTGTAGTCAAGAGAGGGGCAAAATTTCTCTTGAGCCCACAGAGTTCAGCTGTCTTCAGCTCAGAATAATCTTCATGCCAAAGTGGCCATCTTGGGGTGTCCCAAATAATATATACATATACACATATATCACCAGCCCACACCAAACTTCTTCACTACAGGGGTGTGTGTGTGTGTGTGTGTGTGTGTGTGACTGTATGACTACTGGACATGCATAACAAGATGATTCAGATACATCAAAATGTGTCCAAAATAGAAAATCATTATTTTCCTTCAATAATTCTATTTCTACCTATATTTATTCTGTTTAAGAAGTTAAACACCCTGGTTGCCAAAACTAGAAATCTTAGAATTGAAGGGGAGCAGAATTTTTGACCCCAAAATATGCCTTTGGCATACAGATTATCTTGAGTTGGCTATTTTTAAGAAACAGCAAATGGGGGAGAGCTCTGAAAACCAAACAGAAGTTACTCCTTTGTAAGGGACATTTACATTTATAAGGACATTCTCCATTAGTAAAAAGGTATCTCCCCCTCAGAGCAGGAAGGGAAGGATAATCAAATCTCTAGAAACTCTTATCAGTGGAGAAGACACTGACTTAAATCTGTATAATAGCCATACCTTTGTTAACTGGGCTTTTCCTGGAAACCTCCTGTAACTTGATTCCTACCCTCCCAACATCTTCTTGTCTTTAGATGGAAATGGTATTTAGGGTGATTCCTTGGGCCATCCCTGCTCTGCGGGAAGCCTGCTTCTCCCTCTCCCCCTCTCCCCCTCCCCTTGCTTGTGTTCCCTCTCTTGCTGTCTCTGTCAAATAAATAAATAAAATCTTAAAAAAAAAAAAAAAAGACATGTGTAGCTTCAAAATAGGAAAGCTTTGAATATGATATTTTGATTAAGAAATCTGGGGGAGTGCCTGGGTGGCTCAGTCAGTTAAGCATCTGACTCCTGGTTTCAGCTCAGGTCATGATCTCAGGGTCCTGGGACTGAGCCTCACATTGGGCTCCTCATTCAGTGGGGAGTCTGGTTAAGATTCTCTCTCTCCCTCGGCCCCTCCCCCTACTCGTGGGCATGTGCTCTCTCTCTAAAATAAATAGAATCTTAAAAAAAAAGAAAGAAAAATTTTTTAACTATTTAAAAATAAAACTTAGAGGGCGTCTGGGTGGCTCAGTTGGTTAAGCAACTGCCTTCGGCCCAGGTCATGATCCTGGAGTCCTGGGATCAAGTCCCGCATCGGGCTCCCAGCTCTGAGGGGAGTCTGCTTCTCTCTCTGACCTTCGCTCATCTCATGCTCTCACTTTCTCTCTTTCTAATAAATAAAATTTTAAAAAAATAAAAAATAAAATAAAAAATAAAACTTAGACTACCTTAAGGACTGAAATGTTCTTTGAGGTTGTCTAGTCCTTCTTCTCAGTGAAAGAAAATGTCAAATACCTAGGTGAAAAGTATGTTGTGCTATTAGAAACTATTAATAGTAATGATTTATATCTTAAGCTTTATTTACTCAAACCTTATCATTTTGACAAAACCAGGAGAAAATGGGATTAAGAAAATGTCATATTTTCTCACTCAATATGTTAACCCTCCAGACAAATCAAATCAAGCAAAAGCCAAACCAATATGCAGGCACAATTTAGTCAATGGGTTAATTTTTACGCTGTAACTCAGTAAGATAAAATGAACAAATATCTTGTCACACAGGAGTTCCAAGTTGCCATGTCTGAGAGTGAGAGAGGAGCAGCTCATCAAGCCAGAAAAAATGGGGAGAATCAAGCATCAGTCAGGTGTCTCGGCAGTCAGGTTATTTAAAGGCATTCTACTCATACTAGTAAAGAGAACTACCAAGGCTGGCCTAATCCTCCAGGATGACTGTTGCTAGTCAACTGTACACTCCCTCGGCTAGTATGGTAAATAAAATATTTCCCATCCAACTATCTTCCCTGGTCTACGTTGTGGAACCTAAGACAAGTTTCATAAACATTTATAAATTATAAAAAAAAAAAAATAGCACAATGCTTAAAACGTAGTAAGCACTCTATAAATGCTATTTGTAGAGGAGGAGAAATATCTTTTTCCTTTACCTTTCTTAGCTCTTGACGGGGGCTCTCTTTAATAAAAGAGAGATTTATAAGAGAAAAACATATATACCTATTTAATAAAAGTTTTGCATGACATGAGGCCTTCTTAAGGAAATGAAGACCTGAAGAAATGGTTAACCTTGACTGTTTTTATGCTAGATTTGAAGAAGGGTTACAGTTTTGGAAAGATACAAAAGAAGAAAGATTAAGAGCTAAGTAAACTGGGGGAACTTAGCAAGATCAAGATCATTCAGATTCCTCCCAGCGTCCCCTTGCTTTCAGAGATAAGGATGTTCTTTCCTTCTAGGATACAGAGATACCTGCTTCAGAGGAAGGTCAGAAAGTCCTTCCTTCACGTGCGACTTTCTCAAATTCCTTCTGCTTGAAATTTTGAAGGGGCCATATTTTGAGGTAGCATAGCCCGAACCCTGTCATATTCTTGTTATCATTCCTCTCTTATTCAAACAATTCACTTTTGGTGTTGATTCATAGGTATAATGGGTTAAGAAGGGTGCAGGTTCCACAATGACCCTACTAGACAGAGACAATTTAAGGAGTGGAAAACCATTTTCACTTACCTAATTATTTTACAAATGGAGTTGGAATCTGAATTATCTGGATACTTAGCCTCTTCCTCATTTAATATTTGCTGTAAACCAACCTATATTTTTAACAAAATTCCCAAAGTAAATAGAGTCCCTTTATATTCATTGCCATACCAATAATAAGTTACATTCAAACACACAAGAATGTGGTTCCCTTTTAAGCCAGGAAAAGGTTAAAGGGCACTCCTATTCCCTAAGGGCAAAGGGATGGCCCCAGGACAAGCCCTGAACAGCAGCTTCTATAAGAACAATAATCCTCTGAGAATTGCAGCACTTTGTAGGATCTGGTGTCTCAGGCTAGCTTTGAATGAAGGTTATGATCTCATACAGGAAGCATCTCAAGTATGTTTACTGCATTTTTATGCAAAAAACTAATATGCATGTCTAAATTACAGTAATGTAGACCCTGTTACTTCAATTATCTCCAGCAGTAACTACTCTTCTGAGGTCTCTTATTTTCCTTTGGTATTCAAGTTACTGGCTATCTATGTTCCTCTCCAACCCAATGCCTTCTCCAAGCTCTCAACATTCACATTGAGAGCTTTCTAAGACAATAGCCTGTTCTATCTTGAACCAATGACCCAACTGCCACTCTGCTTTAATGCAGGCTTTCAACAAATTAAACATTTCCACCTGCAGTTTCATCAATTGCTCTTTTTCATTTGCACTGTCTGCACAACCTTTAGCTTTATGTTTCTCACACCCCCTCACCCCCAACTAAACTGCCCATTGTGACACTTATTCTTTGACACTGCTAGATTATTGCTGGTTTTGCTTGCCTCCGGCTCCTGCTTAAACCACTGGTTAACATCATTTTCACTAAGGGCAGCATTAGTACTCTAAAATATATTACACTACTGCTTTTGTCAATTCTAAGCTTTGGGTAATTCCTAGCATCTTTAAAGCAAAAGGGCAAAGACTCAGATATATCTCCATACCTTGATACAGCACATTACAAAGACCTATATGCATAATGTTAAACCATCAGAAAAAACTAACTCAAGAACATGGTGGCAGAAAATAATTTAACTGCTAATGGTGTCAGTGAACTAGAGTTTTACAAAACTAGTTCCTACTTAAAAGTGTATTATATGTCTGCATTTTTTATATCTCTGTGAATGGATCTGCATTTCACAATTTTCTTTAATTCTACTCCTATCTGTTTTATTTTCTTATATTTAAATACTTATGTTAGTTTTAACAGGACTCCAAGCTTTAAATTATTCAGATGAGGTGCTGAGATTCTTTCAATGATTCTTAATGTACATTTAATGTTTCCATTAAATACACTAAATTTAATGGTACACTAAAACCACCAAACAATCAAATAAAGTGGTGTAATGTTATGAAATAACTGGATTGTTAAGTTTCTATTTCAAATTTATTTTGTTGAGTAATGTATTTCTGAGATATATGTAGAATTTACTCATCTCAGAATAAATTTACTTAAGATGAATAATTGGTGATTTAAGTAATAAAATATTTTTATACAGTAATAGCAATAATTATATCCAATGTTTACAAAATTCAAGTAGTCTACACATTTTAAAAACCTCAATTATTACTTCTAAATTGTTTATTTCAAATTAAGATACCACCTAATATCTTTTCTAATTAGGATACTTTTTCTTTTAAGTAATTGAAAATTCTAGTTCAAATGCATTTGAAAAATTAAGAACTTCATTATTTCACACAATAGTAAATCCACAAATAGGGCATCTATTCCAGAAAGAACCGGTATCAAGAGCTGGCACATGCCTTTCATCCAATATCCCTTTGCTAAGTGTAAAGACACTTCTCTCCAGTACTGTTATTTCATGTAATCAAGGATGACTTCGATAAAGGGTCCCCTCGATAATGAATCACTAACAAAGGAAACAGAAGCACCATGATTACTAACTTAGGCTAACTGAAATTTCACTTTTTTTAGGAATTAAATGGCTTCCCTGGAGTCATGTGAGGTAGAGTGGACATCTGAATTAACACCAGAGTTCTATGAACAAAATGGAGTAAGTAAATTATATGAGTGACCAATCAATAGTGTCTGCCACAACAACAAGGAAAGGGATATGACTCTCAGAAGTGAAAATATGTTCATGAATCAATGTGCAGGAAGGGGAAAGGAGAATTAACTTCAGGTAAAGGATCGCACATGGCTTAAACTTAGCAGTGTCATTCCAATGAGAGCTGAAGATCTCAACACAGGAGTGACGTAAAGAAGCTCAACACAGGAGTGACGTAAAGAAGTGACAATGATAACTTCATGCTTACCATTAGAGAAGACGCAAAGTGGAGCAAAAAACAAGAAACAGACTGAAAGACAGTTGACTTTCATTATGATCTTGAAGTTACTGTCAGTTTTCAAACACAAAACAATTACACTGCACCCAGCCCTTGAAATTTTAAGGTGCTCCAGACCTACTAAAATTGGACTGACTTATGAATGTGAAGCTCTATACAGCAATTATCTCAAATTAATAAGTTTAAAAGACTACTTTTGTTATTTATTTCAAAAAAATTGTATCATCAGATTCAATACAAGAGATTGATTTTTATAAATGGAGGTATCTCAAGAGAAATGTCAAGGCAAGCAAGAGGAAAGGAAATAGAGTGCAATAAACTACATCACATATGCTTCAATTATAGTTCCCCTTCATGATACAGGAATTTGCTATACTTTTATGTATTCTACACTCATATTTTCCAAAAATTACTGGTGTATATTTAAATGTTTCACCAAAAGTAGTCATGAATAATACAGATCATATAACCAAACACATAAGGTTAAGTAACTCAGTGATTGATGCATAGAAAAAATCACTTCCATATATACATAAAATTATTAATTTTTTCCTTAGTATTCACAGGAAACTACTAATACTGGCATAGTTGTTACCAAGTAGAAGATACAAAGAACTGTTTAACATATCTGTGCTCTCTCCTTTTTTTAAGATTTTATTTATTTGACAGAGAAATAGAAAGAGCCAGAGAGTACAAGCAGGGGGGATAGCAGAGGGGGAGGGAGAAGCAGACTCCCTGCTGGGCAGGGAGCTGGAGAGTGGGCTAGATCTCAGGACCCCAGGGGTCATGACTTGAGCCTAAGGTAGCTGCTTAACTGACTGAGCCACCCATGCACCCAGTGTATTTATTCTCTCTTGTAAGACCTACCTATTCTCTCCTGGAACTTAAAGTGTAGTGGAGGAGACAAAACATTTATATTTGAAAAATAAACCAGGACCACAAGGCAAAATTCCCAGCTAAATTATAACCGTTCCAAATATAGTTAATGCTATAAAGTGAAAAAGACAAATCTGTTTTTTAAATTTACATGTTCTGAAATGAAATATAAATCCTTTTTGGCTGAACTATCACTAAGCAAGATAACCAAAAACTGCACATATGTTTCATGAATAAAGCAAATAATCTAGAAAATAAGCATTATTTATTAGAAATTTACTTTCAAAAATATTTGGGATATCTTCGTATAATACATAAAACTGACTTAAATAACTTTAATTTCTCTTAACCTCATTAAATGACTGCAAAACCAAATGGCACTCTGAAAAAAATCAGTATAAATGTCCAGGAGTTCTTAGTCTGTTTTGTGCCATAAATCCATTTGGCAGTCTGGTTAAGTCTATGAACTCTTTCTCAAAAATTGCTTTTAAATGCATAAATTAAAATATAAATTATGTAAAAGAAACAGACTTAAAATACAGTTATTAAAATATAGTAAAACAATTTTGGACATAGCTACATGCCTATAAATATACCCACATATGAAAAAATAATCCCTAGAAGCAGATGTAATTATTATCTCAATTTCAAACTAGTCATAAACATAAAAATATTTCAAAATATGTGCAGCCAAAGCAATTAGACATGATAATAAATGGCTGCAACTTCTGGAAAGCTACAGGTACTATTAAGATGTGTGTGTATGTGTGTGCATGTGTGTGCATGTATGTGCATGCATGTGCGTGCGTGTGCGTGTGTATGTGAGAGAGATGTTCACGAGAGTAATGATGTTGTTGTTTCCTATCCAAGTTCATGGACACCCTAGAGTGTGAAATGAAGAACATACTCAGTTTCTTATGACTCCAATTACACATTAGTTAGATCTAGGGAGATGGGAAAAGAAATAAAAACAAGATAGCAGTTTTTTAAGATAATTCATCCACTTAAAGCTCTTAAACTTCCATATGTAGTTACTAATGATTAAGATCATCAACAGGAAGCCAGAAAAGAAAAACATCTCCACAGTTCCAAACTCCACAAGTTGCTTTTTTAAGCCACTTACGTGGTCCTACATCTCCTGCCTTTGCCATCTGGTCTGTCTTGAACTGCCTCCCCCTCCTTCTTTGCCTGGCAACTCATCTTCATCCTCTGCCCAACAATCATCTCCACACTTTGTTTCCTGAAACTGGTGTGCCTAATGCTGATAAAGAACTCCCCTCCTACTTCTTCGATATCCTCTCCACTGTAGCACAGAATTTAGGGACATAACCAGTTCTATATAATTCTATTTAAGTTAGTTTGAGATACATCACTGTCATTTACTACTAAAAATTAGGAGAGAACTACAAAAAAATTTTAGGAAGTGGTGTTCAATATATATTTCTTAAATTCAACTGGATTGGGGTGCCTGGGTGGTTCAGTCAGTTAAAGTCTGCCTTCAATTCAGGTCACGATTCCACCATCCGGGAATGGAGTCTCACATCAAGTCCCACATCATGCTCCCTGCTCAGCAGGGAGCCTGCTTCTCCCTCTTTCTCTGCCCCTTCCACCACTCATTCTCTCTCTTTCTCTCAAATAAATAAAATCTTTAAAAAAATTCAAATGGATATCTGAATCCCTTTATTTGTTAACTCATAATTTTAACAGTTACATTTTCCAGAATGAGAAGAGGGGCATAAAAAGGTTGCAAATTTTTATGACAACTTAAAAGAAAATCAGTATCTCATTGAATAAGGAAGTCCCAAAGAAACATTTATTATATCAAATCACAAAACTGTTCCTTAAAGCATTCTCTGCACCACTCTAGGAAATTTTCTTTTTCCAAGTTGATCATAAATTTCCTAGTCCAGTTAATCTAAGCAATGAAGCTTATCACAATTCAGATGTAATAAACTTAGTGGTTGTTCTTCCTTCAAAAAGGATTAAAGACAACATTGGCAATATGATAGTTCTTACTAGGTTGCCATTAAGAATTTTAAAAGCCTTTCTCCTGTTATATGAGGCACAATGAGGCATTAAAACAGAAATAACAACTCACAAAATTTCAAAACAATATCTGCTCTCATAAAGAAGTGCTACTTTGTAGATCTGAAATAAACTTTTACCATTTCAGATGTCATTAGATAATTTCAAATACAACTCATTTATTCAAATATGACTCCTTAACAATTCTCTCAAACTGTGTTTTGCTAGATTTCACTTCAAAAGCAGTGTCCTCTGAGTAATTATAATCGATTACTAAATACAGTATAGAGTTAAATCACTTAAAAATTAATTCAGTTATACAACTGTTCTTTACAATAGGCCAAATTTTGTATTTTTGTTACCAGCAATGATCACTATTTATGTTGAAGAACATGTTTATGGTTATAATAGTGCACAGCCTCAAGGAGGTATTAAGAGAGTTCCACCATCAACCAAATTTACAAGGGAGTATTTACTAGAGAGTTGCACAAAGACAAACAAAAATTAAATAGGTTACAGAGAATAACATTCATGTTGACCTTTAAAACTAAGTTACAAAGTACGTTTCTTAAATAAAACTCTTTTCAGTACTTACCACACTATGTTTTAACTCACACAAGTGGAAATTCGGGTGAATTAACCTATTTGCTGTTAAAATTTCACTTTGAAATATAGTGCTCTCTTAATGGTTGTAAATAGCTATGAGAGAAATCGCGAGGCTAAAATCAAGTTCATTCTCTTATATCAAATCTTAATTACTTCAAATTTGGAGATCTGCTACCACAGCAGAGATGGTTCTGTTTGCTTTTCAGCTCAAGTGCTGTGTAAGATCAATATTACCTCATTTACAAACTGAGAAAGAGAGCTTAGTTATCATTTCATGAAATATTATATAACCATGTGACAATGTTAGACAGCCAAATCCTTAATGATTCAGTTAGTAGATTACTTATGCTCTGTAGTTCCTTCTATCAAACCTCTCAACAAGCTGGTTTTAGCTAGTTAAATAACTATCATCATTTCTACAGGACAGTGGATTAAAGACTGCACCCAATCATTCAAACTGCTCTTTGTTGGTAGCTCTGGCACAGTTTATGAAGTTCCCTGAAATTCTTAGAGGACTTGTGGTTGAAGTTTCAGGAAACAAGTCAACTGTAACATCTCATGATCCTAAAAGAAAACTATAGAATCCCAGGAAAACACTATACGTACACCCAATTCTCACTTCAACATAGCTTATACACATATCACTCATAGCTAGCTTCCAAGCAGTGAATTTATCTTCTTCCAGCAGTTAACTGCACATTTGCCTGTGTTCTACTTTCAAAAAGGAGAAAAGGCCTCCAAGACTATGTCACCATCAGAGCCATTAACCAAGACTGTGGGTAGATCTTTCCCACTATTTTTCTCTACGTTTACAGGCATAAATAAAAGCCTGAATGCTCCTTTAGAATTTGGGGGGGAAAAAAATTCAAGAATATCTAGCAACAATTATCTAAAAAAGATTTTAAATTAATGGTTAAAATTGGCCTAGAGATATCAATTAACTGAAGATACTTTTCCCATAAAAGTATACCTAGCATAAATAGAGAAACAAAGAACATATATATGTCATAATTAAATGTACATATACTTTATAGAGATATTAATATTATATAAAGATAAATCTATATATACAGAGAGAGAAAAAGGCATTAGTCACCTAAGTCTTGGAAATTTCTAGGATATATTCTGAACTTCCTCATCAGAAGGTATATGATGAACTAATATGTAGATATATTTATATAATGTTAATAGCAAAAACAAACATGAAATAAAAGCAGCTATTAGTTTCAAGGTATGCTCTCTTAGGTGTACCTTAGAAAATGAGTAGTGTTTTCCAAAACTTCTTTAAAAAGTCATATTAAATCTCTGAATCGCAATTGTTATATTAACTAATTCATTCATACTATGTGATCTGCCTTTCCAACATTATCCTTAAGTACCCAAATGTTGAAAGATGAAATGAATTCCAAATTTACCGTATCTATACCATTTCAATAACTATACCATTTCAGTGAAAATTGGCATTTATACCTTTGTACAATATTTGTGTCAATTAACTGTCTTCTGGTGAAAATAATCGTGAACTGTAAGCATCACTAGAGTAGCTGAAAACATTTTCTTAGTATAAAACATATACAAAACTAGCAAATAACAGAGCCTTTAAAAACAGTTTTACGAAATGACTAGAACAATGACTTTTAGCCATTATCTTTAAAATAAAGGCCTGATTTCAATCTCATACCTCCATTGCTTGAAAGGAAAGAGATTTCTCTGCTCAAAATTTATACCATTTTTCCTCTTCCAATGTGAACATATTTAAGCTCCCACAGGAACAACTTTAAGTTTCTTGATCCCTAAATGTGTTCAGTCAAGCGCTATTAGATCCACCAGCCTCTGATACATTTAGGAACCAGGGCTCAGGTAACCATGGTTGACTTCTGCAGTAACTACTTTTGAATTTATTATATTCAAATAAAATACTTCTTTGTCTTTTAGAGGTTTTAGAAAACAAACTGCAATTTTACAGAATGAATCACAAACTGTTCTGCTAAGTGAAATTTAAATAAAAATTATCTAATATTCAGCAATGGAGATAAAGATTTTCAAGATTTTTTATTTAAAATCAAAAGCAAAATTAGATATTTTACATTAAAATTACTACCCTACTATATCCTTGAAAGTTCACTTGTCCTTGGATTACTCAAAAAAAGGGACTATTTTGTTAATATAACCATAAAGTCAACTCATAAGCCATATACTCCTACTTTTTATACATTCACTATTAATAAGATAGTCTGTGGGCACCTGGGTGATTCAGTTGGTTAAGCTTAAGACTCTTAGTTTTGGCTAAGGTCATGATCTCAGGGTTGTGAGAATGAGCTCCAAGCTCAGCATGGAGTCTGCTTAAGATTCTCTGTCTCTCCTTCTTCCTCTCCCTCTGCCCTCCTCCCAATGCACGCTCATCTGCATGTGCTCTCTCTCAAATAAAATAAGATGTTAAAAAACATTTCTCAAATAAAAAAAAGTTACGATGAAGTACTTTGCCAAAGATTTTATTAAACAATTTATCCATATTATTTTCTTTTTCTAATACATTGACCTGTTTACCTGAAAAATAAAAATCCATGCATACAATACAGTACATTAAGCTATAAAAATAGGTAGTTTATTTTGCTAATTGACATGTCAAACTAAAAATGAAATATTCACAATTATCATGTGTGAAACAAGTTCATACATTACAGATAGCAAATAGACAATAAATTATATGTTGGTAAATGTTGGTAAAAAGTAAAATAACACAAAATAGCAGTGATAGGATGCTCAGAGCTAGGATTTGAATTCAAGCCTGCTGTTGCCTTGAACATAAAAAATATGCAACAAACATTGGTTGAATCAATTAATGAAAGGCTCCTAAATCTACCCTCTAAATTCTTAAAAGGAAACTGTTGTGGCCTTTGGGAAAAGAAAGTTTGTTTGTACACCATAAATGTAATTTTAGTCCCTCAAGTGTTATTTCCGACAAGGGAGCCAAATCCTGCAAATATATTTGGTAACTTCTCATAAAAGCAAAATTGAGCTGGACTTAAAAAATAACTGGTCCCAACTATAAATATAAACCAAAAGAAAAACAAATTAATTTGCTGATTGTATTTTTCTGAAAGAATGACTCAGCTTTAACCATAACCAAATCTCACCCAATATTCTCAAAGATTAAAATTTGATTAAAGCTATGATTCAAATGCAAAAAATAGATGTCACTGTAACATGTGTATACTAGATATAAATATTACTATTTTACCCCTATAATCTCAGTTGAATCAACTGAGTAAGAAACTCTATGACCTTTATATTTCTAAAAACCCACTAAGATAACTTCATCTCTTTAATGCTCACAGTAAACTTGTAATTATGTAAAGAAAAGTTTCTTTACTTTGCAAGTGGAAAAACTGAAATCACAGGGAAAACACTTTGCCAAGGGTGATTCATAAAGTCAGTCTCAGAGGGCAGACTGATATCCAGGATCTCAAACTCATCAATCCAGTGGAATACAATCCATATTAGCATATTGTACCATTCAACCTGCAAACTCACAATAGTAAACCAACCTCCCTGGCAAGGAGGCCTTTGAAGGAGGGAGGGAGGGAGGGGGACACAAATTTAACACATAAAAGAAGGGTCCTAATTGCAGATAAAGCTCTGAGTTCCTGGCTAATCTGGAACTTGGAAGTAGGAGGACCTTAAGAATTGGGCAAATACTGTAAGATCACCCCAATTTCTACTTTTTCAGGGGAAAGGGCAAGATCTACTTATGGGGGCCACTTTAGATAAACACTAGGAAGACATGCTAAGCACGTTTTCCACTTTAACTCCATGACCCAAATCTATGCCATTTGAGAATACCTAATTGAATTATTCAATTTAGGTGGAAAACCATCTGCTCAAAGCCCAAGTCCTCAATTCTTACTGGCTATGAAAACAAAGAAGATCAAGGTCAAGGGATTGAAGCTGCAGCAAGCCTAGTCCAAGTTGAGGAGACAAATGACAACAAAATGTGAACATGAACAAGTATGATCAGCACAAGCAGCATCAGGCCCCCAGCCATTCCACTGCAACACTGACTGAGGGTCAGACTTCCCTCCTAGAGCCTTTGTCACATCCTACTGCACTCTGTGCTTAGCGGGTTTTTGTGTGTGTGTATTTTTTGTTTTTTGTTTTTTGTTTTTGCCAAGAAGACTGATCTTAGTCACCTAAAACTTCTCATTGCAAAAGAAATCCCTTGTTTAAACCCAAGTACCCAACAGCTCCTTTCCAATTATCCTCTGCAAGTTCCCCAGTCTCTTTCATGCCTGGCTACTGAGCCCAGACTGGTTTGGCTGCTGGCCAGGTTCCTCTCTCCTTTCCTTGTCAGTCGTAAAAACTTGGAAAACCCTCCTGGACAGCTCAAGGAGACCTTTTAATTATGCAGTGGGGCAGTACCTTCGCCTGTCTGCTGTTTCCAGCAAGGCTTGGAATCGCCAGCGACTGCACTCTCCCAATTGGTGGGTTTTCTAGCAAGGCTACTTGTTTATGTGGGGGAAGGAGGGAAAGACTGGCAGAGAAAGGGGGCGATTTGCAAATCTGAAAATATTCCAACTCCTCTCAGACTTTCCTACCCCCTAACACTCACTCTCATAACCGCCCTCCTTTAGCACTTTATCATCCATTTGGTATCACAGACACATCAGTATTATGGTCTTCTGCCACTCCTAGAAATTAACAAGCGAAATCAGAACCAGAACACTCCCCAGAAACTTTTATTCTTGTGTTGATGAAACATTTCTTTTCTAAAAAGCAGGTCTGAAAGTGAACTCAATTAAATACTTCCTAATGGACTGCGTTATACTTCATCAAACTTGCAGACTGAAATTGTACACGTAAAATGCCTGATTGCACGTGAAAGTAAAGCGAGCTCAACTGAGAAGAACTGTGGGGACCCAGGAAGGGGTACCCTGACTGACATCCTGCACATACGGGGGGTTTGCCCAACATGCTAAGCGGACTCTGCAAGTCTAACACCAGCTACGCCTTCCTTACTCTACCCTGGCACGCTAGTTCCAACTGCAGCGTCCGGCTTCCTGTTCAAGTCCCATTCAACATCGTAAACACATTCCAAGAAAACCAGCCGGCCCAGAGTTCCCTCCCGCACACAGGGAAGTCGGCGCGGCGCCCCAGGAGCCACAGGGAAGATCCGACCGCACGGGGTTCTGCTCGGTGTGGTGAGCCTGCCCACGGGGAGGTGGACCCGGGCGAGCGAGCCCGGCAGCGGGATCGAGAGCCCGGGGTCATCACTACGCCATGCGGTGCTCCCCTCTTAACGTAGCGCCCGCCACAAGGAACTACTTAACCCACCCAGCCAAAGGTTAACGGAGCGGCGCCGCCCCTGAGTTGGGGCCCTCCCAGTCCTGGCTTTAAAGAATCCTGAGCCGGCCTAGGAGCTTCGCGCCTCCCCGCCCCCATGCCCACACTCTCTCCAGGAGCCAACAAAAGGGAGGTTACGCTGCAAGAAGTTTCGCTCCTGGGTCGCCTCGTTGTGACCCGGCGATGACTTGCCGGCTCAGTCCCGTCGGGTCCGCGCACCCTGAGCGGTGCTGATCCACCCGCGCACCCCCCCACCCCCCGGCTCCCCGCCTCCCCGCCTGCTCCTGTCCACCGGCCCTCGCCACTCGGCCCAAAGTTACCACAAAGGGCTAGCGAGAGGATCCGGGAGCCGCCAGCCCGATGCGTCCCCGACCTCGCTGGGCACCGCCGTCATCCCTCAAGCACTGCCATGGCAGTCGTCAACAGGTCTTCTCTTCCTTTCAGGCTGGAAGAATACCCTGCGCCTTTCACTGTCCTAATTTTTGCAACCTGCCCGCCGGCGGTAGCGGCGACGCGCAGCCCCGCGCCCTCCTTCCCAGGCACCCGCGGCGGGCGCTGACCACCGCCCGCGTCCTCTCGGGATGTCAGTTTAAGACAGACTGCGCGCTACCTGACGGGGAGGCTGGGCTGGCCGCCCGGGAAGACCCCCGATAAATCGCGGTCGCTCCCTACCTTACGGACCGATGCGGTCGGGTCAGGCTTCGGGCAGGGGCGTGGAGAGCTGCCGCGTCCTCGGAGCCGGGCGATCTCCGCTCCTACACCGCCGGGGCGCCGTTTCCGCGGCCGAGAGGGAAAGTTTTTCGACGTCAGCGCGGTGCTGGACTCGGGACCCTTCGGCCCGGGTCCCCTCCCTCTTCGCGCTCTCTGCCCCCTCCCTCCTCTTCCTAACCCGCTGAAGCTAAACTGGCGGCGGCTGGGGCTCGAGGCTCGGGACTCCGGGTCGCTCCCGGCTGGGAACGCGGGGCTCCCCCTTTCGGCCAGAAGGGAACTTTCAGACTCCGATTGGCGCACTTCTGGCGGTCTCCTTGGACACTTGCAAACGGGACGCCTGTGTTCGAGCTCTGACTTGCTTCAGGCTCTGATGGTCGTTTCCCTTGGGCCCGCAGGGCTGCCTGGCGTTTGCAGGCGGGACCTAAGGGAGAGAGTAGAATGTGAGAGAAACGCGACCGTAGGAGGAGAGGCTTTACCTTACCCGGTGCTTAACCCGGACAGAAGCAAAAACACACTTCCCCCACCCCCATCCTCGTCCCCCGCCAAGTTTCCTTTTGAACCTCCTTCCTAAGGCATTACATGGGGACTCTTTGCCTTCCCTAATCTCTCTGTGTTTCCTAACACAATTTTAAAACACCTCTGAGGCTTAATAAGAAAAAGTGTCAAAAGCAGCGCGCGCGCACACATACACACACAAACACACACACAGAGTAGAACGTGCTTTCTTTACAATCTTTATCAGCAAATCATTGACACAGTTGTTGCTGCTGTCCTAACGGTACCTGCACAGGCATTTTTCATTTTTCCTAATTTTTTAACTGCGCCTGAAACTCCTCACTTTACAAGCCTTATAAAAGAAAAAGAAGACTGCTTCAACCACCAGATCATGCTCACTTGCTCCATTCATATGTGCACATCAGAATTCAGAACTTCTGTATGGGGTTTGAGGGAAAACACAACAAACCATTCTTACTGACGCTGGTAAACCTTTGTGTGGGAGCAAGGATAAGGTCTAGGAGTAGCCTCATATAAACCATTCTTAAAGGATGTGAGAACCTTAATATTTTTAGAGATGCTACTCAGAATTTAGTGTACTAGATTTTCATTTGAATGTGAAAATAGATGGATCAAGGAAAAACAAGCATTTCGTAAGGCTAGAAAATATAAATGTGTTACAGTGGAATCCAGGGCTTAGAATCAGACAAGCCAGATTCCTTTCCAGACTCCATACTTACTCATTCTGTGCCCTAGGACACTCAACACAATTACAACTGCCAAAAGGAATTATATAATCAAACTGACAGAGTCACGGTCACATTTGCAGGAGTTAAAATAGAGTAGTGTCAGGCACAGAGAAGGCACTCAATAAATATTTGGTTCTTACATCCCACTATATTTAACTATAATTAGGAAAAGATGGTACTGGAAATTTCCCCCAAAGACCTTGTTAACTGAATCAATTTTCTTCTCCCCGATGCTTTTTCCATTAAAAAAGACATAGCTTGCAGTTTTTGAAATGGAAACTAAATTTAGGGATCACCTAGCTCTTCTCCCACTCTCATTTTAACTGCAAGGTAACTACAGTCCTAGGATCTTAATTGACTTACCCCAAATCTCATGATTAGGAAGTGCTAACACTAGGGCCAGAAATCAGGTCTCTTCATAATTGGTCAGGGTCCTCTTTTCACTGTTTTCCCTTTTATCACAACAGTCAAGCACACAGTAAAATAATTTTATTAAAAACAGTCTAAGGACAATGTTAATTGCTCTTTCCGTAAATAACCTTAAACAATTAATTTAAATTATTTCTAAATAATTGTAAATAAACAATTAATTTACAACCACTATAAACAATAAAGGTTACGAAAACAAATCAAATGCTAGCCCAGTACTTAGGAATGAGGAAGTTGACTACCTATCCAAAGCCATACTTATATCGTGTCATTATAAATATACTGAACTTTTCTCTTAACACAGTATTTTAAAACTCTGATAGAGAACTCTAGATTCCCCAGAATACATCAACAAACCACTGGAATCTGCTGACCCTGTCTTGAGGAACACTAAATCAGCTTTCAATGTATTACAGCTTCACTTGAACAGGGCATGAGAACAAATTAGGCTGCAGAGATCAAACATTATAAGCGCTATCCAATGAAATAAACAAAAATAATCTCATAATATGCTTCTTACTCATGTGCTTCTGGTGGCTTTAAAGAGAAGTTCTTCCAAAACCTTTCTCGGTCAATGTTGAAACTCACGTGGACTTTTACACGACTCCCAGGTTCTCAGAGATAAGACTATATTCTCCCTCTGACTAGGGATTCTCTGCTACTCTGGCTTCCCCTCAAATTAGCCACTAAAATAATTTCTTGAAGACATTTTATAGCCTTCTCTATGCTCCCTTTCCACAAAACTTAGAAGTTGCCCAAAAAAGAGAAAAAAATTATACCTGTAAAGTGCATCCATCATGGGTCGGTGAATGGGGTTGTATGAAACCCCATAAATCTTCTTCCAATCACTGCACATGGTGCTAAAAATTACTTATTTTTATATGTTCTCCCAATGTTTAAATTCGCTAAACTTGCTATTGCTGTGTAATTTCTGTAATCTGACTAGTGATATGAACTGTTTTATGAAACAGCTTAGAGGTATAAAAATCTCAAAGATGTCAAGAACCAAGTTTTCAAAAATACTACAACTAAATAGAACAAGATATGAAATCAGATCTATTAAAGAAAAGCAATGCCATGGAGGGCTTTGGAGGCCCTGGCAGGGCACTACCATTACAATATGCCTAATTCTACCCATTGAAAACACTCCTATTTCTATTTGAAAATTCTTCACATTCATCGCTATGCTTAGAAATTCAGCACCTTTACAATATTTTTTTAATTAATTTTCTGGTTCAAGCCAGTTTGAAGTTTCTCCTACTTGAACTGAAAGAACCTTGACAAGGAAAAAAAACTACATATTTCTGTTGACAATAACAATTTCATTGTTGATTATTACAAAAATACACAAAAACAGGGTGCCTGGGTGGCACTGTCAGTTAAGCATCCAAGTCTTGGTTTTTGCTCAGGTCATGACCTCAGGGCCCTGAGATCAAGCCCCATGTCAGTTTCACATTCAGTGTGGAGTCTGCTTCACATTCTCTCTCCTTCTCTCTCTGCCCAACCCCCCATTCATGCTCTTCTCTCTAAGATAAATAGTCTTTTTTAAAAATACACAAAAACATGCTTCTTTTGACTCTATTTTGTGTAACCCCATCATTTAGAATATTTGACAAAAAATTTTTTAAGAAAATAAAAACCAAGATGTAATTCAAAATCTCAGTTGTATGAATCGAAATTGGAAAGGGAGCATATTTCTTTTTCTTATGTGAAACAGCGACCAAATTTTATTCATTGAGTTCCTAGGGGACCTGGGTTCCAAAATTAATCTGTTACATTTATGTTCGCATTTCCATCCTTTTGTCTCTTATTCTGTTTTTGTCCTCTTGATTAAGAATATGAAACTCATTGCAAAAAAAGAAAAATTAATAAGGCCAATACAAAAAAGAAATAAATATCACCTGCATTTTCACCACCAAGAGTACCCATTGCTAACATTTGCTCTCTGCCCTCCAAGGATTATTGAGGTTCCTGAGAGACTCTCCAATAAATAACATCCCTTCTCAATGCCTGGGATGGGAAAGGTTGAGAAATAAAACAAAAGTTTAAAACAGAAGCTAAAATATTGCCTGTTTTATTGACAGAGACTTGGTATGATTTGGTAGATCTAAAAATGAACAATCAAAATAGTAGTTTCAGTCACATGGTTCCTGGTCTCCCTACCTAGGAGATGTTTTTGAAAAAGGAGTTGATTTCTGTTTCCTGAGATCTATGAGAGAGAGAAAGAAAGAGAGATTAAGAGAGAGAGATGGAGGCAAAGATAAAGATACAGAGGGAGAGATAAGAAGAGATAAGGGTGTATCTGAGCCCTGCACACCCAGTAATTCCTTCCAAGTTTATTCCTAAATGTATTTATCAAATACCTCGCAACATCACTCCAAGAGCGAATGAGTAAAGACCCAGAAAAAAATACTTTAGCAAAGAAATCAAGAGCTGAGAAAAGGCATTACCCAGTACCTATAGTCTTTCCTTTTCTCACAGGAAAGTAAATGGTGCATATTTACTACTTAGTAATAAAGTAATAGTATATTATAGTCTTACCCCCACCTGTGTTTATTAATATATTTTTTTGCCATTATGAGCAAACTATGGCCAGCTGGACATGTATTTATGTTAGACTCCAGTTTTGAATCTTTGGGTAAAACACAGAAGTATGATACTATATTCTTTTTTTATTCTGTCACACTGCATCTAATTTTAACGTGTCTCATTATGGATCATCTTCACTTACGGTGATGGTCCCAACCAGGCATCTCCTCTATGATGTTCATCTCTTTCCCTTTATAATTGGTAGGTATTTTCTAAAGAGGTACTTTGAA